>JARHVA010004695.1:807500-1152500 GCA_037957365.1 Torreya grandis
TTACACAACCTTATGATAAAGCTAATTTTCATAAGTATTTGATGGAAGAGGTTTATAATAGAAAATTATTCTAGACCTAAAGATAACATTAACAACTCCTTAAACAAAGTCATAAAGAAGGACCATAGATGAGAAAGATTATCCTTCACACGATGCAACAATGCATAACTTTTCAAACATAAATTCAAGGAAAAAGATAGGCAAATAAAGTCATATGGCATTAAGAGGTAATTCTAACAAATTACTGATAGGTTCAAGCCTAATCAAGATAAGTATACTTTTTAGTATCTCAAGGAATGTCCTATCTCTCAAAAAGATTTAAAAAGTCTAAAATATGAGGTCCTTGAGAGATGTTTTCAAAATTAAAAGAAATGTTTAATATAGGAGGAGGGAGAGGAGAAAGAGGAGGGGTATATTATTCATTATAATGAATGAGTTGTCAGCTCCAAGAGATGTTTCACCAAGCTTTTGGTCTAATTAGAATAGGTCACAATGAAAAATATATTTGATAATTTGCTTAGAAGCCTCCAAATCATTCTATTTTTAGTAGGCTACACTAGAAGACAAGAATTTTCCAAAAGTGGAAAGTCATGATCTGGTTAGAAGTGAATGCTCCAACTTCTTTCTAAATCCCTAAAACCTAATCTATCAATCTTCTACTAGATCTCATCAAGAGGATAAATTCCTTATACCTTATAGGGACACGTCATGACTACCTTGAATGATGGTTTATCAAGGGCATGACTTGGGATGGTCTCCTTATTAATCATATATCTTCTCTATTCCTTGGATCCTAAATCGAGATAACTATGGGTGAAAACCAATCTAAGGATATTGGTTTTACTATAGTTTTACATAAAGGTGGCACTCTGTTTAAAGTTAGGTCTTAACTAAATCTACATCGAACTCCTTTATTTTACTTTTTTTGTCAAGTTAGGTTAGACTTAAGTTTGGGCCTTTTGGATCCAATTGTCGAGTTGGGTCCATTTTCTTTACCAACTTTCATCAAACATCTCGACTCATTTATATTATTATTGGCTATCAAAACCACCTTAGATTGTTGACCCTTCTAACTTTACTCACTTCATTGAATTTTTGAGATCTAATTAAATGCAGATCATAGATATTTGGGACCCACCAGTCCAAACTTGGTTTCTCATTGGTTCTTAGGATTCCTTGACCATGTTAATTTTCTTCAAATTCCCACATGATTGACACTTGCTAGCCACACATTCTTCCCTAGTTCCCACCAAGGATTTGGATCGAAATGGTCACTTTATGGGTCTTAAAAATGACATTCACATGGGCATCTACCATTTTGTGACCAACTTTACAATTTTATAATTTTAATCACAAATATCATGGGGGGGAATCAAACTTGTAGATAATGGACCTAATATGTAAAGGAATAAACCCTCTCGATCCACCAACCATTCAAGCTTTCAACATGTTTCTATCGAATGTTGAAGTCGACTGATTCATGTGATCTTGCATGATATCTTGAAGATAGTTTGGCCTAAAAATGGATAAGTATGGAAACTTATCAATTTATATTTTAGGATCCAACTTTTCCCATGCATATCTCTCATCACACTATAATGCATGAGCTAAAACTTGGTGCATATAAACTAGGCTCCAAAATGAAGAGATCTATATTATTAATCCTTCTTAACTCTATCACACATATGAGATCTAGCATGATGAAAATTCCCATGCATATTTTCTACATGATTTATCATCTTATGCAAAAATAATTATATGTGGGCCAAAAAATGGTTGACATATTTGGCGACTTGTTGGGAAGCATGCTTATTATGCTTGAGAACCTAGTTCATCTACTAGTCTGATCCATTGGGCATGGAGTCAATCCTCTACAATTGAGTTGATTATGAAGAAGATTCAAGGCTACTTATTTCTAGAACATCTTATTGAAACAATCAAGACAACAAAGCCAAATTCATGTAGGTTAATTTAGAAAAGAAAAACAATTAGCCTACTAAATAAATGTGTATAAGAGTACTTAGATAAAATCATAAAATCTAGCCTAATATGTACAAAGTGATATTTTACAAGTACTTTCCACCTAGGTCAAATGGAATGGATTTGGCATCACTTACTTGTGATGAACTAGGCTAGAAAACACCTTGCCTTTCAGAACTCATGATGTGTGAGATAGGACACCTAGATATTAATTATTTTTTCATATTCTCAAGTGAATGAAAAAGGAAAAACATGTTTCCAATGTAGACATATTGGTCCATTTCTTCAAGTCTTGCTCCAATTTGAACTATAGGGGCCATTGTAGCCTCTCCTATTACAAAATTTAGGTACATTTCTTGGAAGCATGGACCCAAAACCCAATCATCATGTTCCTAGATCTATGTTATTTGCAAGAATAACTTTAATTCTTATCCATTTATGAACTATTGATCATGAACATATGGATCATCTAGATCCATGTCCTTTAACATATCTATAAGGCTAACCTCTAAGAGAGATGGGTATAACATTGCAACCTCTTAATGATATTCAAACTCACTTCCAGCCTCCATAACTATAGATATGTCTGTAGTTGAAGAGAGAAGTTGATAAACATTCTTGAAAAGTTTAAACATGTCATCTCCTAAGAAGAAAATTGCTTCTTAAGGCTTGTACTTATGAAAATATAATGCAATTGGATTTTATTCAAAATAAAGTATAACAATCCTTTGGCCATAATTCTGAAGTTGTGAAACTTCTTTTGATATTTTTGTTTGGTCATTCAAGAATGCTTCACCTATATGTGATAGAGAGGTTGCATGATTTCCAGCCAAGTTCATTTCCTCCATGGAATCATGGTATACCTACTAGCATGAATCATCATGATTCTCTCTTATCTTAATTTTATTTAAAAAAATATATATTTGATAAGAGGATGAGATGGTAGGTTGAGGCTTCTTGAACTATTTATATTTCCATTCCCATATTACTAATATATCTATTTACCACTAGATCAAGGTCTTCAACTCATACAAATCATCATTGATAGCACTATACTAAACTTCTTCTCCAAAAACCATCCACTTACTGGTCATCCTTTGAACTGATTTCCTCATCCTCTTTATGATATGAGAAGGGATCACATCAATATCTCTATCCCATTTTCTCATCACCTCTTTCAATATCAACATATTTGGCTTAAGTGCTAGTAAGGATGTGATAGAAGAAGGTCGACTATAGCGGTAATTAAGTTGGTATGAAGGATAGATATGCTCATTATAGGGCTAATAGGGATGATTAGATGGATTGAAGGATCCATTTTGTTGGTGATAAGGCTTACCAACTAGATGAGGGTAGAACTTTAGTCACAACAACTCATAAAAAGAGATTAGATGTAGATAAAATGTGTTTGAAGGCTTACCTAGATTATTGAAAATAGTTAAGAGCTTAGAATATATATTTATGTTTGCATATGTTCTTATAAAAGTTGATTAGATGAAGAGAAAACTAAAAATCTTCACCTAATTTAGACCTTTGTCCCACTGGGCACGTTAGTAAATGTTATCAGCTAGAATTACACCCTAATATGAGAAAAGAAGTTGTTCAAGGTTCCTTTCTCAATCCTTGGTTAAACATGTGAACAACCCCAAGTTGTGGGTCACCTATGTTTGGGTTGAACCTCTATAGTAGGTTGAATTCCTCTCTGATGCTCACCTAGAACTAAAACTAAGCCTAATCTTTCATAAAAAAGGGTCAAAAAGAGAGTAAGGACTTCTAAGAAAGTTAGCCAAGTGATGTACCAAACTTAAAATGTAACTCTCATAAGCTTGAAACCATAATAGATCAACAAAGGATAATTCTAGCTTACACAAAATTAAGATAAAGCTAATTTGCATAAGTATTTCATAAAATGGGTTACGAATATAACACTAATCTAGACTTACAAATAATATTGGAAAATCCTTAAAAAAAATTATAAAAAAGTACCATAGATGAGGAAGATTATCCTTCAGACAATGACACAATGCACAACTTGTCAAACACAAATTCAAGGAAAAAGATAGGCAAAGAAAGTCCTATTTCATTAAGAAGTATTTCTTACAAATTCTTGACAGGGTCAAGCCTAATCAAGGTAAGTAAACTTTGTATTATCTCAAGGAACATCCTGTCTCTGAGAAAGATAAAAGAAAGTCTAAAATTTGAGGTCCCTAAGATATTTTTAAAAAATTAAAAGAAAGGGTTAATATAGGAGAATGGGGGAGAGGAGAAAGAGAAGGAGGGGCACATTATTTATGAAAATTAATGAGCCATCATCTCTAATATTCATTTAACTAGGATTTTGGTCCAATCAGAAGAGATGATTATGAATAATATATTTAATGATTTACTTAGAAGCCTTTAAATCATTCTATTTTTAGTAGGCTACACTAAAATGCAAGAGTTTTCCAAAAGTGGTAGGTCATGATATAACTAGAAGTGAAATATCCAACTGCTTTCTAAATCCCCAAATCTTGATATGTCAATCTTCTACTACATCTCATGAAGAGGATAAAATCTTTATATTTACTAGGGACATTTCATGCTTGTCTTGAATAGTAGTTTGTCTAGGGCGTAACTTGGGATAGTCTCCTTATTAATCGTATATCTGCTCTATACCCTAGATCCTAGATCAAGACAACTATGGGTGAAAACAAATCTAAGGATATTGGTTTTCCTATAGTTTTACATATAGGTGGCACTCTATTTAAAGCTAGGTCTTAATTAAATTTTCATAGAGCTCTTTTCTTTTACTTTTTCTTCCAAGTAATTATGGGCTCAAGTTTGGGTCTCTTAGCTCCACTTACAGAGTCAGGTCCATTTGTTTTATCGACTTTTATCAAAGATCCTACCTTGTTTCTCTTCATATTGGCTATCAAAACCACCTCATATTGTTAACCCTTATGAATTCATTCACTCCATTAGATTTTTGAGATTTTATTAAATGTAGACTATATATCTTTGGGACCCACCACTCTAAGCTTGTTTCCCATTGGTTTTTGGGATTTTCTAACCATTTGACTTTGATTTGAGCTCTTACATGATTGACAATTGATAGTCATGCATTCTTCCCCAATTCATACCATGGATTTGGATCCAAATGGTCACTTATGGGTCTTGAAAATGATGTTCATATAGGTCTCTACCATTTCTTGACCAACTTTTAAATTTTATAATTTGAAGCACAAAGATCATGGGGGCACCAAACTTGTAGAGAATAGACCTAATATTGAAAGTAATACACCCTCTCAATCCCTTGGCCATTCAATATTTCCACATGCTTTTGTCAAATGTTTAAATCAACTAGTTCATATGATCCTACATGACATCTTGGAGATGGTTTGGTTTATGGCTAAGTATTAAAACTTCTCAATTTCTGTGTTAAGATCTAGCTTTACCCATGCATATCTCTCATTGCATTACAATGCATGAGTTAAAACATGGCACATATGAACTAAGCTAAAAAATGAACAAACCCATATGATTAATCATTCTTGACTCTATCACAAGTGTGAGATCTAGTGCCATGAAAATGCATACTCAACTTTTCTATAGGATTTATCAAATTATGCAAGAATTTTTGTATATGGGCCAAAAAATGGCCAATAGTAACTTATCAAAATCATTACATCAATCATTCAATAAATCAAATCATTCCTATTCTATCCTATTCTCATATCAATCAAAAGAAAAAAACATACATAGTTCTAAAGTATAAAAGGACTATCCCAAGAGATTGATTTTACAAGTTACAAGTTATTCATTTTTGTACTTACATTCCACATACTACATGATTCACACACAAGCCAACACATAATAAAAAACTACATAAGTTTGAGGCCTTGTTTATATTATTAGATATCTAGTTAATGCTTATTAATAAAGGGGTATTTTTTGTAGATCAACATTGTGTGTCCACCAACCATTTTTATTATAACCACCATGAGGAGGAAGAATGAAGGTTTTTCTATTTGACAAGGAGAAACAATACATGACCTAGATATAAATTCACCATAATAAAGGAGATGAAAAACTTAGAAGCATATAGGTGGTGTCATCCTATTCCAATATGTATAATATATAGGACACCTACATCCAACAAATACAATAGAATCAATGTAAGAGTCCAAGGCTACATAGGCATTAAATCTATAATTTGGTGAATTTATAGAATATAATCCTATTCTTCTTACTACATATTCTAGATCTAGATCTATATTAAAATTAGAATCAAATAAGTACCTTGTTTTGATTATATTATAATATCTAACATAGCTATACTTTCAATATTTAGTGTATCTCAACATAATATCAATTTTTAGCATATCTCAGGATAATAAATTAAGTCTTTGTTATATTTGAATTTTTTCAATTAATTAGCCTACTATATACCTATTTATCACCTTTATTCTTAATCATTTCTATAGTTTAAACCCTAGATAGCCAAATCTAGATATTTAGGGTTATACATTCCATAAATCTAACTTTTTAACTCATAACCCTAGGTGGTTTAGGGTCCTATATTTCCTAATTTTCTAATTTTTATGCTTTGTTGAAAAAAAATATTTTTTACTTTGTAAAAAGAAATGAAAAACTTTAATCTAAAAACCTAATTTCAAATGGAGGATAAATAAGCATTGATCACTTATCTAAATAATATGAAGAGCTTAATGGTTGCATTTTTATATGTTACAAGATATGATATAAGTAATATTGATAAAGCTAAGGCTTATTCACCTAGTAATGGTGAATCCTTAGAAGATACTACAACTGATTCCATACTCATAAATATACCTAAATTTAGTGGAGCTCTATATTATGTCTTCTAAAATTTGTGTCCTAAAAACACCACTACTACATCTACTATTGGGATATAAAATGTTTCAACTCAAATAATGGTTTCAAGGCCTATTACTAACCCAAAAAAATTCACTTCTCCATTGGTGGCTACTCAACTTGCTAATTTAAACCTAAATGGGTCTACAACTCAAACACTCCTTTAATTTATAAATAATTTGGAATAAAAATTTATAAACATTTAACAAAAAGCTTTAAAATATTGTCATGTTATTGATTCCCAAGATGTGTTCGATAATGCTCTTAAACATGAGATATATTTTCAACATTTTCCAAATAGTTTTGTCACACGTAAGTTTCCATTTTATGATGGAAATGGTGATCATAATCATCTTATTTAATACTTATATGAGGCATGCCTTTATTATGCCTCTAATGATAGAATTTTGACCAAACTATTTCCAAGGAGCCTCAAGGACCATTCTTTGAATTGCTTATATTATTTAAATTTTTTATTACTAAATGAATTAAAACCTCTTAAAGATAAAATTTTGGAACATTTATCTATTATAATTAATGAAAAGCTTTCATATGCTCTAGTTGTAAAAATAAGAAAAGGAACTGTTAGCTATCTAGATATCACCCTGCTTGAAGGATTGATAGATTTGGCTCTAAAACCTTCACACCTGGACTAACATTAGAATTATATGAGATCTAAGACCCCTGAACTTAGATCAGACCTCTATATTTTTGTGAGGCTATCTCCTCTAATGTATCACTCTTCACTGCTTACTAAACTATTGGTTATTGGGATGAAAAGGGAGAGAAGGAAATTGAAAGGGAAATCTTACTCTACTGTTGGTGATACACCTATATTTCTAGTTCATCCACTCTATTTAAACTTCTAAAACATTTATTAGATAATGAAATATTAAATTTACAACTCCAATTGACTCCTATGCATTAATATTTCATGAAGAGGTTTTATGAGTTAATATAAGGTTGAGAGAAATGGTGGAATTGGCCTGATTCAAGGCACTAACCAACCAATGTTTATCCAATTTTAGCTTAAATAAATGACATTAAACACTAAACATGACCTACATAATATCATACCAGTAGCTAGGTGACATCAATACTTGACAAGGGAGGTATTTATAACACATATGCAATTCATTCTAATATTAACACACTATACCAGGGTAATGGAAATCTAAAACAATATTTTATTTTTCTGAAAAGGTTACGAAACACAAATTTTGGTAGAGTCTGGTCTTTCCAAAAGAAATATCCCTTAAAAATGGCTAAAAAGACTACATATATATAAAATACAATAAATATCCAATATTAGAGTTGAAAAAATAAGAGGAGATTAATTGCATGTGAACTCTAGTCAATTTTGAGTTCAAATTAATTACAATATTCTTTAAATATCTCCTTCTTTCTTTATCTTGAAAGAAACCTTCTTTTTGGTGTTGGAAAAGTGGTGGGTCCATATTGATGTTAACTCAATTCATCATACATTAAAATAAATTCCATTCCTCAATAATAAATTCATTTTACAATATTAAACAAAGTCTTTAATTCTTCAAGTCTTCAAAAATTTGCATGGCCTTTACTTTTGGCATAGAATTGGAGGTGGTGGGCCCATATTAACTTGTAAACCTTTATTGAATTAAAATCATGCCATAAATTTTAATATAAATCCATATTTAAATTTATTTTAATATCTTTAATGTCATTATCTTACATAAAAAGCATGGGAGATGCATGAAACTAGTCAAACTAGTCAATTGAAGAGATGTGAACTCAAAGACTAGTCAACTTCCACTTAAACTCAAATTTCATGAAGTGGAACTTGTGGATTTATTTAATAATGATATTTAAACATAAAAAATATATATGTCATGTGGGAAACTCCATTTTAACTCTAATATAGACATTTCTATTTGATTGATTAAAAAGGCCTATTAAGCCAACTTCTATCACTTAAAAGCTTCCCTGAATCTTCAAAATAGTAAGAAATGATTTTTTATTCATTTTTATATATTTTAAAACACCATTATGTACCTATAAAACTCACACAAGGATTATAAACAACCACAATATTGAATTTTTCTCTTGGAAGCTTCTTCTTGCTCAAGCTTGCTTTCTTCTTGACTTGTTTTGAGAGGATGAAGTACATGTAAAAATAGAAAGAAACTAAAATTTTATAATTCAATTATTTTTTTTTTAATAATTAATCAAGTCATGATGATTCTACACACCAATTTTTGAGTCAAAACTCCACCTGTAGATGCTGGAAACCTCAAATTTCTTTAAAAAATGCCCCTTTTACATGGAATATGTGCATACTTGAATGTAATTTTGCAAATTTGGGATTTTATTTCATGTTAAATGGATTATTACAAGATAAAATTAACCTTAAATCAGTTAAATGGTCTATTTAAACTTGTTTTTCCATAAAAAACCTCAAAAAATGCAAAATTTCTTTACACCATGCTAAACTAGGCCCTTTTGAATGCTTGGAAGCACCAAGATTTGACAAATAATGGATATTTTTGAAAAAATTATTTGGGAAAACTATTTTCAAACATAAAAAAATGGATTAAATGATGAAAATTATCCCAAAATGGAATCTTGAAAAAATCCATTTTCTCTCTCCAACCCTACACTCTTCTTGAAAGCCTACTAATTTGCACATTTGATTGGTTATTTTATCTTACTTTTTTCAACCATTAAATTCATGAATAATATATAATGTATGAAATTAAGATATATATTAAGTCCCCAAGTTTTTTTAACAACATTAAATTTAATGAAACCCTTCCCAGGTGAGGAGAAATTGAGAAAAACCCGTTGCCTTTATAGTTGTAATGCTACAAAAAATGGCCTATCTTAACCTTATGGTACATGAGCATGGAAAATCCAAATAAAAACCACATAATACATGATTAATAAATATTATTATAGTTTTCACACCTAGAAATTTAGACTTGTACCTTTCTCTAGATGAACATACCATCATCAAACCTGTAAGCAAGTCATTATGTGCAAACTAGGAGTGCCTATATGAAATGGTTTTGAGACTTTTCTACACCCAAATGACATGAGACTTTTTTTGAAGATATCTATTAGCCTTTTATTTATTTAACATTCCCCTAATGTAAAAAATCCATATGGATCTATACTTCTCTTTTATAAAGTGAATAAAATAGATAATTTTGTCTTTTTAAAAAGAATTTAAGCTTCTAATGCCAATATAGTGCATGATATGGATTTAAAAGAATATATTGAATTTTAATATATAAAATTTTTAATTCCATGCTTTGGAAGATTAATTTTGGCACATGTGGGTCTAAAGTAAGCCTTTTTAGGTTTAAAATTGCATTAAATTACCTTTTTAAACCATGAAACTTTAGTATAAGGTTAATGTTATTTTTGAGTATAAATAAAGGTATTTAGAATAATTTAATGTTATTTTTGAGTATAAATAAAGGTATTTATAATAATTTAATGACATTTTTAGATAAATTTGACATTTTAAAGACCCAAAAATGACTTTTTAGACCAAAATATATCAGTTTAATTAGCTTGCAAAGACTATTGATAGTTTCTAAATATTTTTGAATTGTAAGAATTGGAATTTGGCCTTAACAGGACAAATTACTAATATTTTTAGTGAATCATATGGGTTTATCAACCTACTATTAAAAATAACTCATTGGGTTTCATTAGAAAACACACTCTTTTGGGCTTTAATACACCTTTTCTAACTGACACAATAAGACTAAAGGGAAACACAACTAATCTAAAAAGCAAAGACTACAAAACTAGGGAAAATAGGGAAAAATTGAAAGGGAAGTATAAGTACTTATAATCAATTATTAGATAAATCAAACCTATAAAAAATAACCTAAAGTAATATGTTTCCTCTAGGGTCAAATGGGAAGTAATTTTTTTTACCATGTAACTTTATAATGTATTTACTTCCTTTTGATGGCATCTTCTTGTATATATGAGCACTTATATGTTCATGTCTTTTGGATGATGTAGATATTCTTTCAATCTCCATTCTCAAGTGTATTAATTAAAGATATGGATCCAAGACCCAATCATTTTCCTCCCATATTCTTCTTTGTTGCATCAAAAGTGTTATGTCTACCTCATTCATAGGTTGGTCATGATTTATATCATTCTCATCCAATGATTGAATTGGTAAATCAATTGGTATGCTTGGATCAGTATCTTCATGATGATTCATTTGATGTAGTAGCTCATTGATATCTTTGACATCTTGGTATGGATTTAAACATTTTTGCAATATTTCATTAATTTCTTCTTGATGAATAACTATAACAATACTCTTTATAATACATTCATCAATCTCCACTTGGGGAAGGGATGGACTATCAAAATTTGCACAAAAACTCTCCAAATCATCTCAAAAGGCCTCTTCATCATGATAAATTGAAAGGACATGAAATTAATAAATAGAATTATCATTTGAAACATGTTGATCACATATTTCTACCTTTTGGATGAAGTTATATGAAGGTTATTGATTTGTGACACTTGTTCCATCTTCATCTTCTATAGAGAATAGCATCTCATCCATCCACTCAAGCTCCAACTCATCTTGCTTTGGGATCTATAAAATAACATTTCCTTCTTGAAGCTACAAAACATTGGTGGAATAATCAAATTAATTTTTTCTATCTCATCATCAAAATTTGCCATCTTAAGCTCTTCAATTTTATTTAAAAAATCATGGTATAGTTGTTGCCAATGACCATCTTCTTCAAGAATATTCTCTATCTCAACAATGACTCTATGTGAGTTATCTTCATGGCTGCCTTATAAAGAAATATTTGTTTTTTACTTCATCTATATCAGCTAATGAAATATCTTGAGAAACCTCTTAAAGCTCCTCTTCTTGTTCATCATGAAATACTAAATCATGTTTGTCCTTGCTAAGTGGTGTCCCAATTATGATTTCTTCTTCTTGATTATTTAAATAACCTTCCTTTTTTGTCTCTTTGGCTACATCTTCTTAAATTAAATCTCAAAGGAAATTTTATTTCTCCAAGAGTGGCATGGTGAATCCTTAGAAATACTCTAGGAGATGAGATAAATCTAATGGTTATGACATAGATGATTGATTTTGCTCTTGAGACTATTGAACCTGAACATCTATCACCTCATCTCTCTATATATTTCCTTGAATGGATTTTCATAAAGAAAATGATTTGGATAATTTAGGAGGGATGGGTTAGGTTTGAATGTCAATAATGACTTTAGGGTTGATTTTAACTTTTGGGCTTATGCTTTATTGTCATATTTGATTCTAGGTTGGAAAATTGTGTTTAGGAAACTCTAGAATTCAAAGTATTGAGTCTTGAGGCATGATTGAGATATTTTCTTGCTGATATGTACTTAGAATACATGGATATTGATATGGGTCAGTAAGAGGTATTGATATTTGAGACTAAGATTGATTGTCTAATAACTCTTATTTGTAGACTAATATCTCCTCAACAATCATTTGGCTTACCCTTTTTATTTCCTCCAACTCCTCATGAAAATTCAAAGATTTTTGGAAGGGTGATTGATATTAGAATGGGTATGGCTCATTTAGATGAGGATGACATGCATATGGATCATAAGGATCATACTATGATAGTATATAGGGATGTTGATACTGTGAAGAATGACCATAATTTGCTCTATAGGCTACCATAGCCTATAGGAAGATACATGAAAATAACTAAATTTATGAACATGAATATACCTTTTGCCTTGAGATTAGGATCATATGAGTACTAAAAAATGGATTTGAAGATAATATTGTTGTAAATTTATACTTCAATAGCTAAACTCACGTCCCATTGGGCATGCTAGATCTATTAGCTATCTAGATAACACCCTGCTTGAAGGCTTGATAGATTTGGCTCTAAAAACTTCACACTTAGACTAACATTGGAATGATCTAAGATGGGGGACACCTAAATTTAGATCAAACCTCTATATTTTTGTGAAACTAGCTCTTCTAATGTATAACTTTACATTGCTTACTAAACTATTGACTATTAGGATGAAAAGGGAAAGAAGGAATTGGAAGGAAAATCCTACTATACTATTGGTGATACACCTATATTATGAGTTCATCCACTCTATTTGAGCTTCTAAAATACTTATTAGATAATAAAATATAAAATATACAACTCTAATTGACTCCTATGCATCAATATTTCATGAAGAGGTTTTATCAGTTAATATAAGCTTGAGGGAAATGGTGGAATAGACCTAATTCAAGGCACTAACCAACCAATGTTTATCCATTTTCAGCTTAAACAAATGACAATAAACACTAAATATGACCTACATAATATCTTATCAGTAGCTAGGTGACATCAAGACTTGACAAGAGAGATATTTCTATCACATATGCAAATCATATTGATATTAACACACTATACCAATGTAATGGAAATCTAAAACAATCTTATATTTCTCTGAAAAGGTTAATAAACTCAAATTTTGATAGAGGTTGTTCTTGTCAAAAGATGAATCCATTAAAAATAGAATTAATAGACTACATATATAGAAAATATAAGCAATATCAAAAATTAGATTTGAAAAAATAAGATGAGATTAACTAGTTTTGAACGCTAGTCAATTTTGAGTTCAAATTAACTACAATATTCTTTATATATCTCCTTTCTTTATCTTGCAAGAAACCTTACTTTTTGAATTGGAAAAGTGGTGCACCCATATTGATGTCAACTCAAGTCATCATGAATTAAAATACATGCCATTCCTCAATAATAAATTCATTATAGAATATTAAGCAGAGTCTTTAATTCTTCAAGTCTTCAAAAATTTGCATGGCCTTTGATTTTGGCATAGAATTGGAGGTGGTGGGCTCCTATTATTTGTCAAATTTCCTTAAATGAAAATAATGCCATAAATTATAATATAAACATATATTTAAATTTATTTTAATATATTTAATGTCCTTATCTTTCATGAAAAGCATGGGAAATGCATGAAACTAGTCAAACTAGTCAACTAAACAGATGTGGACTCAAAGACTACTCAACTTCCACTTGAACTTAACTTGCATGAAGTGTCAATTGTGGATTCAGTTAATAATTATATTTACACATAAAAAACATATATTTAATGTGAGAAACTCCATTTGAACTCTAAGATAGACATTTCAACTCCAACCTTCATTTATTTGATTGATAAAAAGGCCTATTAAGCCAACTTCTATCACTTAAAATCTTCTTTGAATATTTAAAAAAATAATTTATGGTTATTTATTAATTTTTACATATTTTAAAACACCATTATATACCTTCAAAACTCACACAATGGTTATAAACAACCAAAATCTTGAATTTTGCTCTTGGAGGCTTCATCTTGCTCAAGCTTGCTTTCTTCTTGACTGTGTTTTGAGAGGATTAAGTATGTGTAAAAATAGAAAGAACCCATACTTTTCAAATTGCCTTTAAATTTTTATTTATTATTAATTAAATCATTATTATTCTACACCAAATTTCGAGTCAACATTTCACCTGTAGATGCCAGAAACCTCAAATTTCCTCAAATAATGCCCCTTTTGCAAGGATTGTGTGCATACTTGAATATATTTTTTCATATTTTTGGATTTTATTTCATGGGTAATGAATTTTTTATAGATAAAATTAATATTAAATTATTTTAATGTTCCATTAAAACCTTGTTTTCTGCAAAACACCTTTAAAATGCAAAATTTCCTTAAACAATGTTAAATTAGGCCCTTTTGAAAGCTTGGAAGCACCAAGATTTGTCAAGTAATGCATATTTTTGGAAAATTTATTTGGAAACCCTATTTTAAAATATTTAAAAATGTAAGAAATTATGAAAATATCCAAAAATGAAATCTTGAAAAAATCCATTTTCTGTCTCCAACCCTACACTCTTCTTGAAAGCTTGCTAATTTGAAGATTTAATTGGCTATTTTTTATTTCCCTTTTCAACCATAAAATTCATGAATTATATATAAATGATGATATGGATAGATATATTAACTCCCCAATATTATGTAACAAATTTAAATTGTGTGAAACCCTTCCTAGGTGTGGAGAATTTGAGAAAAATCCATTGCCTTTCTAGTTTAATGCTGCAAAAATTAGCCTATCTTAAACTTGATGGTAAATGATCATGAAAAATCCAATTAAAAAACCACCAATTCATTATTAATCCCTCTAATTCTAGTTTTCACACCCAAAAACTCATACCTTTACCTTTATCTAGATGATCGCATCATCGTCAAACCTTCAAGTAGGTCAGTGCCTATATGAAATGGTTTTGAGACTTTTATGAATCCAAATAGAAAGAATTTTTTTTAATGATACTTAATTACATTTTATTTTTTTTCCATTCCCTTGATGTAAAAATCTATATGGATCCATAGTTCTCTTGTTGAAAGTGAAGAAAATAGCTTATTTTTGGATTTTTAAAAAGAATTCAAGATTTCAATAACAAGATAATACATGATATGGATCTAAAATAGTATATAACATGTTAATATATCAAATTTTTATATTTACATGATTTTTAGGATTAATTTTGGCACATGTGGGTCTAAAATAAGCCTTTCTTGGCTTTAAAGTTGCATTAAATTACATTTTTAAGCCATAAAACTTTAGGATAAGGCTAAAGTTATTTTTGAATATAAATAAAGATATTTGGAATAATTTAATGATTTTTTGAAATAAATTTTACATTTTAAATTTAAAAAAATTATTTTTTAGACCAAATTATATCGGTTTGATTAGCTTGTAGAGGCTATTGATGATTTCTAAAAAAATTAAATTACAGGGGTTGGACTTTGGCCTTGATAGGCCAAATTACCAATAGGAACCAATGAAACTATGAATGAATATGTCTTTAGGTACAAGACAATGTTAGATAAAATACCAATTTTATGGTAGATAAATAATTTCAAGGTATATTCAAATAGAGTTGGTTTACTCCTTTACATGATTCCATTATTTTTTAAAAAAAAAATCTTTTGATGAATTATTCCATGTTGTTCAAGACCATGAAATGAAACTTATCTCATTGAACAAACTTAAGTATTTATAAAACACATGGCATACATCTATACCCAATTCCAAATTTAAAATCAAACCAAGTTATAATGTAAAACCTTGTGAGCTTTAAAAGGAATTAAACACCAAGGTTAATATAGTTTCACAGTAGCCTTATCAGCTCATCATATCCAATGCACAAAGGAGATAATTTACATGCTTACTTGAGTATCATTATTCATTAATCCCATGGTTATTGGAGTGTAATATTATATCTATACCTCATCCTACATAGGTTTATATGAGTCGGTCTCTACCCAAAGGATATGATGTAAATGCTTATTATGATTATCATAATAAACCAGAGCATTTTATGAATAGATGTTTTACCTTAAATCATAACATCCAAGACCTTATCAATAAATAAAATATTAAATTTGATGATCCTCTGGTCACATCTTGGTGATTACCATAAATAGAAAATATGTAACAATCCTTTACAACACCATTATAAAAAATAAATAGAAGTGCAATTGGCATACAATACACATCCTCCTCCATTACATTATGGGGACCCATTATATGATATTATTGGTACTTATACATGGTAGATAATTTATATGGTTCAAAGACCTTATATTACTTTCAATGACAATGAGATTAAGGATGATGAATTAGATCTTCATTATTTATTCATTCAAGCATACCTTGATAAATACCCTAAACATAGTGTGATTATTTATAATGGTGCAAGTGAGAATGTTTTCACCATGACATTACTTAAATAATTAGGTTTTACTCATCATGATTTACACTATTATACCATATTAGTTAGATCATTCAATGGGACCTCACAATAGGTTCTTGGTAAGATTGACTTACCTTTAATTGTGGATCTCGTAAATGTGGATACTATATTTTTAAATATACCTTCAAAAGTGTCTTTGATATCTTATTGGGATACCATTTGATACATAATATTTTAGTAGTTATTTTTATAGTACATGGGTGTGTTAAATAGATTCATGCTAATTAGGTGATTATAGTTTCTAAAATTCCATATGACCATCTTCTTAAATAATATAAATTTACACCCAAGTAGTTAATTATCAATCCTAATGGGGATAATTAACCAAAAAAGGGTAAGAAATAGGTAATACCCTTTACTATATGGCCAATACTTGAGAGAACATTACATCATAAACATACAATAGATTCCCCAAAATCCTCATCTACTATGCACCATTTTTAGATATCTAGATCAACTATACATGTTCCTATTATTGTTATTCTAATTAAATCACACAATGAATAATGATGGTTACCATGAAGCCCTAATATTATTTCTCATACTATTTATACAAGACCATTAAGTCTTATTTTATATATGCAAAACATCAAAATATAGTATAATGATAAATATTGTACACATACAGTTCCTCATAAGTATCACCAGTTTATTACACTAGGTTCATAATGTGGAGATATTTATGACCACCCTTTAGATGACATCATAAGATAGTCTTTTCCTTTATAATATTATAAAAATACAAAAAATAAAACATTCAAAAGTAAAAAAATATGTTTTCCATCTACATATTATATTGGCTCCTTGGAATTTATGTGTTAGCTCCATGTTGATAGATAGAATATGAGTTACTTCTACATACACATGTGTTTCATGATTTTATTTGAGTGTGGTACATGCATACATAGATACACAATTTATAAACTTATGGCAGTTTGTCTTTCCCTCTACTCATGTCACCAAGACATTTTGCATCTCCACTTACATGATCATGACACTTCCATGCTATATCATTCTATGATCACTTTACATTATTATGTTTGAGCTCAAGTATGTAATTACACATGAATTTATCCATGATTATATCTTTCATAGTATACTCGATATGTTATTTAATTGAATTTTTTTTCTAACACATAAGATCCATGCACTATTATGATATGTTTATACTAGTTACTTGTGATTTTCTTTATGGAATTCCTTGAGTGTCTTTCCTTAGTATCATCTTGTTTATTGAGCATTTGAATATGTTTTATTTGAATCTTCCCACCATGCCTTTATTTCCTTATTTTAAATTTAAAAATTTAATTGATTATTGAATGGAAATGTGAATGTCATTATTGATATCTTATAAATTTGAATAAAACATTTCCATTCAATTATGTGACATTTGAACATTCCAATTATTTACAGTTTCCTTAGACAATTGCTTTTTGACTTGATTTTGAGTGCTCTTATGTGTGGGATTGATTTGCTTATTGAACTTTTATTTTATTTATATATGTGTGTGTGTGTGTGTGTGTGTGTGTGTGTGTGTGTGTGTGTGTGTGTGTGTTTACATGATATTTATCATGAATCTTATCCCTTAATTTGATTACATTCTATGAATTTCAATGATATATTTATCGAGACAAGTTATCCTATATGTTACATAGTTCATTCATAGTTATATGGTTATCTTATCCTTTTGAGGTAAGGTAACTACTAGTTCTTATTTTTCTATCACCTCAAAAGGGGGTTATATCATTGGCGTCATGTCATAGAGGCATGGATTAAAAAAAAATCCATTTAAAAATTTATTAGGTTTATGTCCCAGAAGCATGGCATTCACACATTTGTAATTTTAGATATAAAGCGGGGTCATGTTTTGGAAACATGTTCTCCACACTTATTCAATATTCAACATACCCATATTATAGTAGACGCATGTTTTGGAAATATTTTCATCACATTGGCACTTATCAATTTTTATATTTATCAATATATATTGGGGGCATGCTTTGGAACCATGTTTTCCACACTTATATTTTTTCTAAATTAACCAAAGCTCATAGTTACATTATTCAAATTCACATTTATGGAATAATTATATACATTGGTAATATTTTTATACATAGATTCAACATGTGACATATCTAAAGTGCATAAAATATGTAATGTGTACCTAATATTGAAAAATTCAAAATAATTTTAGATTGTAAACACTCTCATGAACTTTCGCCACCCACCAGGTTGGAATTTCATGAAATATATTAAGCCAACCTACTATAGTAGTTGGTTAGATTATTAGTATGGTTGAGATGATTAAATAACTAAATATTAAAAAGTTTCAGGTTGGAATTGATTGTATCACTCACCCTCACTAGTTTGATAGTGTAATTTGACTTGATTCAGTCACACTCACTAGGTTATAGATATGATTGGGTTACACAGTTGAGTTAGTCTCAAATACCAGGTGGAAATTCATACTTGTTCCAAGTTTGGGGGAATGTTTCTTCATATTTATATTTATATCCTTATATATGTGCACTTTCCATGTTTATATATTCTTCTAATCTTAATTTCACCGACTCATAATGATACATATTTCAAATCAAGTTTCTAGTAGGCAAGAAAGTTTCATCAATACATAGGTGTACTCCTAAACCTTTCTATTTCAATTTAAATAATTTAAAATGATTTCAATTTAAAACTATATGCACTAACTATATACTATAACATGATCTTGGTTGTAGGTTAGACACCATCAAAGTAGTAATGTTGGACACAAAAAAAAGATAAGGTGTGTTATACATACCCATGTATGCATGCCTTTTTCTTTAAACTAGAAATTGAATTACTATATTAAATGAGGGGGAAACTATAGACACTATTTCTAAATTATATAACACCTTAGTCTTTTACACTTGTAAAACTCAGACCTTAGTTGTTCCTATTAGTTTTAAACCTTTTTTCTAATTTCACAAGTCTTGCATCTACTCTTTCTAGTGCCCATTGGCCTATATCTTAATCTAACTAGTCGATGAATCAAGCCTTATATATTTCCAAAAATAATTAAATCCTTATTATATTGTGCTTCTAAAATTTTAGATCATGATCCTAATTTCCTACTCCTTGGACACTTGCATCTTGAATAGACACCAACATTGATGCAGGTGTCCTATTCTGATGCAAGTATCAAATGACCTACAATCATCTAATTTTAAAATAAATTGTATCATAATGGTTGGCATAATAATTTAATTTTGAGTTATTTATCCAAAGAGATTGGTATAAATATAATGTCAACCCTTGTTCTTTCATCACTTATGCCTAGGATAGACCAAGGGAACTTATAAAAAGCATTTAATCAAGCACTCGATAAATAAAAGATTTCCTATTTTCTTATATTATCATATTATTCATAGGAAAAACAAATGCATAGGTATAATTTATTGAAGGATCATCCTAGGAGACAAAATTTCAAAGTTAAAATCTAGGTCACTTTTATACTTATTTTCCACATATTGCATGATTCACACACAAGCCAACACATAGTTGGATAACTACATAAGTCTGAGACACTCTTTGGAGTATTGTCTCCATAAGAATTACTCATTAATATAGGTTTATTTTGGGAATCTATACACCATGTACTCACTAACCCATTTTTCCCATAACCACTATGAGGAAGAATAACTAGGTTTTTTATATTTGACAAGGAGTGACAGTCCATGACTTAGATCTAAATCTACCAAATCAAATATTAAAGAAAACTAGAACCATATAGTGATTTAATTTTTTTATAGTGTTTATTTCATATAGGTCAGCTACATCTAACCTATAAACTATTATCGATGCAACCATCCAAGGCTGATGCAAGTGTATAAGGCTATAGAGGCACTAAAAATCTATAATTTGGTGAGTATTCTAGAATTTTCTCCTAGTTTGCTTCCTACACATTCTAGGTCCAAATCTATATTAGCATCAAAATAATCTAAGTACATTGTTTTCATTATCATTCGAATATCTATCATCGATGTAATTTTCATTTTTAATAAATCTACACATAATAAATTTAGTATATATTCTATCTAAGTTTTATAATTAATTGTTCTGCTATACACATGTTTATCACCTTTATTCTTATTCATTTATATTTTTTTAACCTTAGTCCCAAATATATATTTTAGGGTTAAATATTAATATAATTATATATTAAAGCTTATTTTAAACACTATAAAGTATGTAAGGACACACTTGGTAAATTATACAGTCAAATTAAGACCTTAAAAATTAATGTGTTGGTATATAAATTAATTAGATTTAACAATGATTCGTATAGTGTTTTATAGATAAAATGTTATTTTAAGGATTTATTTAGGGCCCTCATGAACATCAAATAATTGTAAATTTGGAATAATCAAGTCATGTTTAAGAGCCATGCCAATTAAATCCTTTAGGATAAGATGTTGTCCATAAGCCTAACATTGGAGGTCTCTATGTGAATTGAAATATTATACACTTTTATTTTAAAATTACATATATCATACCTCACATAAATTGTATTGTGTAGGAATGGTATAATACATAATAATTAAATTCAAAGGTTGAATATTATCCTTAATACTAGCCATAGGAACATTTTCTTATAGTTTTAGGATTCAATCACTTGTTACAAATCATAGAATATGTATCAACACAAGTAATATCCATATGAATTATTATATATGAGAAAAATTTGCATTCACTTATTTACCCACATGCATTATTTCATAAATAAGACTATAATTTTTAATAAAATATGCTCAAATATCTTCCAAAATATATTAATTAATTATTTCATCATTTGAAACAATAATATTTTAAAAATTAGCATCCAACAAGGATAAATAATTCTCATTCATTTCACTAATATAAACTATGATTAATTCTCAACAAATCTAAACATAAAAGAAATGAAACCCTAGGGATGTAATGTAAGAATAAATATCTAAAATTAGAATATTATATGAAATGAAAAATCCTAAGTAGAGAGAAGGTGTTAAAATATGGTTGAATGTAAGAATTATAAGTTCACCAAAATGTTCTATGAAAATTTTAACTAGAGATAATTATCTAAGTACAAAATGCTAAAATGTTAATATAAAAAATATCTACCATTTAACAATGTAATTTTAGGGAAAGAATAATGGGATGGTATAAATCATAATTTGGTGAAAACAAAATCTATATTCACATTAAATAAATGAAGACATTAAAATTTTTATAACTAGAAATATGAACATTCAGTTCACCTTCCATGAATACAATTCAACTTTCTATGTAGATTATTCATATAACATAATGAGATAAGATCTCTCCTAAAATCATGCATAATGTTATCTAATATGACATCCTCCCATTCATATGTAGGTGTTATTATGAGACCAAACATGCCTCTAAAATTTTATTTTTTTCCTCTTCCAACTATTTTTTTCAAGATGTCTACTTTTCTCTCTATAATATGGCAATTTAGTAATTTTACACTGCCATATTTCACAAAATGCCAAATAAAATGAAATTTGGTGTTGATGTGATTGATCTAGTCATGAGAGATAATATTATTTTCCATTTTAATTTAAAATGTGTTGTCAATCATGAGTGGTTTTGATGAAACCTTCATCTCCTACAAATTTGAAAGAACCCTTCTAAACCATAAATTTTCTCTGGTTACCTCTGAAGCTTCCATGTATTTTGATTTTTTTAGAGAAAATTTTGACTCATATTTCTTATTTGACTTATAAATGTTAGTTATTGTATCCAAAATCATTAAAAACTATAAATTATGTTTCCCATCTTTAAAATCACCATCATGGTCAAAATATGAATATCCAACTAGTTTGAAGTCTATTTCCCTAAAGCATATGAGCCCCAAATTATGTGTTCCTTTTAAATATCAAATTACTCTTTTGTCTACTACCAATTGATTTCTCTAGGATGTTTCATAAATGAGAAATAACACCAATAAAAAAATAAATATCTAGTCTAGTTGTGGTCACATAGATCATACTTCTAGTGAGTTATCTCTACTTAGTAACATCTACCAAATTTATGGTATCTTCTGACATAAATTTCATAATTTATTTCATGGGCATATTGAAGGCTTACAATTTGTTACTTTGATTTTTCTCATAATTTCACCAATATATTTATATTGATTAATTTTTATCTTTTAATCACTGCAATACTTAAAAGGTAATTTAAATAACCCATATCTATCATTTTAAAGCCTTCATCAAATTTGCTTTGACTTTTGTTGTGCATCTCTCATTATTTCATGTGATTACTAGAACATCCACATACACCACTATAAATATAACTATTTTGACAAAAGAGTTACATCTTCAATCTAAAAATGTTTGAAATTAATTTTCAATAGGTGCTCACTGAGTTTTTTTACCATGTTCTTGGGGTCTATTTGAAAACATAAAATAATTTTTATAGTTTTCACACTTTTTAATCTTGGTTTTCTACTAAAAAACCTTTAGTTTGAGTCATGTAAATTTTTTATTTGATATCATCATCTATAAATGCATTTGTTATGTCTATTTAGTGAAATTTCCATTTATTTTGATTTAATAAGGCTAACATAGTCCACTTTTTGCTTGTGAAAAGGTTTCATTATGGTCTATTAAATTATTTTGAGAAAATATCTTATCAAAAAGCCTTTCTTTATGTTTTAAAAGTGAACTATCTACTTTTTACATCTTTATAAAGACCCACTTATAACCAATGTGTTTATAGATAATTAGAGGATCAACCAATTACCCAAATTCATTTTTTATAATGCATCATACTCAATCTTCATGGTTTTTCTCCATGCATCAATATTTTTTGTATTGTTTAAGGGAAGTAGGTTCATATTCAAAATCAACATTGAATTATTCTTCTAGCGGGTATTCCAAGGAAACATTTTATATATGATCTTAAAATATCATCTAGGAACTTATTATATTATTGTGTGGATGTTATTTAGTTTCAATTGCATGTTTTCCTAACCTCATCAAGTCTAACATCCTTAAATTTATGTTCAATCCAGTTTGTTATATTTTCTAAGTATCTTTTGGAGTCACTGGTTCTTCATTTTTGTAATTTTAAGCTCTTCAATTTTCTCACATCAAACCACCTTTTGATGAAGTTTCAATTTATTCTATAAAAGGAGTGTCATTTTTAATTACATAATTCAATAGAGATTCAAATGTTTCCCAATTATAGGTTCACCCTTCATTGTTTATAACCTCGATATCAATCTCCTTCAAAACATCAAATTTAACATATTTCTTAATTCAATTCAATTGTTGACTGATGCTTTTTGTGTCCTTTCTAGTTTCAAAAAATACAAAAAATGTTACAATGAGAATTTTCTTTATGTTATAATATGTACACCTTTTATGACTTTTAGTATCCCAAATGGTAGCATTTATAACTTTTGTATTCCAATTTGTTCCTTTTTTCCTTAGGAATCAATGCATAATAAGTGGATCCAATAATTTGAATATGTTCCACCAAAGGGAGATGACCATAATAGCCTTCATATGGAGTCTTCATTTGACGGGATGTTAAGTGGTAACCTATTGTGGAGATGGACTTTTTTTGAGTTGATTCTAAATAAAAATGCATGTTTATCCCTTTGAAGTATAGCATTGCTCAAACCATGTTCTTAATTATTATGGTCATCCATTCAACTACTTTGTTATGTTGAGAAGTGTACAAGACTATGAGATGATGCTTTAATATATTCTACTTGAGATAGGTTTCAAACACCTTTGAAATTAATTCACCACCATTGTTAGTATTGAGTGTCCCATTTCAAGATTGGTCTTCTTTTTAAACTATTTTTTGAAACTTTTGAAAAATTTCAAAGGTTTAATATTTTTTCATCAAAAATTTTGTGTTATGCCTTTAATGATTAGTGTGTCTAGGGACATGTGTGGCCAACTTGTGGCTTGCATACCTCTTTTATTTACTTGTTACATTTATCTATGTTCTTAGTTAGGTCAGCCTATGAAATAACCTTGGATAAGTAGACTATATATAAGAAGTAGTGGTTAGTCTTTATACATTATGTTAAGTATTCTGCTATTGGTGCATAGTTGTGGAGGTTACCCCCTCAAAGTGGCTTTGCTAGAGTATCTAATGTTTTATTATGCTATCAATTATTATTGTGTGATCTCTCATATTTTATTATTATATTCAATATAAAATCATTCTATTTGAATATCTAAGTAATTTCATTAAATGTGGTATCAGAGCTTTGATTTGGGCAAGTTTCTTATGGCATTCTTTTTGGATCTAGTGAGGTGTGGCTTTTGGGAGCAATGAGAGTGAAAAAACATAACTTACAATCTAGGAAGAATTACTTTTTTTCATTAGTACAATATTACTTGAAATGATTTTTTGAAAAAAATAAATTAAAAAAAATCATCTTAGACAATTATCATCATTGGATTCATCTCGATGAGATGATCACAACAATATATTCTGTCAGTACACTTTTTTGGTACCAAAATTTTTACCCTATTGCGTAAAGGTAGTCATTGGATTCATATTGACAAGGCAATCATAATGGTATCATTTCATGGTACATTTTTTTTGGGTTCAAACCCCTCTTAGGTTAGACATATGGTAGGTCTAGGTACTCAAGGAAGAAAATGGGGGCAAGAAACTCCTAAGACTCCTTTTATTGATGACATGGATTTTGGAGTTTTAGATACGGTAATTTCTTAGCTTCAAGTGGACATAAAGAACTTGGTGAGGCATGATGACTTTGTTATAGTCTAAGCTAACATTTCAAGGATGCATGAAGAGATTAATGGGGTTCATAATGAATTGTATCATATCACTATGCAATTAGCTATCCTTACATCTTATTTTTAACCCAACAACCCTCCACTTATGTATTCATATCCTCTTCTCAAAAACTCCCATGCTGGTATGAAACTGATGTTACCAAAAGTGGACATGCATAAGCTTAATGGTAAGGGTCCTCTCACTTGGATTTCCCAAGTTGAGAATTTATTTGAGCTACATCAAACCCCTAATTCTCAGAGGGTGATAGTAGCATCCCTATATCTGGAACTTATCAATTCATTTGGTATAATTGGTTATGTACTCAAAATAAAAAAGAATGGTGTTTCTATTACTAGGACTATTTTCATTGAGGATTTATCAAGTCATTATCAAAATAATATCTTTGAGAACTATTTCAACCAATTAGGGAAGATGTGATAAATAAGAACTGTGAAGGATTATATTCATCAGTTTCAGAATCTCTCTTTATAGTTGGAAAATATCACCGAGAAAAAATTGATTGATCTATTTTTGGGTGGCCTCAAATATAGCATCAAATTTTAGGTTTGAATGTTTAACCCAACATTCTGTAGTACAAGTTATCCCTAAGGCATGCATGTTAAAATAAAAAGAGATGGTCAAAAGGAAAACTTTCACTACTGGTCATGATCACAACTTTTTGCACCATCATTTCCACATCCCACTAGATTAATGTAATAAGAATTTGAGGAGAAGCGAGCCAAAGGGTTATGGTATGGTTGTGAAAATAAATGGATTAAAGACCATTGTTATGCTAAAAATAATCTATTTTACATTTAAGGTACCAATGATGATGAAGATGATGCAAAATTACATGATGAGGATGTAAAATTTCTTAAGGAGGAATCTAAAGACTCTCAGCCTACTATTTATTATCATTACCTTTGAGGTATTAGTACTCCCCAAACTCTTAAGGTAGTGGGTTTTCTTAAGAAATAGAAGGTCACTATATTGATTGATTTTGGGACCACACATAACTTCATCCACAATAACTTGGTTGTTCGTTTAAACTATTTTATTTATCTAGATGGTTATGATTACAGATGGTGGTACTATCAACTATTTGGGAAAATGCCATAGTATTAAGTTGGCCATGGGAGACTACCTATTAGATTCTCCTATGTTTTATATTCCCATGGGTGGAGTTGATATAATTTTTAGGAGTCTAGTGGCTCACCACTTTGGGCACTATTAGGATGAATTTTCAAAATTATTCATGCATTTTCATTTTGAAGAAATAAAATTTGAGCTAAGGGGATTAAAGGATAAATCTCCACAACTCGTTAGCTCCCATCAAATGACAATGATTTTCTATAAGTGTGTTGAGGGATTTGTAGCTTGCTTGTTTTCTATGGAAGTATAGTCGACTCAACCATCTCCACTTTTTGATTTACAAAAAATACTTGATGCTCATTCTATTTTTTTTTGAGACATGCCAAAATGGCTTATACCTAGCTACACACATATTCATGCTATAACACTTATTCTTGGTATTACACCACCCAAAATCAAGCCATATAGGTATCCCTATGTCTAGAAAAGTGAAATTGAAAAGATGGTACAAGAGATGTTAGATGTAGGAATCATTCACCATAGACAAATAAAATACTCTTCAATAGTTGTCATGGTGTGAAAGAAAGATGACACTTGGAGGATGTGCCATAACTACAAAGAACTCAACAAGTACACTATCAAAGATATGTCTCTGATTCTTATCATTGATGATTTTATAGACTAATTGAATGGTGCTCCTTATTTTACCAAGTTAAATCTATGTTTTGGGTATCATCAAATTTGGATCTATGATGAAGACATACCCAAAACCACTTTTAGGACTCATGAGGGCCATTACAAGTTTTTGGTTATGCCTTTTGGTCTAAAAATGCACCATCTACTTTTCAAAGTTTGATGAATACTATTTTAAAGCCATTTTTGAGGAAATTTGTTTTGGTATTCTTTGATGATATCCTCATTTATAGTAAAAATTGGGATGACCATTTACAACATGTAAAATAGGTACTCTCCATTTTACATCAAAATCAATTGTATGCCAAAACTTCCAAATGTACTTTTGGGGCTAGTGAGGTTGAACATTTTGGTCACCTAGTGTCTTATGAAGGAGTGAAAGTGGATCGTAAAAAAATTAAAGCCATGGTGGACTGGCCAATTCCTAAGACACTCAAGTAACTCTAGGGATTATTGGGGCTTACTGGTTACTATCATAGGTTTTTCAAAAATTATGGTAGTATTGTAGCCCCACTCACCTCTTTGTTAAAGAAAGACTCCTTTCAATGGATTGATGTATCTACCTAGGCATTTGAATCATTAAAATTGGCTATGTGCACTACTCCAGTATTGGCTACTCCTAATTTTTCTAACACTTTTGTGGTTGAATGTGATGCATCTAGGTATGGTATGGGTCTTATACTCATGAAAGAAGGTAGACCACTTTCATTTGAAAGTCATCAACTAAAGGGTAAAAATTAGTACAAGCCCATCTATGAGAAGGAAATTATGGCCATTTTTCATGTAATCAAATAATAGAGACCTTATTTGATGGGTCATCACTTCTAGGTTAAGACTGATCATGATAGTCTCAAATATTTTT
This sequence comes from Torreya grandis, assembly GCA_037957365.1. Lineage (NCBI taxonomy): Eukaryota > Viridiplantae > Streptophyta > Pinopsida > Cupressales > Taxaceae > Torreya > Torreya grandis. Next base: position 835,663 of record JARHVA010004695.1, read on the forward strand.
AAGAACAAAGGTTATCATCAAAATGATAATAGAAATTGGTAATTAATATATTAGGCTATGATTTTGAAATAGTCTAGAAAAGGGTAAGGATAATGTGGTGGTAGATGCATTATCTAAAAAAGATAAATCAGTTGAGGCATTGCTATGTTCCATAACCATTTTACAAGTAGATTAGCTAGAGGAAGCATGATTAGAATGGGAACATGATTGTACTACCCATGATTTGATTCAAAATCTTTAGCAAGATCTATGTGGATTTGAAAACTTCACATGGAAAGGTAATGCATTATGGTATAAAGATAGATTGTACCTATGTAATAATTTTCTTCTTAAACAAAAAATCCTTCAAGAACTTCGTGCAACTCCAATTGGGGGTCATTCAACATTTTTGAAAACCTATCATAGAATCAAGCAAGATTTTTTTTAGGAAGGTCTCAAGGGGGATGTCTATAAATATGTGGCCGAATGTATGATCTATCAATAAAACAAAGGTGAAGCCATCAAAACCCTAGGTCTTTTATAGCCTTTATCCATCCCTAGCCAACATTGGGAAGAGGTATCAATGGATTTCATTACAAGGTTTCCAAGATTTGAGGGTCAAAATGTTATCATGGTTGTTGTATATTATCTCAGTAAGTACACTCATTTTTGTTCATTATCCCAACCATTTTTTGTTATTACAATAGCTATTGCTTTTCTCTATATAGCTCAAAAACTACATGCGACCCCTAAGATCATTACAAGTGATAGAGATCCCATTTTTACTAGTAATTTTTGGACTAAGTTATTTACATGTTTGGGCACCCAATTGGCTCATAGTTCATCTTATCCTTCTCAATCTGATGGATAAACTAAGGTAGTCAACAAATGTATAGAAGGATATCTCCATTATTTTGTTTTTGATAAATAGGATATATGGGTTTAGTGGTTGCCACTTGCTCAATGGTGGTATAATACGTATGTTCATAGCTATAAAATGTCTCCTTTTGTGGCACTATATGGATATCACCCTTCATACTTCACTTTAACCTTTAAGGTCCATCCCAAGGTTTGTGTAGTTGAATAACATATTCACCATCAATAGGGGGTCATTGCAAGTTTGTGCAAAAATTTAACTATGGCCCAAAATCACATGAAGCAATAGGTAGATAAACACAGAAGTGAAAAGCATTTTGAAATTAGTGATTATGTCATTTTTCACTTATAGCCATACAAATAGATGTCATTAAAGTAATAAGAAAAGGATACCAAGCTATCCCATAAGTATTATGGGCCTTATCAGATCTTGTAGAAAATTGGCAATGTGGCCTACAAGTTAGAATTTTATTCATCCACTCACGTATATTCAATATTTCATGTATCATAATTGAAGAAAGTCATTAGAGATATACTTGCCATTAAAATAGAATTACTAAAATTATATGAGGAAGGTAGAGTTTTTATTTATTCTAAGGTAGTCCTTCAAAGGTGCACCAATTAGTTACGTTCTAGAGTAATTATAGAGTACTTGATCAAATGGAAGAATATGCCATGTGAGGATGCCATTTGGGAGGATGAAGCATTTGTGCAATAACATCTAGAGTTATCATAATGTTGAGTACAATATTTTTTTGAAGGGGAGGGTATTATTACACCTTTAACCATTTGTGTGTCTACGGATATCTGTGGCCGACTTGTGGCTTACATAACTCTATTATTTACTTTTTAAATTTCTCTATGTGCTTAGTTAGGTCAATATATGGAATAAACTTGGATAAGTAGACTATATATAGGAGGTAGTGGTTAGTATTTATGCATTATCTTAAGTATTATTATATTAGTTCATAGTTGTGAAGGTTTCCCCCTTGAAGTGGCTTTGTTATATTATCCAATATTTTGTTCTACTATCAATTATCATTGTGTGATCTATCATATTTACTTATTTTTTGAAATATAAAATCATTCTATGTGAATATCTAAGTAATTTAATTATAGTATATTCAATTAATTATTCTATAGTGATAAATTAAAACCATGAAGTACTTGAGACCACCAATGAAAATAATTAGCATAGAACACAAATCAAATCAAATAAATTGTAAGTTCCTATTATCTTTCCATTCTGATCTTTGAAATGGTTCCCTTTTATTTTTGGCCAATATGAAGGCTTCACACTTAAAAACTTTTTGGGTAGTTTTATCAAGCACAAAACACCATTATTTATCATTATGTAAATGTTTTCACATCAAGTGTTCCTAAATATGGCAAGCCATAGATTACTTGATAACATTTCTTATTGAATAATATGAGAAAAAAATCTCATAACTAAGTGTTCATGATTAAGTTTTATAAATTTTCCTTCTTAAAATTAGTTACAATAACTATAATATCATATTATAGTATGACCTTAACCTCTCCATCATATATTAGAATGGATTTGTGTTGTTTTCTAATGAAAACTAGATACAATAAGTCTATATCAAACTAAGGAAGATATAAAACATTTTAGAGATTGAAGTCTATAGGGAATTAAACCTTTGTCTTTAGGTTTTAAACTTATTTTTTATAAAAAATATAATATACCACAAATTTATTCATCAAAATACTAAAATAAGTCCCTTCATAAAGTCATATATTATGTGGCATTAGTGTCTAAAACCCAAGCATTATCCTAGGTTAAACTCTTTGAGATACTATTAACTTTGACTAAGATAGAAAGAAAACAATCACTTAAAATTTGATTTGATTTTAGTTCTTAGTTTTTATTATTTTCCTATTCTACCTTTTGAATTTTATGGTATTCAATTTTGTCCCATGATTTTTTTCGTTTATGAATATCATGACTCACCTTTCTTTCAAAACATTTGAAAAATAATGTTGTTTGTGATTTTGATTTTATGATATTAACTATTTTGTTTGCTATTTTTTCCACCTCACCCTCTATTTTTTCATTTACCTCCATCATTTCTTGCATTATTTGAAGAATCATATGTTATAAACATAAAAAATGATTTCTCCTATGGACATATTTTTTATTTCAATTGTTTTCTCTTTCGGCCCTCTTCTCAATAAGTTGATCAAAGGTGAGGGTCTTCAATATATTTCTTGCTTGTAAAGAATGAAAGTAGGCTAAGCATGTAGAGAAAAAATATTTGATGAATTCGGTCATGTTACACTAAAATCATCAACATTATCTTTGATAGTTTGTATTTATGAAGCCAAACCCATGACATCACCATGCTTCAACTCTATATTGAAAAAAAATTAACCATAATTGAATGAACTCCAATTATGAGTGAATCATAAAATTCCTTCATCTTTTTAATTGTTTCCCATGAAGTTTCGCACCTTTGTATGTGATGATAAACCTTAGCATCAACTAAGGCCTACATCAAGGCCAATTATTTTGAATTTTTTTCTAGGATGGTACCTCATGTACTTATTTAGGTTATGTAAGTTGTGCATCCTCATCACAAATTTAAAACCATAATTAATAAAATATGAATGTATTTTCCACTTGTTTAGACTATTTTAACCAAGTATATTTCTCTATTAGTGTTATGCCAACTAATTTTTATTGAATTAATTTTACTATTTAAGGAGATAGAATGGATCTTTATCACTCCAAAAAGGTTCTCTTTTATATATACCATCCAATCAATATACCTAATCTATATATAGGAATGTACTTCCTACATACTTAGAAATACATGAAATAAGCTTGTCCTTTATATATACCCAATGGTACATGAAAGAGACATTAAATCACAAGAGGGCATAATGGAATGTGGTACCTAGGTAGTATGTGAAAAATAAATATCTCTATCTAAAACACCTACTTAATAATAAGTCATTGTAAGTTAACCTATTAACCCTATATACTTGGAGTATTCTTACTTTTGGGATTTAAGTCTAGAAATACTCAAGAATGGGTAACAAAGGGAATGGTAAATTTCAAATTGTACTTATTTTTCCATGGTGATTTATAGCGATGATTCCTAAACATAATTATTTAACATATATTAGGCTATAAGTGCAATAATATAATCACAAACATGAACCAAAGCCAAGATTTATGCCAAACATTGTAATTTTGTTTATGTTTACATAATTTTTTTATTTTCCAATAGTTGTTTGATCCTAAATGAGGAAAACATGAAATTAATTTGCATAATAGAAAAATGTCTTAAAAATCCTCCATAATTAAATTAATTTTTTTTCAAAATAAATGAAATATTACTTCAATAGTTATTTATGATTTTAATTTTAAAAAGGCACAAAAGCCTAAATAATATGAAACTTATTTGTTATATGTTACCCTTACATGTGAATTTTACTTGAAAATGTTGTTACATTTATACTGAGCTTGATGTAATTTAACTTGATATGCCATGAATTTATGAGAAAAACATTTTACTTAAGTAAATTACTGTCTGAACAAATCAAACATCTTCCAAAGTAGTTGATTGTAACCAAAATCAAATAAGGTGTAGTCCAAAAAAGGAAAATACAACCAAACTAATGTAATTTGCAATCCAAAATAGGAAAACATAAGAAAATTAATACAAGGCACTAGCCAAACCACCACGTATTAGTTTAAATTAGCTTTAGAATTTCTTTTTAGCTACCACATATAGCCAACTCAATTAATGATGGCAAATATAGAGTCCTTCAATGTAAACACATGCATATAATAGTTTAAAATTGTAATTTAATAGGTTGAAATTATTTAAAACACCAATTAGGTCTGTAAAATAGAACATATTTAGTTTGTTGAAACATAATCTAGATGTAGTGTTCATTGATATTACTTAATTATTCCAAGAGATAAGTTTTGAATAGTTAGAAAATTAACAAAAATAGAATATAATGTGTTTTAATGTATTTTATTGGATATTGGTGTAAGGTAATCTTTATAAGGTCTTTTATATCTGATTATGTTCACAAAAAAAAATAGCTTCTAGTCTTGTTTTAGGTCTGATCTTTATGAGAACTATAATTAATAACTTAGAGTTTAAGAATGACAAAAAAGGGTATTCATACATTGATTAATATATTTTTAATGGTAATAAATAGGGTTTATACTCTTTTATAACTTGATTTATCAAGAGAAATTGAAAACTTATATTTTTAACATTATTTTAGGCTTATCTATAAGTCTACAGACCCTAAAACTCTAATATCTATTCTTCTAGTTATATTCAATATTTTAAATAACTTTAATAATTTATAAAACAACCTCATGATCCTATCTATCAATTTAAAAAGAATTTTAAGGTTTATTTTAAAGATATTTAATTTTTTGTGGCTTAAACCCTAACCTAGGGTTTTCCTAGCTATAAATAACTTGAGAGCTCAAAAATGGAGAAATATCATTTAATGGATTTCAAAGTCTTCTTTAAACTTGTTTAAGATATATATAAAAAAATACTCTTTAGACTTGACAAACATAAAAAATTATATAAGATTTTCTTTTGATTAGATTGGTTCATTTAAAATAGTGTTTTTAGAACCCTAAATACTAAGAAACATCATATAAGCATAAAAAATATCAAAGGATGATAAATAGAATGTAATTACATCTTCATAATTTTGATAATTCATCTAAAATCATATCAAGAATCACTTTATTCAAATGTCTTCAAAGATTAATAAACAAGTCCTATAGACTTCTGACACATGAACCAATAACTTATATTATATCCTTTATTCATTATTTTCATTGGATCATAATCTGATGGTTAAAAATTTAAAAATTTGTTTCAGTTGTATAATATTATTTTATTCTTGTTTCAAGATCTAAATATCTCTCAACAAACTTGAAATGAATCCCAACATGCTTAATTTTGTCAATTTCCTATGTTACATAAACTTTGATTTGGTTTTAGGTACGTTGATACTAAATTGGAGGTTTAAAAACAATTAAAATATGTATTTTGACACTTATCATCACTTACAAAAGGATATATCCCTTTTACATATGCCAAAAGGTTAACAATCCCTTTAAAACTTTATAAACAAATTTAAAAATTTGAATTTCCTATTTTTGGTGGGAAAACTAAAAACACCTATAGGTGACCTATAAATGACCAATGAATCCTAAATAAGGATTATTATTGATAAATAATTACATATTATACCTCTTAATACAAAAAAAAAACACAATTGAAATTATTATTTATAATGCACTTGCTTTAGACTACTAGGGAAAAAATAATAATTTATGAGCTCCTGCACATGAGTTCTTCAAAGGTGTTACCATGCTTGATTATTTATGAATGTATCATCCATGTTACATCATAAATTTTATGGTTCTTACACTTGACCAATTACTGAAAATACTTCTTTCCTCTAGTCTTCTTCACCACCTTCTTGTCTAGAATGGCTTCAATCTAATCTAGTTATGCCTTTAGTGATTATTTCTCCCTATTAATGGTCTTATCATATTTGTATTTAGGTGTCTTATCTAAATTATCTTATTATTTTAAAGGGTAAATTTATAATACTTTAAATATGGGTTAGACTTTAATGTCAAATAGAATCACCAATTCATAGGCATTAGCAAAAAAGTTTCTTAAGACCTTACAATGTCCAATTTTCTTCATTTTTAATTTGTTATATTCCCCCTTAGGGAATATTTATTTTATAATATTTGAAATAATATATCTCCTACCTAAAAATTTATTTTCTTACTTATCATATCAAAACTTCCTTAATACTTAATTGAAATCAATTTTGATTGTTGTTTCACCAATTCATGCAACTCTTGCATAACCATAGCAAAATTCTCACCTTATGCACTTCTTTTTTCCTACTTGCCTATGTTTCTTAGCTCACAAATTCCTATTGGATGGATTCCATATAAAATTATAAATGGAATATATTCTATACTTTTATTTGGAGAATCATTATATGTAAATGATTCTCGATCTAGTACTTGATCCCATTGTTTAGGATGAACACTTACCAAAATTTTGAGGATGTTCCCAAGACTCTTCTTGAACACTCAAATTTAAACATGAGTCTAAATATGGTAGGATTATATAAAGCTTAAATTTTTCCATAAATTATTCCAAAGAGTCCTCCAAAAATGGGCAACAAAATTTATATCCCTGTCATACAAAATGCTTCTAGGAAGCCCACACAATCTCACTACTTATTTAAATAATAAGTTTGAAATTTTAGTTATATCACTTATTTTTATAAAACATATAAAGTGTGCCATCTTAGAAAACTTATCAAACATAAAAAAAATAGATTCATTAGATTTTTGTGTTTTACTAAGCTTATGCACAAATTCCATACTCATTTAATCCCATGGACTATTGGGAATAAACAATGGCTAATATAGGCCATAATTTTGAATGTGGATTGAAATCCAAATTTTGTTAATGGAGCAATTCATCTTTGGCATGGGAATTGCTTGTTATAGCTAGTAGTTCCTTGGTACCTTCTAGAAATTCTCTTTTTAGCCTCTTCCTTTATTAGGGCCACTTTTTAAAATTTGACCTAAGTATCAACCTCCATCTACTTCTTCGACATGGTAGCCTAGTACACATCCAATTTGAAGAGGCTCTCATTTCACTCTAGTGGAGTACCATATTGACATGTGGCATCCATACACTCTTCAAATCTATTTACTTTTGGGTCAGACCTCCAAATAGCACTATTTACTAGTTGGTAAGTATATAAGGCCCACTAAAACATTTACTGGTGAATGTAGTTTCAACATATGGTGTCCCCATGCCTTGTCAAAGAAGTACCTATTTCAAGAGAAGCAAAAAATTTACAAATGTCATCTTTGTACTTTTCCATGAGTTTCTTTGTTCTATTAGACCTTAGAGTTACATCATTGGCCAGTCAAAAAAAGGAAAGGACTCACAATGCCAATAAATACAGAGATAAGCCTTAACACATGGTAGCTTAGTGATTGCCAAAGGTTAAGAATTTCTTATCAAAAAAAGGAGTTATGGAATTGGGCAAGGCAAGTGGATCCCCATCCCTAATAAATAGCATTGTGGCCTTAGCAAGATATAGTGGTCATGCAATATTTAGGATCTGGGGGCTAAGTGAACTCATGAGCCTAAGTTCTTCATTTAGTTGTAACTACATCATCATGGGTGTCAGTATCAGGATTTTTAAGTGTCATTCTCATGAGAGGCTATCTTACCTATATATTCTTATGCTCTTTGATTTAGGAAAGGGATGGTTATCATTTTGCTTGTATTAGTTACTTTTATATGCCACCATTTGTAATATAATAGAATTAATACTATAAAACATTTTCTCATTTTTTGACCTTAATAGGTTCCCCTCATAGGTGTGACTAGACATTTTTTATGTGCCCACAAGGCCTTTTGTATTCATTTTTCCATCTAACAATGAATAAGATATGGTATTCTATGTCAATTTGAGTGGGAGACTATTTATGTTTGTTATCTCTTTTCTTATACTTATAATGTATTAATATTTAATTTAATTATATTTCTTAATTCATGCTTTATTCTCCTTTATGTTCTTTAGTGTTTAAGATTTTGATCTATTTTATACAATTATAGTCTAAGTTCTTTAAATCTCTTATTGTATCAACTTAGTTTCATTTGCATTTATCTCTCCCCTTTTCATCACCAAATTTGAATAAAGATCTATATTCTAAAATCCTAGAGGTTGATTTGAGATCAGAATTTAGTCCCACACCTATAAATATTTTCATAGGAGGTTGTTAAACTTGAAGCTAGAGTTTTTGGCATCAATAATTTTTATTTTCTAGCACACTTGATGGGCCCAAATCTACTATTATAATTGACTAGGATCCTAAGTTAATGAGCCAAAGCCATGTAACAAGGCCATAAACACCAATGAATCTAAACCTACTAATACCACCTCAAGGAGATCCAACTCACCAAAGGACCATAGGGTCTAACACTGCTCAACAACAACAAATGGCTATTTAATGCCCACCAAAGAACTTCATATCATGAGATAGTTGTAGTCCACTTATCCTTTTGACACCCCTAGTTATGTGGGACCCCAATCCTATGAATGGATTGAAGCTTCTTCCTAAGTTCTTAGGAGAGGATTTCATGACCATAACAAAATATCTCCAAGATGTTGTAGCCATGTGCACTTTGAACTATGTTAATGTGCAGAATGTAGCCTTAAGCCTACTAGAAGTGTCTTTCAAAGGATGGGATCTTGATTGGTACTAATCTTTCCAACCAACTCTATCATAACTTGGGTTGACCTAGGTAACAAATTATTTAAGCTAATTAATGATAAAGTAGACCAATTATCCCTCCCACAATAACTAATAACCATCAAGAGAGTCCTAGAAGAAGCTATTGTTGAATTAAAAACTAGGCTCAAAAATACCTAGCAAAGGATCCCAATAATAGCTTGACTAATCGTAGGCATGGATACTATGTTCTACCTTAAGGAATTAAATTTAAACATTATGGTTATGATTTAATTGCTTAGATACCAAATGCTTATGATCTAGAAATAAGGATTGAGAATGATTTTATAGATGTGAGAAAGATACCTCTACATTCATCGATGCTAATGTTCATAGAGATATTGATGCCTCTATAAGAAGAGCCCATAAGTACCTTAGGAACACTACCTTATATGTATGTATGTCTACCTACTCAAGCAAGCATGTATTCTCAATCTTCCTTGGCCATGGATATGAATGATATGAAGAGTATCTTACAATTATTTTACAATGAGATAATCAATCTCAAAAGGTAACAAGCTATGCCTGTGAAGTCCCCTTTTAATAACTACCAAGAAATGAGAACACCATACTAATAAAATTAGGAAAGACAAAGGTTTAATCATCAAGATTTTAATTATCAAGTGCAAAACCACCAGATGCAGCCCATGAACCAAATAATTATGGTACGTAACCCCTTACATATAGTATCACATAATACAAACAAAGAGCTAGTTCCTGGCTAAAAAAACTTGGCAGATGACTCTAATTCATAGTAATTTCCTTGCAATGATTCTCATAGATCTCAAAAATTTATAATGTCAACCTACAGTAGAAGGTTGTAGAATAAGGATGATAAGGGAATGCCCTCAATTCAACCTACACATACAAGTCTCTAGAGATTCAAAACATAGTCTTGATTGTGTAAATGCAGGGGATGTCCCTAGAAAAATAAGAAGAAATATACCCAAACCATACACTTTTCTCCTAGGTTAAAGTAAAATATGCAATATACATGAGCAAAGTCCCCATGTATATAGCATTGGAATTTCAATCAAACTACTACACTCATTTGAAGAAAAGATTGGTTCAAAGTCCTAAAGTCATTGTAAGGCCCAAAGTGACCTTTGATAAAGGCCCAAAACCTTAGAATTCACCTTCAACATATCCAAAGTGGAGTGAGGTAGTGAATAATAAAGCAAAATATCTATAGGTTTCTTATCAAGGGTCATACAATGTGGTTGAATAGTTGAAGAGGGTTCCAACCAACATATCCCTCTAGGATGTCCTATCAATTCCCAAGTAGAAGTCTCTACTAAAAGAATATTTAGAGAAGAGATAAAATACCATGAAAGGAAAGATGATTGTAGAACCTACAAAGACAAAGGGGAGAGAATCTAGTATGATCACAGAACCCTAAATTCCCTCTACATTCATCAATACCAAAGAGGGTACAAGAAAAAAAAAGCCCTACCCCATTTTATTTGACACTGATTATGGGGACTAAATTATTTCACAACTCCGTGATTTATTTGGTTGTGAGTACGATGGTGATGCCTAAAAAATTAAAAGATGAACTATAATTGATGTATGAGCCATTGAATATATGAGTGATATATCTAGATGGGAAGAAGGTTCAAACCTTAGGGATTATCAGGGATCTTCCCCTCACATTATATTCTTGTCCTAGCATTGCTATACCATAATACATTATAGTGATAGATATGCCACTTATCTTCAGGCTATGTTTGTCAAGAGACTTCACCACCAAAATAGTTAGGTATTTATCATTGGACTAGTCTGATCTAATCCTTAGAACCAAGAATGGTTCAAAGTTGAAAATGTTATCCTAACCACTTCACCCATAACACATAGTGGACAAAGTTATGATGAACTTTGAAGCAATGCATATCTCCTTCTAAAGAATGGAGATGCTCAAAGGAGAAAAGGTTATAGATACCAAAAGTCTAGTGGAAGAATCCCTTGTCAATGAGTTCTTTGAGAATGACCCATTTGAAAACTTTAACACCATTAGCCTTAGAATCTACATGATCCATGATGAAGACCAATCCATTCCCAAAGTCATAAATAATTAAGGATATCAGAGTGAAGGGATTAAAGATGAGTCCATATTTTGGACTCTACATTTCGATGGTGTGAGATGCAAGACTGGTTTTGGATCCAACATCCACCTAACATATCCTTATAAAAGATAAACTCTCTGAGCCTTCTAATTTTATTTTACCTATATAAATAATGAGGCCAAATATGAGTCTTTATTCTATGGCCTTAACCTTACCAAGTGGATGGGCATCAAATAGCTAAATGAATGTACTGATTCTAAATTAGTATTAGGGTAGGTAAGGGAGGTGGTGGTCATAAATAACATGCACATGAGATCTTACCACCACTATATATGAGATCTAATTAAATCCTTCTAAGCCTTCAACATTTAGATCATCCAAAGGGCCACAAAAGTGAAAGTTGATAAAATAGTGATGATTGGTTCCCAATTTGACCCAGTGATAGACTTTTTCACCAATGAAAAATAATGTGGATGATCATTAGGCTTTCCATCCTAGAAAATGACCAAAATTGGTAGGTGTTTAAGAATAATGCTCAAATTACCACGTTTTTCCACTAATCATGCAAATTCATGCAGCAAATATAACCAAAAATTGAAGAGGCTTACGAGGACCAAATCATGAAATTAAAGACAAATAAGTTATCAGTGTGCCTCATTACCCAAGAAAATATTTTTGACTCTGATGATGCAAGAAATGATAAATGAAAATTTGTCACAGATAAGGGTGATTACTCTAAGCTTGATGTCAAAGGAAAGAGGAAGCTAAAGGTTGGAAAATAAGTCCCCTAGAATGATAAAGAACTATTGGTTTTTTTGTGACAAATATAAAAGATTCATCACATGGACTTATGTTGATTTGAAGGGATATGATCACGAAGTCATTCAACACACTATAGACTTGAAATAAGGATATAAACTAATTAAGAAAAAATAAAGGTTGGTAAACCCAAAAATTGAATCCCTAATAGCCCAAGATCTTAAGAACTAATTGAATATAAGATTATAAACCCAATTAATCATAAACTTAGGTGTCCAATCTAGTTCTTATGCAAAACAAGAGTGGGGAGATCCAATTGTGTGTGGATTTTTGAGATCTAAATAAGGCATCCTTGAAGGACCATTACCCTCTTCCCTCTATGGAGAAAATACTCCAAAAAGTGGTAGGTGTAGAAATTTTTTATCTACTAGATGGATTCTTTGGGTATAATCAGGTATGGGTGAAAGGAGAGGACTAACACAAGACTACCTTAACCATGAAGTGAGGAACCTTTTTATATGTAAATATGCCTTTCTACCTCTTTAATTTTGGGGATACACTCTAATGAGTAATGGATATGAATTTTAGGGGCCTAATAAATAAGATCATCCTCATTTATTTAGATGACTTCACTATATTTTCTAAGAAGGACCACTTCAACCATCTAGATAAGGTTTTACAAAAGTGTCAAGAACTTAGGGTGTCTCTCAACCCTAAAAAATGTGTCTTTAGAGTCCTAAAATGTAATTTGATTAGGTGTGTGGTATCAAAATAAGTAATTTTCATTAATGAAAAGAGAATAAATGCCATCCAAGACTTATCCTTGCTAATAAATAAGAAAGGAGTGCAATCTTTCTTATAAAGATAAATGTCATTAGTAGGTTCATATTTGACTTTGCTAGATTAGTGAAACTGGCCATGTTAATATTAAATAAATACCAATATTTCAAGTGGAATCCTAAGGGAAGAGCAAGATTTGATGAAGTCAAGGATGTGATATCTACCACACCTATACAAGTTACCCCCAACTTTTCCAAATACTTCACTATGTATGTCTATGGGAGTGAACATAGCCTGGTAGTGGTGTTAACTCAAAAGGAAGAGGAAAGAATAATTTAACACCTAATCACATTCTACTCAAAAACATTTCATAGGTGTGAATTCAAATACAATTTCATAGAGAGATAGTATTTTCCATAGTCAAGGGTCTCAAATAGTTTAAGCACCTTATGGAAAGAAACAAAATTATGGTGTATGTGGCACACCCTAGTGTCTATAAATACATCATGGAAGGAGAGATCATGGAAAAATGAATAAATTGGATCACTAATATCCTAGATTATGACATCAAGGTCAATCCAACAAAGGTGATCAAAGGAAGTGAAATCTATGATTACCTAACCTAATTCATATATTTCTCACTATAGGAAAAAGACACACTAGAAATAGTCATACTCAACCAATTTGAGACCAACATATCTTATATGATTGACTAGATCCACTTCATGCAAGATGATTGGTATCTAGATAGTTTTCCTACACACAAAATGTATTTCTATAGACTCCATGGGTCTAACTACGTGCTAGTCCAAGAAGTCTTATTAAAACATAACTTTGATGGAGACTTATTCTAATGTGTCAAAAGATACCTAATTAAGAAGATTCTCTAATACATGTAATTTGATCCCATAGGTAGTCACTTCTCAATAAAAAACACTATGATAAATATCATGTGCACAGGGTATTTTTAACTAACCATGTTTGCAAACTACCATAAGGAAATAAAAAATTGTGAAAAATGCTAATTCTTCATGGGGAAAAGAAAGAAATCATCCATGCTAATGAACCCAATTCTGATTGATAAACCCTTTATGTAGTGGGGCTTAGACTTCATAGGGATTATCAATACCATCTCAAGCACCAGTCATAAGTGGATATTGATGGCCATTGGCTACTTCACAAGGTGGATTGAAGTAGTCCCATTAAAAGAGGTGACCAAGAATGTGACCCTAGGCTTCTTGGAAGAGCTCATGACTAGGTTTAACCCACCTAAGATAGTCATATCCAAAAATGAGAAAGCCTTCTTTGGGTTTAAAATTTCTATGTTTGTGCTCTAAAATGGTATCTACTTAAATATATCATCCAATTACTACCTATAATAGAATGGGTTGATAGAGTTAACAAATAAGAATATGATCAGAATAATTATAAGGATGTGATCTAAATGGCAAAGTGAGTGGCACATGCACATGATAACATCTCTATGGGTGGATTGCATCACTCTCAAATAGATCCTAAAACTCTCCCCATATGAACTTGTATACAAAAAATAGGTAATCATGTCAGTGTTATAAAAAAATCCCTACATTAGTGATTTTGAAAGCTATTGATATTGTGTAAAATAGAGTGATGGAGGTTAGGCTCATAGAGCTACTTATCCTCAAAGAAGGGAGGGATTAGGCAAACAACACAAAAACCACCTAGTAACAAGCAGTCAAGTGGTGGTTTAATAAGAAGTCATTAGACCCAAGATTCAAATTATGGGATTTAGTTCTCAAATATGATCAGATGGATGAAAAGTCAGGCTATCATGCAAATTTTGATTCTATTTTGAGATGACCATTTCATATCATCAACAATAGGCAAGGGAGTTATTTCAAGTTATAATATGAATAAAGTAATGCATTAGAGATCCCAATTAATGTGATTAATTTAAAACATTTTAACTAACTTGCTTGCCTCTCCCTTGTACATAATTAGTTATTTTCCCTTTTTTATGTGTTTTTCCTTTACTTTGTTGTTTTTTCCTTTTTCATTTCTTTTTAATTTGAATAAGTGTCATTGGCACAAGTGGTTTGTCTAGACACCATGTGTTCTCACCTTAGTCCTCTCAAATCTTCAAAAAAATATTATCTAAAATATAGTTATCTACCCACCTCACCTTCCATTAATGTTAAACACTCCATTTTAAGTGACTCCCCATAATTATCACCACAAATCTCTTACAAATGGATCTTTGAGTGTATGTACCACCCTTATCATTTATGGGGTGCTCAATTTGAAATATTCCATAATGAACCTGCCTAGTAACATCAATGTATAAATACCCTTGCCTCATCTAAGCCAAAAAATTGAAGCATTAAGACCCTAAAGAGCATTAAGAAATTGAAAAGAGTAGAGAGAGTTGAGCTTACAGTTGAAAGAAGAGGTGAGTAGAGAACTATTAATCCAGTACATCCCATAGCATAGAGAGTGGTTTTGGAGCAAAAATATGAACAATGGAGGCTTATACATCTTCATCAAGAAGTGAAAATATTCCCACAAGATATAGGACCCATGACTTGGGTATTAGGAGAGACTCTCCCCCTAAATTTTTTGTGAGCAAATCCTACATTTTTATTCCCACTCACAAAAAGAGTTATTGAACATCAAGAAGGCACACAAAGGAAACTATAGGGACCAATCATTGGTCATTAACTTCATGGATGATATCTTCAATCCCAAGCTAGCCAAAAATCCAAAACATTTGAGATAGGGTGCCCCTGCTTGAATGTTTGAAAGGGTCCATAGGGAGGAGTATGATTATTTAAAATGTAAGATGTGGTAGTGTATACTAGCATAGTTTATGGTGATTTATGCTCATCTATAACCAAAGATCATTTCCCTCTACATGGAAAGGTATGATGCAAAAACTAGAATAATTGTTGGAAATGTCCATATGATAGTGAAAATTAGTATACATAGTATCAGGGAGATGCTCTAGATCCCAAGCAACCCCAAGGTTGTTACCTATAGCATAAAGAACCTTTATAATGTCTAGAACTCCAAATTCTAAGGAAAGGTGTACTTCTTTATATTTCTCATCAAGAGTGACATCAAAAATATGCCTCATATACCCATCTCCTTAGCAATATTCCCTTAATAATACTTGAAGGATAGTCTATCCATGTTGGCCTTCATCTCAAGGATGAAGTCTAAAGACAACATCGATGACTTTAATAAAGGGGAACTCTTCCTCATAACCATAGTGGAGAAGGGATAGGTGTTTAGGATGGATTTTATGGAATCCACACCACCTCTATGATGGATGAGATAGAGAATATTTTTATTTTGATTACCTTTCATTACTCATCCTTCCTTCAGCATCTCATTCTATACCAACATTCCTAGTTTTTCTCTTCGTACCTCAATCCTAACTCCTTTGACATGGATGTTTTCTCTAATGTGGTGACCCTAGTTACCATATAGAACCACATCTTATCTATCATTAGGAACTATTATGATTTATCAAAAATATTAATGGATCTAATTCTCATTGACCTCAACATAGAGGCCCTTACATTCAAAATGATGCATGAGAAGTGTTCATGGCTCATTAGGAGAAGCATCCCACTCAACTAGTTCTAGGGAACCCATTTTACATTCATTTGAGTACATGGATTTTAGGGAGAACTCTTTTAGATATTATGTATGGTAATAGACAAGACCCTAACCCTAGATTTGGCTTGTTAATTTGATGTAATGGACTCCATCTATGGAGCAAGGAAGAAGAAGAAAGGCCTATATGATGTCCCTTTTACAAGAGGGAGCATCATAATGGTAAAGAAGAAGTAGGGATGCTTGATCATATCCAAGTTGGTAAAGCTCATCCTTGACCTAATTAATGATAGATGGAACTATGATTTAGATGGATACATCAAATCCTTAAAGACCACTAGTGCTCCCAAGTATAAGACCTAGCCATATCTAGAATAGATGATGTCACCCATGGAAGATATCCTTCAAAATTATGTGGATCTAATCTCATATCTCATTAGACATCCTTAAACCATGGGATTACTTATATGGTATGGTTAAATCATATTATCCATCTAAAAAATTATCTAAGGAGATGAAGAAGTAGCTCACCTAGTTAGATGGGAGTGAAGAAAAAATGGCTACTTAAATAAGATTTATGTATGAAATCACTAAACCATACTCAAATTATGATTCTGAAGACACATATGAGACCTTAAAAAATATTTGGGATGAGAATAATTCATATGAGGTCTTAGTAGAAGTAGAATCCTCCCTTGAGATATTAATAGGAGGAGAAGAGGAAGAAGAAGTAAAAAGAGATGCCCCTAAGTAAGCAGTGGGGGTTACACCACATTAAAATGAGGTCAAGGTCTTGGAGGTTTGAAATAATTCCACATGGACACCTCCTATGTACTCATACACTATAGCCCCATAGTAATAAGAATCCCCCTGTAAACACCCATGACCATTTCACTCTAGTAAAAGTAGCTTGAGGCACCCAAATCTACCCCTCTACCAAAGACCATGTAGAAGAAGATTCACCTTGTAGATCCCCTTCTTTCCACCTTTGCCTCCCTCATTACCTCCACCATCTCACCTCAATTTATAGTGATCTCTATGACCTAGTTAATGACTTCTCTATCCCCACTCTCCTCTTCATCCACTCATTCAACCATTAATCTCTCACCACTTTATTCTATGATCTTGATCTCTTCCTTCATGCCTTTCTTGACCCCTCTACCTTTATCATCCATCTCATCCTCCATCATGATACAATAGCCATTCACCCTTCCCCATATACTCCTACCTTTTTCTCTTTCCACCCTCACCCTCCATCTACTCACCTTTATAGGTATAAGGTCTGCTAATTCATAGTATAAAGTGACCATTCCTTTCATGCTACAATAGGGAATACCCTTCTTAGGGGAGAACATTCAAGAACCAAAATAGTGCCATTATTAGATAGAATTAGTAAGGAGGGACCATGAATACCTAATGGAGAATAAAAGGGGAAAGTAGGCTAGGTACCTTGTATAGACTCACATGTGGTCATTATATGACCTTGCATAGCAATCCCTTATGTTTGCTTATCTCAACCCTTGATTATTCAAGCCCTAAAAGTAGATGTATTTGAGAGACTACACCATAAAATTTATCAACCTCAATTTAAATTAGGCCATATGCACTAACAAGTTCAAGATGATGGAGGAAACATAGAAGTCTATAACCATAAACTACGTTAAGGTGACCTGATAGCTAGAAAAGACCAAGCTATAACTCACCAAGGTGAAGGCTATTGTTGATTGCCTCATTATTGATGATAAGTCCATAGATGTGGGATTAATAAAGTAAGGACCAACCTTTAGATATATATATCTAGTGAGAGGTTCTAGGAAAAATCTAATTTGTGAGTGCCCACCAAGACCAAACTATAGGAAAGAGAGATTAAACTCATGTAGACCCACAAAAATATATTAGATTTTAATCAATATTTTCATTAATTATAGTAGTAAGCATAATAAGAATCCTCAGTCAAGGACCAAAAAATTAAGAAATTCAATAATGACATTACTACCCATTTATAGGTAATGGAAATCCTCCATATGTTCTATCAATTATACAAATATTACTAGGAGAGGATCAAGGGTATGGTCATAAACTTGAAGTCAGCCCTCAATTTCATCATAGACTCATAAAATCCAAGCTCACAGGTGAGAATGTCCATTGATCAGGTTATCACCTTCATGGCTCCTAAGGTCTTAAATTCCCAACTCATCTAAAAACTCCATAACACTTCAGATGAGATGTTATAGGAAGTTTAGGTGGTAAACTTTAGGTAAGCAATGATAAATGCCAATGAGTTTCTTGGTTCAATAAGGCATCTAATAAGTACAAAGAATTCCTTAATTCCTTAAAGTAGGTGGTTCAAGATAGGTGGGGGCACATTAAACAACTAGTCCAACTGGGACTCCCATCCCCTTTCTTGAAAAAAAATAGTGTCCTCCTTTAGACTAGATCAAAGCACTATTGGAATAAAAGAAGAATTACCAAACCATTTTGTGGCTCTTGATTACTCACCTAGTGTCTCTACAGTGGAAAAGATATTATAGCTACTCTTCCATCTTGAAATCTAAATGTTAACACTTATTCAAGGTTTAGAAAACATATCCTTCAAAGAGATTATTGATATAGATAGAGCCTTTGAGGATCTTAAGAAGAAGACCCAACCCAAGGAGGAAGAGTGATCACCTTTGCAAGCAACTCTTCAAAAATTGTAAGTTCTCAAGCCTTCCTCCTATTTTGAAAATTTTCCTTGATTGGTCTACTCATCAAAATTTTTGGTTCTCTCATATACAAGAGAATAATCATGTGAGTCAACAAGAATAATGGATCAAAATCAACATTTTTTATTGGTTCAGTTCATCTTTGGATTTAAACTTGCTCAATATAGCTAACAATTCCATCACATCTTCTAGAAGTTCTCCTTTTAGCCTCTTCGTTTCTCAGGGACCCTTTTCAAAATTTTGCCTAAGTATCAAACTCCATCCACTTCTTCCACATGGTAGCCTAATGCTCATCCATATTGAAGAGGCTCCCATTTCACTCTAATGGAGTGCCATCTCAACATGTGGAAAGCCCATTCTTTTCAAAGCTATTTCCTTTTGAGTTAGACATCCAAGTAGTGTTATTGGAAAATTGTTAAATAAAAAAGGACCACCAAATTATTTATTGGTAAATTTAGCTTCAACACATGGTGCCCCCATGCTTATCCTTGCTAAAGAACTACCGATTTTCTTAGGAAAAGTTCCAGCTCAACACGTGTCATCTTCATGCTTATCCATGAGTGGATTTAGTCTGTCAAACTTTTGAGATGTGTTATTAGCCAGTTGAAAAAAGGAATGGACCCAAAATACTAGTAAACAAGAATGATACAAGCCTTGACACTTGGTGTCCCAATGCTTATAAAAGGCCAATAATGAGTTGCACCATTGGCCAAGGCAAGTAAATCCCCATCCCCAATGACATAGCAAAAAAATCTTCAAAGATATACACATGACATCACTACACTCCTCATGAGCATCATGGCCTTAACAAGATAGAGTGACCATGTAATCTCTAGGATCTAGAGGCTAACTACACTCATGATCCCAAGTTCCTCATTTAGTTGTAATGGAATCATCATGGGCATGAGTTCTAGGATTTGTAAGTTTCATTCTCATGAGAGGTCATCTTGCCTATATATTCTAGGCTCTTTCCTTTAGGAAAGGGTTAGTTATAATTTTTCTTGTATTAGCTACTTTTGTATACCACCATTTGTAATAGAATATAAATAATAGTAGTTAGCATTTTCTCATTCTTTGAACTTAATAGGCATCCATCACAGGTGTGATTAGATATTTTGTATGTGCCCTCAAGGCCTTATATATTCATTTCTCCATATAAAAATGAAGAGGATGTGGTATGCTATGTCAATTTCAGTGGGAAACTATCTCTATATGTTATCTTTTTTATTTTACTTCTATATTATCAATCCTTGCTTCCATTATAGATCTTAATTCATTATTTAGTCTCCTTTATGGTATATAGTGTTTAAGGGTTTGATCAATTTTATGAAATTATAGTCTAAGTGATTTAAATCTCTTAGTTCATTGCCTTAGTTTTATTTTCATTTCTCTCTCTCCTTTTCACCTCCAACTCTAAATGAAGATCTGGCTTCTAAAATCTTGAAGGTTTCTTTACAGACCACAATTTGGTCCCATGCCTATAAAGCTTCCTATAGAAGGTTGTTAAACTTGAAGTGAGATTTTTAGGCATAAAAATTGAATTTGTCTTTTATCATGCTAGCATATTATTAAAATTTATACAAACCTCATCACATCATCATTCATTCCTATCTAATAATAGTACATGCTCAACTGAGCAAGTGTTTTTTTCCAAAGTGTCCTACAAAGCTACCACTATGTTTTTCCTTTAGTGGATTTTCTCTCATTGACCTATTGATATGCATAGTTATCTTCCATTGAATACTAATCCCTCTTAAATCACAAATTCCATCAATGTAATCCTATCTCTATTTACTATACTTTCAAAAGCTTCATAAGACTCCTTGAAATCAAGATTTTCTTTATATAAGTATTTCAATGCATCACCATCCAAGATATTCACTTGAAACTTTTGCATAGTAAAATTTATCCTATTAAATGAATCTATAACTTTTTTTGATTATCCACTTTTATGATTGATAATAAAATTAAAAAAAAATCCAAAACCAACCTATTTCATATGCCTTTTTAGTTTAGTTTGAATACTAATGAATTGTAAGGCATGGTTTCAATGTATATAATACAAACTCTTTAGGCATTAGATAGTGCCTCCATTTATTCAATGCTTAGATAATGGAAGAAAAATATTGGTCATAAACTGAGTACTTCTTATTTGGCTCATTAAGTTTCTCACTAAAGTAGGCAATTTGTTTTCCCTCTTTGATGAAAACATCCCTTATAATAGTTCCACTTTCATCGCACTCTACTTGGGAAAAATTACTAAAATTAGGAAAAGTTAATATTGTCTACTGTATGATATTTTTATTTAGAATTGTTTTTATCTCAAGTGACTCAGTACTTTGAAATCTCTTTTTGTTTCTTTTGATAGTTTCCACTATTACAACACAAATGGCACTATAATTCCTTATAAACTTTATATAAAATCTAGCCAAGACATGAAAAATTCTTACCTAAAACACACTCCTTAGATTAGCCCATTATATTGTGGCTTTGACCTTGTGTTTTTCCATGATCAAACCTTCTTGGGAACCTAAATAGACTAATGTTATCTTCATGAACGTACACTTATTGAGATTTATTATCAACTTCTCTTCTTGTAACTTATTTAATAATATTTTAAGATGTTTAAGAAGTTATTCCTTTGAATGATTATAAATCATAATATCATCTAATTAAACAATGAAAATTTTACCTATGAAAGCCTTGAGAACCTCATTCATGAGCCTCAAGAAGGTTCCTGGAGCATTAGTCAGCCCAAATAGCATAATATGACATTCATATAGTCCATAATTATTCTTAAAAGTTGTATTGTATTCATCTCCCTCTCTAATTATAATATGATGATAGCCAATTTTAAAGTCTATACTAGATAAATACCTTACACCACTTAAACAATCCATTAGATCATCAATTCTAGCCAAAGAAAATATATACCTAATTGTAATCTTATTTATGGATCTTGAATCAATAAACATTATCTAATATCCATCCTTATTATAATTTAGGACAAATATAAAAGTTCAAGTAATTAAAATTTATTTGATTAGGCCTTTGTCCAATAATTCTTGTATTTACTTCTTTATCTCTATTTTGGTGTCATTTTATATGTTGTATTATCTGGTTAATTGGCTCCTAAAATGAGATGTATATCATGGATAATGTTTCTCACTAGAGGTATTTAATTAGGAAAATAATCCACAATTATGTTAATAAATTCATTGAAGAAATTATGCATCTCTATAGGTATATCAATCAGTTTTACGGCTATAAAAATCATTCTAGGATTATAAACTAATGCATAAGGAGTGGGATGTTGACTTTTTTAAGCCTAACTTGTCAAAAATTAATAATGAGACTAAATTTTTAGTAATTTCACTATCTATAATTACCTTGTAGAACCTACCTTTATAATTTTAAGTGGTTCTAAATAATGTTATCCTTTATGCAGGTTCCTTGAGCTCTTTTTAAGGCTTGAACAAAACCCTATTCATGAGTAAGGATTCTCCAACTTCATGTACATATTCATGATAAGGTGATATTACACTCTCCTAATCAACTTGGACAATTTGAGAACTACCTTTATTGTAGAAGGATTATTTGGTAACTCATAAGATATATGCCCATACTTGTTACATTTGAAACACGTACCTATGAATCCTCTTTATCTACCTCTTATATAAGGTCTCCTACCTCTGAATGAGTAACCATCTCTTATGGTTTGAACTTGACATTGTGAATTTATGGATTATTCATTATGGATTTGTATTTGAATCTTTCCACCATGTTTTCCTCTTCCTCTAAAATTTTTACCTCTACCCCTTGAATGTTGAGTTTGATTCCTAGATAATTTATCCTCTACTTTAAGGTCAAATTGGTATTTTTCCTCCACTAATGTTGGTGATATAAGATTGATTTAATATTTAATTTTGAACTTTAACCCATTTATGTATCTATCCACCTTTTTAGAATCTTATTTTATATGTCATGCCCTAATGGTTATTTTTTAGAACTACTTTGTATAGTCTTTTACACTCATTTACTTTTTCCTTAGGTTTTAATGCTTCTTAAACAAGTTTTTTATGTAATTATTGAGGATTAATTTTCATTTAAATTTGGTCACTATTTCATCCTAACTCTTGATCTTTAGTTTACCTTTATTTCTCTTATCATCTTGAACTACATCCTTACGAGAGGGATGCATGACCTTTCAATCTTATCTTGATAAGCTTTACTTTATTTTCACCATATATTCTTTCATACTCACAATAATTATCCATGTAATTCATCAAGCTAACCAGATCCTATAAATTCAAGCTACCTTCATACATAGGTACTTTTATTTTAGTTTTGGATCTAACTCCCATGATTACTCTAGTAAATCTTTCTTCTCCTTCTTCTTATTCTACCTCTTCTTATTTAGGCCATTCCTCTTCTCTATCATTGACATCTCATATATCAATTCACATTTTTTTAATAATATCTATGTATCACAAATTATCTTGAATATTTATCATTTCTTCTACTAACATTTTTGTATTAGGTTGCCTCTTTGACCTACTTTGCCTCTTGCTTTTCTTACCATCTTCACAAGCTTATGCTTCACAACTTATTTTTACTAACTTTATTGATATATATTAAAATTTATAAAACCCAATATTTTGTTATTATACCAACATGGTGTAATGGAATCTCTTTAGGTTTTGTTATGATTGACTATGTTCAAAAATAAAATTAGATTGCAGTCTTGTTTTAAGCCTAATTTGATCTTTATGACGACTATAATTCATAACTCAGACTTTAGTAAAAATAAAAAATGTCTAAAACATTAACTAAAATATTTTTCATTAAAATAAATAGGGTTTATACTCTTTTACAACTTTACTTCTCAAGAGAAATTGAAAAACTATCTTTTTAACCCTATTTTAGGCCTATGTATAGGTTTGTCAACCCTAAAAATCTAATATATATTATTCTAATTATCTTAAAGATTTTAATTAACTCAAATTTTTTATAACCTAATGATATTATATATATATATTTTAATGATTCTTAGGTTCTTTTGGAAAGATATTAATGTTTTTATGGCTTAAACCTTGACCTAGGTTTTTCTTGGTTGTAGGAACCTAATAGCTCAAAAATTGAGAAAATATAAAGTTTTACTGGATATAAAATATTAATTTTTATTTTTTGTATTCCTATATATAATCCCCTTTCTTATATATATATATATAAATTTTAGACTTGAAAAACATAAAAAATGTAGAAAACCTTCTTTTGATCAGACCGTGTCACTTAAAATAGTGTTTTTAAAACCCTACAAACTATGAAACATCATAAAAGCATAAAAAAGATAAAAGGATGATAAATAAAATATAATCACACCTCAATAAGTATAATATTTCATATAAAATAATATCAAGGTTTCATTTATTCAAAAATCTTTAAAGACAGATATACATGTCCTATAGACTTATCACACACACCAACAACTACTCTATCTTTTCTTCATTACTTTTATTGCATCCTCCTCTGATGGTTCAAATTTTATAAAGATTGTTATACATGTATAATGCTATTTAATTATTTTTTAATGATCCAAATATCTCTCAACAAACATGAAACTCATCCCAACATGCTTAATTTGGTCATTTTCTTAGGTTACATAAACATTGATTATGTTTTAGGTAGGTTGAGACAGATTTGAAGGTTTAAAAACCATGAAAAAATCTAATTTTTCCATTAGGACCATTAAAATATTATATAACCCTTTTAAATACCCTAGAAGTATAACAATCCCATTAAAACTTTACAAATAAATTCAAAGTTTTAAATTCCTACTTTTGAGAAGAAACTTAAAAGAACCTCTAAGTGACCTAGAACTAACAAATGCAGCCTATAAAAGGATACTATTGACAAACCATGACCTCTTTTACCTACTAAGACTAAATAAAAACATAATTTAAATCATTATTTACAATTCATCTACATCAGATAGAAACAAAATTTATAGGAAAAGAGGATGAATGGAGGAAAAAAAAAATACAAAGCATGTTATCTGATACTAATGTTAGGTCAACAATAATAGGATGAAAAAAGAAGATAATTGAATGTAAAAATATCTATATTTACATTCAAAAAATAGTATAATATTTATATCCAATAATATGACTATCTATTCACCTTGCATGAAGTCTATTTAACTTCCTCCATAGGTGATTTATCTTTTAAGGGAATTATGGAATGTAAAACCCTAGTTTGATAAAATGATAGAATAATAAATCTAGGAATAAATATGAAATAATTATATCCTTCAATTTGTACAATAATTGATTTGTTTAATTATTATATAAATTAAAAATGAACTATAAGAGATGTACTTAGTTGGAAATTGATTGAGCTAGATGAATTAGAGGATGGAAATTGGTATAGAGACTATACAAAGTATCGTAAAGTAGAAATAGGAGACAAAAACCCTTATAGATAGTAGTGTATTCCATTGGATAGTAGCACACTAAACTAGTGTCTTCTGAGGAATGGTAATGTCCTTTTGTAAGGGTAGAGATATTCTGAGAGGAACTTTTCATGGTCCTAAGATGCATATGATTAAGTGGATGAATTTTGGTTCACTATTTATTCCCTATTTTTAAATTATTTTCATGTGAAACCCTAGTCCTCCATGTTTGTTAGGGTATTTTATGATCACAAGTAAAAAAGAGCATTGCTAATAGGTTAAGTTGGATGTGACCTAAAAACCCGATGTGATAAGCATTACCTACATACCAATACCTTGAAAGGGGATCAAACTCAATGTAATTATCTTAATCTAAGTGTTGGTAAAATTATAAGTGAATTCTATTATGATATCTATTTGAGCTATTTGAGAGTGATTTGAGATTTGAAATTTGAGTAATCTGAGCTATAGTCTATTGTAGATGGGTATATATAGAATTAGGGTAGAATTGGGATCGATGACCTTAATTTTCATAACTATTTTTGACTTTGTTTATGAGTATTGGCATATGATTTAAATCTAGTGGATGAGTGAATGAAAGTGTATATGTAAAGTATTATGGTGATTTTCAAGAGTTTAAATAGGTCTAGGTCAACCCTAGGAGTGCTTTAGGGAATGGAAAGATATTCATTGGAAGAGTAAGGAGAAGTAGTGTGGTCCTAGGATCACAAGTATACTAAACTCATGTCTAAGCAGTCACATTAATGTTGAAGTGGTATAATTTGGTGAACAAGGGGTCTGGTTGAGTAGGAGGTGGTTTAATCATTTTTATATATTTAGAAATAATTTAGACTTTCATAAATTTTGAAAAATGATCAAGAGAGGCCCTAAGTCTACATATAGGATAAGACAAGGTGGTCTCAGGTGAAATTAATTTCACTAAAATAACATTTTAGATGAACACATTTCCCTCATTTATTCAATAAATAAAACAAATCAAAATGACTAGGATAAAAGAAAAGAAGCATACTTGGACATACTTAAGAGGTGAAGCCTATGATTTTGGGTTTGAGTCTAAAAATTATTTTCCATTACATATCTTGTAGATGAAACATGAAGGAATCAATCCTTACTTAATAAACATGAAAATATAAGACAAAATTAAGAGATGAGAGAGGAAATGAGTGAATGCAACTCACTAAGTATGTACACTAATGTTAAAATATGGTAACATCTTATGTGTGAATATATATTATGATCAAATGATGAATAACTTGGATTGAGTTGATGGATTATTCAATCCTCATGTGTGGGTGTCTCAATAACTTAATCTAGCCTTGAGTCCATCATTTCCCACCCCAACTCAATGGATTATAATTTTTGAATAACTTGGATTGGACTGATGGGTTTTCTAACCCTCCTAAGATGGTGGATCAAGAAATTAAGTAGATTATGAATCCATTATTACCTACCCATGTGTATTAGATGCATCTATAACTAAAACTACATAACATAAATAAATCTATATGATGTAACTAAAATTGTGTGATTTAATTAAAACTATTTAGGATGTATCTCAAGACACTTAGAAACCCTAAAATGAAAAATGGCTTAGGGGCCACTCAAGTACTTGGGTATGTAGTTCAAAGACTACTTAGTAATTTCAACCATTATAGACACAATAAGTCATCAATTTGGTGTAAAACTAGTATAAATGGTTTCTAGAGATACAACATGGGTAGTAACATTAATCTCCCATTCCATCTAAAAGTATTGGTGTCAAACTAAACATATGGGAACAACGTGTCATGCACATGCCCCCAAATATGATATCTATGCATATGGATTCTAGACTTAGTCATAATATGAGTCTGAGTATCTGCAATAGAAATGGGAGTGATCATTCCATGCATGATATCCCAAGGCTGATACAATTGTGTAATTTTGCTTATAACTAAGCATAAACTAAGCATATTTGATAAACTATGATTAAAATTATGCAAACTTGAACTATAACTATTTTACCTTTCTAGAAATTATGTAATTTTTCATTTTTAGGGATATTGGATAGTAGCATGGTCCCTTGGATAGTATAACACTATGATAGTGTCCTTTGTGTCATGATTTTGATGAACACTATTGTTTCTATGTAAAACTAAGATTGATCTATATGTGATTGATTTTCGTTATGTTTTCATAAATTTCAACTTTGTAATCTATGTTTACATGCTAGAATTTATGTTTTA
This sequence comes from Torreya grandis, assembly GCA_037957365.1. NCBI lineage: Eukaryota > Viridiplantae > Streptophyta > Pinopsida > Cupressales > Taxaceae > Torreya > Torreya grandis. The sequence goes on from JARHVA010004695.1 coordinate 863,478, forward strand.
AGTGTATTAAGATGGCCTAATATTAGTGACAAACCCATGTTAATTCCCCCTATTTTGACAAGATTTTTTGAACTTATACAATAACTATCCTTCAAATAAGAAATATGCATAATGTGTGTTAGACTAAAAACATACGATAGTTTCTTGATAAACCAATATAATGTGTATACATGATATCAAAATGTAAAAATAATCTGAGCATAATTTGGTAATGTATGATGTATGTTAGATATATCATTCAAAAGGATATCAACATAGATATAACAATGAAATCATGTATGTTAATATCAAATATGAGTATAATCTAAATAACTACCTAGGGGAATGGGGCATGATGTCCATCAAAGCACTCAAGGAGGAAGGAGATATGCATGAGGTCCCTCATGGCATATTAAATTGAGTGTGAGTTTAATAATAAAGAGAAATGTGTCATGTACATGACACATACATGAAATCATACACACAAATACATGAGGCATGTAAAGTAGGCCAAGGGACCAAAATATAGTGGATATGTGCACATGTCACTAAGTATAAAAAAGTAATACATATAAGGACATGTTAAAATGTCCACATACATTAAGATAAATAAATTTTGGTTGAGATCCATATGGAAGGAATTGGTCAAATATATGCGTACAAAATTAAGAAGGTGCACACAAAGACATGGGCACATGTCGGAATCATACACAAAGTAAAATCAATTGATATAGAGTTGTAGGTCACTAGAATATTCATATTCCCTTGAATATATGTAGAATAAAAAAGACACAATCAAGTATAACCTAGTAAATCTAGAAATGATAGTATGCATGAACATGTGGTACAAATCCATATAAGAGAAAAAATGTAAATAAGCTGAGTCTATATTGGTAGTAGTTGGAAAAAAATATTTATTATATAGGATGATCAATATAAAGATATAATAAATGTTAAATATGTGATAATAAGTATATCAATATGTAACATGGAAAACTAGAAGCTATATAGCATGATTCCCCCAATGGGAAGATAATAGCAAATTTGGATTTGTGTAGAGGTCCTAAGTCTAGTAGTGATCTAAAAACACTTGAAGAGAATATGTGAAACATGTATGTATGATAAAACTATCTATACTATCATAGATATCATATGTATTACCTAGGAAATATAAGGAATATAAACATGGAAATTCATAAAATCTAATTTTTTTATTTTTTTAGCAAATATTTAATTTTTTTTGTATTTTTGGAAATGTTATATTTTATTTGTGTTTTCTAATTACAAACTATGTAAAATCAAGATGAAAATGTAACCATGTTTAAGTAATGTGGGATAATTAAAGCTATGTACAAGTAATACTAATAACCAATGAATTTTGTGATATACCCACCCTCAATAAATCCTTCATCAAAAAGAGGAATGGTGAAATATTATGAAGTGTGATGGATATGTTGTGACTAAATTGAGATCTAGTGTGAGTCTGAATATTCTTCATTATTAGTATATGGGCAATCATAATAACCTATTTTTTTCACTCATCATTATCATCTTGATTTTGAACCAATGGAATGATAATATTGATTTCTATTATATCTAGATGAGCATAGATAATTGCTTCATACTATCGAATTTACCTTTATAAATTATGCTTTATAATATTTTCTAAGATTGTGCCCTTTGAAATTGTGCCTATTATAAGAATATGGTGATTTGGAGGATATTTTGCTAGAAATTATCTTTTCATAATCTTTGTTGGCTTATCATGGTTATAAAAGTGTAACTTAAGTTTTTTCTCTTTTTTTAACATTACCTGTGTATCTAGATGTTGTTCCTTGATAAAGTATCAATGAATTATTTTACTTAGTATGTTCCATAAATCCTAAACTTTGTTAAACAACATTTTCAATTATTAGAATAGGAGTAGTGATGCCTTTGGAATGTTTTGCCAAACCTTGACCTATATATTAAAATGTTTTAGATATTTTTGACCAAACCCATACTATTTTGAAATTGGGACTGATGCAGAGCTTGCACAAGATTCTTTCTATTGTCCTTGAATAAAGGATCACTTCACTAGTCTTAGACTTAAGAATTCATTAACCATGAAATCAAAATTTACAAGACTGATATAAAATGACAAGGTCTCTAACCTACTTAAATATTTTCTAACAACCCTCTATACCTCTTTTGAAACTCTCACAAACACCTACTTTCCATTTATACAACTCTTCCTTCCAAATTAACCTTCCTTATAGCCCTTTTCTGCCTAAAATTAGGCTAGCAGGCAAAAAGTGCCAATAATTATGTCTTTAAAATATTATAATATCCTTTATCTTGTTGAAACACCCTTGTGGGTCAAATTTCAAGACCTATTTCACTTTTTATGTCCACTTTCCTTCTTAAAACCTTCCAAACTAGACCTCTTAAAGCCCTTTCTCCACTCCACTTACTAGAAGTCCATACTATATGTACTATACTATCATAAAATTAATTGAATCAATTAGGTTAGGTAAAATTTCACAATATTACAAGTTATTCTAAATTTTATATGGTTATTTTTCTCAAAAACTTCAAAACCTTATTTACCAGGGTTTGTGGCGACTTAGTAGGCTAGGAGCAGTCAAAATTAAATATCTTTGACAAGAAAAGGTTTAATGAAAAATTAATAATTGGAATGAGTATGTATGATGGTCATACACCTTTTTAATTCTTTTATAAAGTCACTTTAAGCCACAATACATTCACAAACACAAGATCTCAATCTTTCCTAATTGTATTTAGTTGATAGAAAATAGGGGTCAATTAGGTTTTAATTAGGTTTATTTTATTTCAATCTCTTCAATAGTATCTATAAGATATCTTAGATTTATTATCATGTCTCAATAATATATACCCATTTCTTATTCAGTTTTGACTCTAAAAACAAGATCCTAGTTAAGAACACAATAAACAAACCTAGGGTTTTTGCCTATATGCTAACAACTAAGAAAGAACATTAAGAAATTGAAAATCACCACATTTAAAACCTCTTTTAATTCAGAAATTTTATCTATAACACTAAAAAACATTTCATCTCCCCATTCAATGTAAAATTTAATGAGAAAATATCACATTATCAATTGAGCAATTTGCATACTTTCACTCATTGTTGGACATACTTGTCTATCTTCTTAAAAGGAACTTCTTTGAAATTCAATAAATTATATCTATCTAAAAATGGAGATTAAATTTTTATCACAATATTAAAAAAAATCATATGTTTCAATTACTCACCACATTGAATATTCAAGCACATAAATACTCTATCTCACCCATGTAATGTCAAGGTGTACAAAATTTCACAAAACACAGTCCTTTATTCTTGAATTTTCATTGATTAAATGTCCATCCTTATCCAAATGTAAATTTAATACACTATTAAAATGCAAAATATAACTCTACCAACTTCAACCAAGAAGCATAACTGAATCTTGGATTATTTCCCACATTGAATTCATTGAACTTACATTACATTTTTCATTTTTTCTTAATATATGCACTTTATGACCATGCCTATAGAATTAAGAAGTTATTTATGAACTTTAAATAGTATTAATACATCTTATAAACCTCTTTTTCATGTTTCTACCACTTTACACCTTCAAACAATGCATGAAAATCCTTCCACATGACTTAAAAATTCAAATTTTTGAATAGTGGCATTTTGGAGGGAAACTCCATAATTGAAATTTTATGCAACTTTTGCTAACATAAATCAATAATAAGACAAAATTAGGACCTAAAACACCTATTAAAAACCTAAAATACAAAATCAAAACAAAATTTATTTCATTTTGGGGTCCATAAGGATGCCCATGCATCATACTACCAAGTTGAATAAAATTTGCCATAGGAATCAACTTGGTGTATGGTCCTCTTTAGTTTCTTTGTACCTCCTGATAGAAGGTAGCTTCTAATACTTGAATATCATATAGTTTAACATTTTATTGGGACCCAAAATTATTCCTCTTATGGTTTTCTCTCCTTAATGGTGCACCTGCACATGCAACAAACTTGTTAAAGAAATTACAACTGATGTTTTCTACTACTTGTTTTGGATGTGCAGACCATGCTTCCACTGCTTCAAACTAATCCATCATAAACTTCCTTTCATAATACACTACTACCAAAAATGTGTCTTCCTCATCCTTAAACCATTCTCTTTACTTTGTACTCTTCACCTCATTCATATCAATTATTTGGCCATTATATGCCATTTGCTTGCATAAATGCTTGGTTTACTGTTGTATATCATCTTCATAAATACCCTATACCTCTTGTCTACAAAAGTACTACAATTTCTCATCTACATTATCACTCTCTTGATTTAACCTTATCATACAATTGACTTCATTTGGTTTTCCTTCTTGGACCTGTTATACATCTTCCATCTCTTTTTCATCTCTTGTCTTTTAAAGACTTTTTCTCATGCATTGGAGCTTTCTTATTGATCCATAAATGAAATAACAACTATAAATATTCAAAAAATGCTATGAAAAAATTACAAATAGATCACTCAAAACTTGAAAAAGTCTTACTTGACAAAGGTTCATATTCCTCAACTTGGGCTACCTCAATCTCCTTGGGCTATTTATCCATCTTTGCATCTTCATCATATTGCACCAACTCCTTGTAGACTGAAACCAATACCTTATAAAAGACACCAATAAATTTATCATCATTATTCAAAGGTAATAATGTATGCTTGAATCCCTTGTGCTCCAAATAATAGGTGTTCTTCACCCCATCATGACTAGTTGGATTATCAAACTACTAAGGCCTTGCTAGCAATACATGGCACACATCCATGGAAATGATATCAAACATTACTTGATCCTTATATGTTCCAATATATAAATATACTAAGCACTATTAATTAACAAGCACACTATATCCTTTCTAAAACCAATAAACTTTGTAAGGTGTAGGATGAGGTAATCTTTTGAGACCAAGTTTGTTCACCATCTCATTTGAAACCAGGTTTTCTATGCTTCTTGAGTCTATTATCATATTACAACATTTACCATGGGACTTACATGTTTTTTTAAAGAGTGTTCTCTGTTGTGCAAGTTATTTCTCCTTTGGTAGATTTAGCAATGTCCTCCTCATCAAGAGTGATTCTCATTCTTTAGGTGCCACTATATGTGAATCTGATCCAATAATTTATTCCTCTATGGGATTCACCATTTTATTTTATTTCTAATTCCTATAACTTATTTCTTTTTACTCCTATAGACAATCCCAATACTTATGACCTACATAATTGTTACATTTGAGACATTTTCCTATGAAACCACTAGTTCCTCTTCCTCTAGATGCATTTTCACCTCTCTAATATGGTATCCTACCTCTATACCCACCTCTTAGCTATGTTTCGTGTCTTTGTATACAACTTTCACCTTATATGCATTCTTATTGTAATACTCTCCTCTTCCTCTCACTTGTTTACCTCTTCCTCTTTCTTGCTATATATGCCTTGTTATCAACTTCTCTTCAAGTTTTAAGGTTGATTGGTATGATTCTAAAACTATTTTAAAAGTCAATATATTGATCTCATCTTATATGGAGAACTTGAAACCATTCAGATACATTTCTACCTTCTCATCATCCTCCTCCAAATCTCTTATTCTAATTATCAACCTGTGAAACTCTTCTATGTATTCCTTCATTGATGCTCCTTTTGTCTAATATTTTTCAATCTACTAAAAAAATTTGTATGGTAATCCATGGGAATGAAATTTTCCTTCATCGTCATCGCCATCCTATCCCATGACTAAATTTTTGTCTTACCTCTTCTCCTTCGATCTTCCTAGATTCCATCCCACCACAAAGAAGCATGCCCTCTCAATGTTGTGAATGAAAATTTTAGTTTATTGGTGTCATACACTCCTCATACTCAAAATATTTATCCATGTATTTTATCCAATTTACCAACTCATCCACATTAATATTTCCTTCTTACATTGACACATCTAGCTTTGTTTTTGAACCCATCTTCATCATGGCTTTGATCAATGTTTCCTCAAATATATCTTCTCTTTATTCCTCCACTTCTAATTTAGGATATTCATTTTCTCTATCACTATTATAATTAGATATGACCCTTATTCTTTGAGTTGTCTCTATGGTTGCCATTCTAGCATGCATGTTCCTCATTTCAATGACCAAATTTTCCACATTCTATTGTATTCTTTGAGTTGTTATAGGTTTTCTTTGCCTTATTACCATTTTTTCCTCTTTATCTTATCCTAACCATCCTTACACTCTGATACCAAATGATTTATATATTGAAAAAAATTCTTTCTATTGTCCTTGAACTTGTAAAACATTTCATCTCCCCATTCAATGTAAAATTCAATGAGAAAAGATCACATTATCAATTCAATAGTTTGTATACTTTCATTCATTGCTTGATAGACATGCAAGTATTCTTAAAAGGAACTTAACTTCAATTTAATATATTTTATCTATCTCAAAAAAACATATTAAAGGTTGATCATAATAGTAACAATAATCATAGATTCAAATTACTCACCACATTAAGTATTCAAGCACACAAATACTTTATCTTAGCCATGAAATATCAAGGTGAAAAAAATTTCGCACAATAAAGTATTTTATTATTAAATTTTCATTGATTACATGTCAATCCTTATTCACCTACTAATTTAATACACTATTAAAATGTAAAAACTAACTCTACAAACTTCAACCATGAACCATAAATAAATCTTGGAATTTTTCCCATGTTGAAGTAATTAAACATACATTACATTTTTCATGTTTTCTCAAGAAATGCACTTTATGATCATTCCTATAGACTTAAGAAGTTATTTAGGACCTTTAAATAGTATTAAGGCATCTTGTACACCTATTATGCATGATCCTATCCCTTTTCACCTTCAAATAATGCATGTAAATCCTTTCATAGGACTTAAAAATTAAAATTTTCAAATAGTGGTATTTTGGATAGGAACTCCATAATTCAAATTTTATGCAACTTTTGCTAACCTAGATCACTCTTAAGAAAAAATTAGGACCTAAATCACCTATGAAATATGTAAAAGATAACTTAAAACCAAAATTTAATTCATATTTGGGTTTATAAGGATGCCCCTACATTAGGTACCTCATTTTGTAAAGGTATATTTGTATCCTTCACTTGATTTACCTATTTTTTTTGTACTATTTATTAATTTGATTTAACTTTGTGAATGTTTTATTATTTTGATTTATGCTTTTGTAACCAATTTTATATTTTTTAATAAATATGTCCCTTTTTATATATGTTCCTATATCATTGTGGGTTTCTTCACTAATTTATCTTGTATCAATTCCTCATTAAAAATGATGTGTTGTATATTTTTTTTCAATGCCAAACTTGAATCTCTATGATGGCCATGCAATCTATGGTATGCACAATAGTATCTAGACATCCTCATTGGATGTAAATAAGGTAGGTTGATTAACTTAGCTTTTATCGTTTGCTTTAAATTCTCACTTTATCTTCTATTTAATCTTTGATTATATTTTGAATCACTAGTTTTATATGCACTTTGTTATGATTTCTTATTTTGGTATGTAACATTACTTTCCACAAATTGATTAGGTGAAGATGTATTAACATGATTGATACTAGTGTGCCCTAGATTATTTTAGTTTATAATCTAATATTATAATACTGTAATTTTTTCATGTAATATCTAATTATTATTTTATAATCCTAAAATTAGCTTGATCATACTGATAATTTGATATGTTAGAGTCTCATAAGTAAAAACACTAGTTGCTTATGATTAAACATGTAGGTACACACTGTATAGATAATAGGTATAGGCATGAATACGTTAGGTATGAGCATTTATAATAATAGTATAAGTTGATTCATCTTATGGTTGAGTGATAACATGGCCCTAGTTATAGGGAAAATAGCTATCAACCTCATGGATATGAGGAGGAGAAAGAGATTCTTTCCTATGCATAAGATATGACATTAAAACTTGAAAGGTTATTATTAGGGTCTTAAATTTATGAAATAAAATAAAATATATTGTAACTAATATATATCATCATGAAAATATGTATTTATATCTTCTTCAATTGATTCTAAATGAAAGAAAAAATGAACACAAATGAAACTAAAAAACTTTACATTATAAAGTGATAAACATCTTATATCATTATTATCATAATTAGACAAAATAAAAATCATAAGATACAAGGATTTGAAATATTATTATGAGTTATACAATGTTGGAAATATAAACCCTTAAGGTAGTCTAGGGTTAGGGTTTTTTTCACTATTCTAATTAATTCAAGTTCACCAAATGAATTAGTTTTTAATTGGATTATAGAATGTAAAACCCTATTTTTTCAAAGTGATGGAATAATAAATTGAGGATAAATATGAAATAATTATAATCTCTAATTTGTATAATAATTGAATTTTATGATTATTTTATAAATAAAAAATGAACTACAAGATTTTTACAGAGCTAAAGACTAAGATAGAAATTTACAGGCTAAAAATTGGTAAAAAGACTATTTAGAGTGTTATGAATTGTAAAAAGGAGTCAAAAACCCTCATGGATAGTAGTATAGTCCCTTGGACATTTCTACACTATGATACTGTCTTCTAGGGTGTAATAGTGTCCTTTTACAAGTATGGGATGTGATATTATGAGATGAACTTCACTTAGTCCTAAGATGCATGTGCCTAAGTTGATGAATATTATTTTACTAACTATTCCCTATTTTTTACTAATTTACATGAAAAACCCTAGGCCTACATATTTGTTATGTTATTTGATAAGCACAAATATAAAATAGTGGTTTTAGTAGGGTAGGCTAGATGTGACCTCAACACCCCATGTGTTGAGCATTGCCTACATATCAGTACTTGAAAAGGGAATCAATCGTAATGTAGTTATCATAAAATAAGTGTTGGTACAAGTGTAAGTGAATGCTAGTATGAGTGATGCTTTGAGTGATTTAAGTTTGCTTTGAGATTGGAAATGTAATTAATATAAACTCTCAGCTACTATATATGGGTGTATACATAAGTAAGTGATTTAATATTTTAGGGTATTAAAAGAGTAATTACCTATATTTGGTTAAAGGGTTGAGATTCCTAAATTAGTTATATAAATTAAAAAAATTAACCTATTTATTTATAATTATTTTGATCTTGATTGATTTTATAATAATAATAATAATAAATACGGTTAAATAGAGACTTAATTTAAAATAGACTATCACAAATGATCTAGATTTTAAAATTGGAGATCTAAGTAGTTTTAAGTGTCATAAATAAGATTCTAATATTAATTTATTCACTAGATAGCAACACCCATTTTGGATAGTAACACAATCCATGTGTAGTGTCTAAGATGTGGAGCTAATGCCCTCTTTGTGGGACTATTCCTATTTCTAGGGAGCACCTATGCCTGTGTCCATATGTTGTATTTTTATGAGACAAAAGCCTATAGTTGTGTATTGTACCTAAAAAACTTGATTTTGTGTGAAAATCCTAGTTCTCTTTGCAAGTGTGATATGAACAATAATTGATTGTGTTAGTAAGATTGACTAGACATCATCAACACCCCATTATGTAGAGATTTTCCTATATACCAATACATCTAAGAGGGATCAAGTCTAATGTAGTTCTATGACTTAGTTATTGATGTATGTGTAAGTGAATGATAAAATGAGAAAGGACTTAGATGCATTGAATGTGCTTAACCTTTGGAATGCTTGAAAACTAGATTTAAGGTTGTTATAGAATGTAGTATGTAAAAAGTAGGGAAGAAAAGGGATAATATACCTTGATTTTACACAACTTTGTTTGAATAAATTTTGCATCTATGTTCCATCTACTGAATAAAGGTGGATTAGACTTATATTTATAGGGTTTTGTTACTTATGTGGATAATAAAATGAGATTAGGCTAACTTGATGAGGGGCACACATCTAAAAAATAAATCATTGAGAAGAGTTAGGTCTAGGGATAATAATGTACAATTGGGGACACTAGCACCATGTGGATGTAATTCCCTAAATGTGGTGATAACGTCCTTTTGGTAAAATTCTATTAAAGGTGAATTGGGTTCAAAGGTGACAGTTCAAGGACTATGTCTTGATTGGATGTAAGTGAAAAAGGTTTGTTAAATGGCTAAAAATGCAAGTTTAATGTCTAAAATAGGTTTATAGAAAGCCTAGAGATAGGGTAACTTAATAAGAGCTTTTAACATCTAATTACCACTTTTAGGTGATTACATTTCCCCCCCATTTATGATAGTAATATAGCAAAGTGAAATGACTAGTATAAAAGAAAAAGAAGCATACCTGGACTTACCTTAGAAGTGAAGCCTATGTAGCTGATTTTGAAAATGTGACTCTAAGTCTACATATGTGAAACATGATCCAAAATAATGTCCTATAAAGAAACATGAAAAAATTAGTCCTTACTAACCTAATAATAAAAGTAAAAATACTATGCTAAATGAAATAACTAAGTAAAGAGATAGGAACGGAAGAAATAACCTCATTGGGTATGAAAACCAATGCATGAAATTGGTGATAACCTATGTGTGTGAAAGTGCATAGTGATCATAGCATTTAATGATTTGAATTGAGTTGATGGCTTGATCAATCCTCATATGGGTGGCTTAAGAATTCAATCTAATTTTTAATCCATCATTACCCACCCTTTTTTGGTAGATCCTAATCTCTATGAATAGCTTGGATAAGATTATAAGTGTGTCAAACCCTCTCATGTAGGTTGATCAAGAATTCAAATAGGCCATGACTCCATCATTTCCCCTTATGTCCATTATATGCATCTGTAACTATACTACACAAAGTGATGAAAGTATCTAATTGAGTAATCTAATTATGTATTCATCTCCATGACAACTCAATTATACTAGGTAGCTCTAGGCCACTCAAGAATTCTAACTGTTTTAGATACAGTAAGGCATGAATCTAGTGATAACTTGGAATGTGATAATAAGTTTATATAACATAGATAATGACATAGAGTTTGACATTTCATCTGATCAACACATTTTAATCTAAATATATATAAATTATTGACATGCACATGCCCCCAATCTAGTATTTGAGTATACTAAATCTAAATTGAATATGTAATAATTGAATCTTTATACTAAAATGAATGTATGAGTGATCATTTCATGCATGATTCCATAAAAATATAAATAACTGGTATGAATTTGGATTTAAATAACTAAATCTAAACATAATTACCAAAACTATGATTGTATTTATGTAAATGTGTATTGTACATGGTGTACAACTCTGAATGATCTAAACTATCCTAAAGCTAGGGCTATTTAATAATAATGACATCTAGTATAAATTAGTTCACTGTGGTGCTAATGTCCCATTCTAGGTGATAATGACTACTTGGTCTAATATCTATGTGGTTTGAACTAACTACTAAACCTCTATTCTATTGTATGTCTTCCTTAAGTTTAATCTCTATAACTGAGTATTTATGGTGAAATATATCTATGAAAAGCAAAATAAGATCTTGATCTCTATGGTAACCCTCATAAATGCCACCTCTTTTTAGGGTAGTTATGAAATATGTGGAATAACTACCCTCTAATGAATTATATATATAGAATATGTTAGCTAGAGCATGATATTCCAATATAATGTACAAACATAACATCAAAATATAAATGTATATGAGCAATAGTAGAAAATGTAAGATGTAAATTGTGATCTAGCATTAGACAAGGGTGTTAAGATAGATGTAATCAATGTATAATAGTAGTGAAATATGAGTAACTACCTAGGGGGATGGGGTATGATATCCATCAATGATCCCAAGTAGGATAGGTAGATGCATGAGAGCTCTCATGGCATCAAAAAATAGTGTGTGTAATAAGAAAATACAAGTGGCATGGTCTAGAAGCATGAAAAAGAATAAAATATAAAATCACATGAGGCACAAAATAAGTAGGAAAATGAGCCAAAATACAAGGGACATTAGAACATGTCACTAAATCTAAGAATGAAAATAGATAAGGACATGTTTAAATGTCCACATACACAAACAACAAGAAATTTCATGTAGAGCCACAAAGAAGGACATGTTTAAATGTCTGCATATAAAATCATGAAAGAGAACACATAAGTGACATGGGCACATGTCCAAATCATATAAATAAATAACTGATGTAGAATCCAAGGAAGAATGGAATATTTAAATGCCCTCAAATATGTAAGAAGCATAACGACACAATCAAGTCTAATCTAGGAAATAGAAATGAAATCATGTATAATTATTTAATACAAATCTATGTAGATACCAAGGTGCATATATAATGAAGATAAATAGTGATAGTCAAAAAAATATATAATTAATGAATAAAAATTATCAATATTAAGATAAATCAATGCATAACTAGAAAGTATAGTATGTAAAGATAAAACCTGGTTGTAAAAATTGTGTAGGAGATACCCCCAAGTGGGAAAATGTATTAATGTATAAACCTAGATTAATGTGAATGTCCCTAAAGGGTAGATGATAGGTTGTATAAATCAAAAGAATGGAATATTGATCATATATGTGGTGTGAAAGTGTGGTTATGAGGCCATGAGATGGTGTGTTGTAGAATCTGAACTTGAAGCTACTTGAGTATTGATGCTATGATGTTATGACACTAATTATGATGCCATGTGAACTGTAGGGGTGTTGGGGACCCATTTGGTAAGATGTAGAAGCTATGTGATGTAGGTTACCTATTTTAATAACCCATAGACCCCAATATAACTAATCTTAGTGTGAAATATGCATATGGAGGTCATTCAGAATCTATAACATATATCTGATGTAATGATCTCTCTATTAATGGTCTCTAAGGGAGAGTATGTGTGCATGTTAAAACTATAGAAGTAAACCTAGCCTACATTGAGGAATATTAGAAACACTATGATGTATAAATAATATATATACTCTCTATTGAAATGGAGTAGTTTTTAAATATCTAGTAATGGAATTGGAACTTTAACCGGTGTCGATGCTAGAAGTGTGACTAGAATCTGTGCTAAAAATGCATGTGGGATGGGAAGAGGATATTCATATGGGAAACCCTTAGTAATAACCACCTATTTATCATGTATATACTTGAGTCATTGGTTTAATATATATGGGATGTATCTAATCTATTATAACCATGGCTTAACCAATAATATGTCAAATACACACACACTAGGTGCTAATAGAAACTGAGTGGCTATGTGTGTTGGTATCACATATAATATAAGCATTATCTCCTTAATAGAGATCTGAATTTGGCCACTAAAACCACTAATAAATATATTTGTATGGAACATATCCTACTTTGTGTAGCCTAAGTGATGTACGAGTGTCATGGTGCACATACTTATGCTTGGCCCATTGTCAACCATTACACTATGAATAAGATGGTGGTCTATATATGCTCATATGAATAATTCACTTAAATTTGTTTCTTCATACATAATATCTTTCTCTAAAAATGTGATAAGTGGTCTAGATGGAACTATAGTGTGATACATGCAAATAATATTATGTAGGGTATGTGTCTCCTCTATAACTGTGTAATAAGAAGCTAGTATTGGATGAGCTTGGTATTTATAATAAACACATAATGTACCCCCTACCTCATTTTTTATATTATTATGAATAGGATATGAAAATATCTTAAGTTACTTTTCCTCTATTTGTTATTTTGGTTCCTTAGAGGGTGTGCCCACATCAATAATGTTTATCTCAATGAGATCCTATATCATGTGCTTTAGTCTAATTCATTTTTTTGGTATGGATTGGTTCCCTATGACACTCATAGAATGCATTTGAATTGTAAATATTTGGAATAGGCCATGGCATATCAAATTGTTTAATAGGATGGAGATATATGACATTACATTCCAATAGTTTTTATATAACTCATACTATTGACTCTGATAGATTAATGAATACTCAGTGACGATGATCTGATAAAACCAATTAGGGAGAAGGCTCTAAAGTTGTGTTGACTCTTGTATTTTCATATATTTTATTCTCTATGGTCTTAACCTTATATGGAGGTTTGTTTGAACTCTTACTAATTGAATTCGATCCATTGGTGTATTTGAGTTTTCCCATTGTTAAGAGATTAACCTCTCTTTCCTTAAATATGTGGAACATATATGTAATTATGGGAAACTTATTGAATAATATTACTTTGTGAAATTTTAGTAATAGACTCTATTTGAATATATATTGAATTTTATTTGTCTACCATGGAGTTAGTCAGTTTTGATATGATTGTCTTGTAGAATAAAACATAATCAGTTAAGTGCTCATTTGACTTGTGCTTGACTTTTTCTAGTTGTGCATATGATATCTTGTCACTTAAATTGATATAAAAGTGTGATAAGAATATATCTACTAAAGGATTGAATGTTTTGAAAGATTTATTATGAAAATCATAGAACCATTGTAAGTTATAATCCCTAAGGCTACATGGAAATAGATTTATAAGAAGCCAATCATTGGACACATAGTCTAAACATGTTGTAAGAAAGGATCAAAAGTGATGCTATAGGTCACTCTTGAAATCATATAATGTTATCTTGGATGCTATGAAATTATATGGAAAAAGAGTTTATGTAATGTGATGTGCCAATGGTGTATGGAATAAAATATATTAACATCTAAGGCATGAGAAGGTTTGTGTGCTCATTGATCAAGATGTAACACCTTAGACTGTAGAGAAAGAATCTAATGAATGAAGGATTGTACATTGGGAGGAGAATAACTAGCCATAAATGGAATAGTTGTCACTAATGGTTGAATAACAATTTCTAGTTATGATATCTAAGTTGGTTGAATGGGCCCCACTAAAGGTGTAATAACATCATTAACTAGAGGGGTTGAAGATTAACCATTATTGTTCTTATTATTGATTTCTAATATGGCTTGTAAAGTGTGTGCATGATCATGGGGATATTCTTGAATTCTATCTCAGAATATTTGTAATACCTCATCTTTGGTCACAAGTATATCATTATCATTAAGTGGAGGTAGTGTGTCCTGATCATCAATATGGACCTAATCTTGTTCCTAGTTATATTGCTCATCCTTGGATGCATTATCATTTTGTTCCACATAATTAGGATCTGAAGGATTCATATATAGAGTTTTAATAGGTTACTTGTACTTTTTATAGGGTTAGATAACATGTATCTAAATATGATCTATATGATTACCACCTAGTCTAGCCCTTTTTCTTAAGGGAAGAGAGATATCTTTTTTAGATGGCATATAGAAAATAAATTGAAATAGAGATACTAAAAGAGAATATAATAATTCTGAATAATTAATAGAAGATAATGAACAAAGGTTAGGATTAGGGTTTTGTAAATTGAAATAGAGATACTAAAATAGAAATAGTAACCTAATACAAACCATAATAACATCTAGGGTTAGGGGTTTGTAAGCTAGGGTTTCTTTCACAATAATTTAAATTAAATGCAAAATTAATTAAAACCCTAATGTAAACTTGACTTTATTTAGCTAGGTTATCTAACTAAAACAAGAAAATAAAAAGTATGCAAACCAAAATTTATTTCATAAACATAAGAATTAAATGCAAGATAGGTTTTTATGCAACAGTCAAAGTAAGATGGGTTCACAAAAAGATTTAACCTTTTGGGGTTTTAAAAGAGTAATTACCTATGTTTGGTTAAATAGATGAGATGTATAAATTAGTGAAATAAATTAAAATAATTAGCCTATTTATTTGTAAATGATTTTGACCTTGATTGATTTTATAATAATAGTAATAAATATGGTTAAATATAAATTGGCTAAAAATAGACTATCACAGATGATCAGGGTTCTAAAATTGGATATCTAAGTAATTCTAAGTGTTGTAAGTAATATTATGATATTTTTCTATTCAGTTGATAGTATCACCCATTTTGGATAATAGAGCTATTTGTATGTAGTGTCTAAGTTGTGGCACTAATTTCCTCTTTGTAGGACTATTTCTATTTTTTGGAGCACTTGTGCCTATGTCTGTTTGTTATGTTCCTCTAAGACTGAAGCTTGTAGCTATGTATTATACTTGAAAATCTTGATTTTATATGTCATACCTAGTTCTCTTTATAAGTGTGATATGAGAAATAATTTATTTTATTAGTAGGATGGATTGGACATCCTCAACACCATGTTATGCAAAGAGTTGCCTAGATACCAATACTCTAAAAAGGGATCAAGTTGAATGTAGTTCTCCCCCTTAGTGTTTGATGTATGTGAAAGTGAGTACTAGAATGAGAGTGGCCTTAGATGCCTTGAATGTGCTTTAGCTTTATAATGCATGAAAAATGGAATTAGGATTATTTTAGATTGTAGTATGCATAAAGGAAGGTATAATAAGGATAATGTACCTTGATTTTGCACAACTTTATCTTTGGTTTGAATAATTTTTGCATCTATTGTATATATAGTGAATATAGGTAGATTATACTTGTATTTATATGGTTCTATTGCTTGTGTAAATAAGAAAATGAGCTTAAGCAGACCTTAGGTGGGGCATGTATTTGAAAAATTATCCATTTGGAAGAGTTAGGGCTAAGGAAAGTAGTGCCTAATTAGGGGACAATAGTGCCACATGGTTGTAGTGTCCCAAATGTGTTGTTAATGTCCTTCTGTAATAATTTTGGATAAGCTAGATTTGGGTCAAAGTTGATAGTTTAGGGACTGTGTCTTGGCTAGTTGTAAGTGAACAAAGTATACTAAATGGTTGGATATGCAAGATGAAGTTTCTATAAAAGTTATATGGAAAGCATAGGGATAGGGTAACCCAAATGAAACTCTTAGCATCAAATTACCACTTTTAGGTGATTACATGTAGAATAAGGATCAATGAATTTGATGTGAATAAATATTTCTGAGTTTTTTTATTAGTATATATATCTAATTTCCATATAGTGGATAAGCGAATGAAAGTGGTGTATATATAGCATTTTGTTTCTTATCAAGAAATATAATAGATCTAAGCCAACCCTATGAGTAATTTTTGGATTGGAAACATATCATTTGGGAGAGTAAGGAGAAAAATTATACTATCATGGTCCTTAGGTCACTAGCATAGTTCATTAGTGCAATGGGATACATTGATTTCCATGTGGCATAAACTAGTGAATAAGGGGCCCGGGCAAATAAGAGGTGGATTAATGCTACTTTTGGTATATCTTTGAATAGGCTAAACTTGCATATAAGACATAAAATGATTGAAAGTAGCCCTAAGATTGGTTTATGAATAATATAGGATAAGGTGGTCTTAGGTGACACTCATTGCATTGAAATGACATTGTAGATGACTATAGTAGGGTATTCATTAAGCACTATGAGATAAAATATATCATATAATTATCCCTATGATTATCTAGTATTATTTACAATAATAATACATGAAAAACAATAATTATGGACCTGTCGTAGTGGTTAAAAATAGTAAACATGTAAAAATTAAAATGTTGAACTAAAAATTAAACTTGAAATATAATCAAATATAAATGAGAAACCATACATTATGTTAATTTCTAGTTTTTAAATTTAAATATAAATTATGTATGAGTGCAACTATCTATGTATAAAATTTGAGGTTCAAATTATGCAAAAATATGAATGATACCTCCATCATTCATATCCAAGTCATGATTGTTGCTAACTAGATTTGATCATCATTAATGTCATCATGCATCATTTCTATAATATGTTGTTTCTTGTACACTATATATATATATATATATATATATATATTGAAAATAGATGATATAGATAGATGTACTTTATATTTATAAAATTAATGAAAAAAATAATATAATTTATCTCTTCAATGGTCTTGACCTATCTTTCCACATTCAAAGCATAATGGAAAAAGACAAAGGAAAAATTAGTCAGTTCAATAAACCATAAAGGTGTTACAACTATGTATATTATATTTCATAATCAATCTCTTTGTATTTTATGTTTAATGTGAATGGAGAAATCAAGTAAGATATTTAACCTAATCTTCACTATGTGTGAGATGAAACTAAATTCACATTCACCAGATTATTTTTTTGGTATAATAAATGATGCAAGTCCTTCAGTAATAATAAACAAATGTAGTGTGTGCCTAGTCTTGAAAATAAATTACTATAAAATATATTATAGAATTCTCAGGAAATTCAATGATACTTGTTATGGGTCACTTGGATTAGAACATTTTATAAAAAATCCTCATAGATGATTCTTATATATAGGATTATCAAGTTTTAATCAAATACCTATTGTCATGAAAGACTCAAATAAATAGAAAGGCAAATAATTGAAAAAAATATCAAAGCATTTAAAACATGTAACTTGGAATAAGGACCCATAAAAGGAAAGAGGATAAAAATATTGTGCCCACCATTTCCACCAAGGAAATAAATTAGAAGTATTAGCATTTCCATTCTAATAGAAAAAATAGCTATAGACATATAGAGGATATATAAATTATGACCATGGGCACAAAATGAACAAGATAAAATGAAAAATTAAATAAAAGAGAGACATGGGATCACACAAAGAAAAAGGAGAGAGATGAAAACAAGCAAAAAAAGCACCAATAATACACTAATTCAAGGTGATGACAAATGTGCACAAAACAATACTATTTTTTTAATAACAAGGCTTGTACCTAAATTAGGTGTATATAGTTACATGGAAAATTCAATATAACTCTCATTATTATTGCATATTATGTGTAAAATACATTATATGTTGGATTAAAGTGTATAAGCTTAATTTGGGAATTTTTTGTTTATTGTCAGAGATATTATATTTTATGCATGTATTTTTTGAGTTCACAATAGTCATAGATACTCCTATTTTATAGGTTATTCATGCAAAAATATTTTTATAAATGAAATAACCTACCTTTCCTATTTAATAGGAACTCCCATGTATATTGACTTGGTCATTGTGGAGACCCACACACAGATTATGAATACATTTATAGAGACTTTATTATGCATATTTACTATGTGTGTGAAATGTCTATGTTATTAAAAATATGATAATGGTGTGAAAGGGTGAGCCTAATTTTGTATTAGTTCAATATTAACTCCATCATGGTATCATAGCTACTCCTAGCAGCTATTACCCAATAGTTTGTCTCTTCTTTTATTTTTTAGCTATAAATATATATATCCTAAGGATGTTTCTAATAAAATTTATTGATGTTTGGATTTGGAGGGCCATATCATCCATTGTTAGATGAAATATGTATATGGGTTTCCTAACCATATTATTCTAAATTCACACTACAATTAAGGTAATCATGTGACATTCTTAACTTCCTTTAGCTCACCTATTTTTTTAAAGCAGCTCTCCATTATGTATGGACCACCAAATTTTTATTGATATTATTAATAACTTTATAAAGTCATTTTATTTTTTACATTCATATAATAGCCTCACATGTCTATTTTCATTCATCAACATCAAACCTTACTCACTGATCATCCAAATCCTCACCACCCAAATTTTTAATGTTTATTCCTTGACACTATTAGCACTAGTTATTCATAAGTGTCATTGCATTGATGATAGAGAGATACTTCATATGGATCCATATTACATTCTGATATTGGAACCTTAGCTCTCTTTTACATCATAGCATTGACAAATTAGTTGTTATTTGCATTACATCTAGATTTTTGATTGAACTTTCCTGAGCATGTAGAACTTGCCATATAACACCTACAAACCCTTCACATTATGTAGTAATTAGCTTTTACCAAACCCCCAACACTCTTGTACTGATAAAGTCTCAAACATTTGGTAATAATACTTGCTCCACACATGGATACGTAGCCCTAAAGGTAGGTTTGATTTGTACTTTATTATTTCAAATTTTGAATTTTTTGAAAATTTAAATTGAAATTCCTTTACAATATTTCCTAATAGCTTGATAGTAGAGTTGGCATAAAAAAAATTCCTTAGACCATTAAAATTCAAGTTGTGGGAGGTATTGGGGTTGAACATCACTCCCTAGCTCCTTTTTATAACACAAACAACTATAAGTAGAGGTTTTACTAAAAGAGATGGAAAATTTTTGTGGGGGATTTTTTCAAGGTCATGACATTTTATTAAAGTGATGGAAGATTTATTTAAATGGGAAAAATTTTGTAAGTAGTGGATTTTCTTTACAAAGTGGTGGTTATTTACTATCAAAGGGGTCATTTCCATTTAGGGGAAAATTATTTTGTTGGGCTATCTTTTATAAAACTAAGGGATACTTTTTTATGTGGAGGTCATTTTAATTATTGAGACCACTATAGTTATTAAAATACCATTATTTAATTATTATGTGTTAAATATCATAAGGTGAGGTTTAGTTTGGTAAGAGATCAGACCCAATCATGGGATAAGAAAACTTTTTTCTTGTTATCACCTTCTTTAGAGGTTAATTTTATTTCTCTTGTCACATATTTTACTCTTTTCACTTATGGATGCATTTTTAGCTATGACTGACATCCCATTTTTATTGTTAATTATATTTTTGAGCCACATGTTGTACTGATAAGATGCATTTTTGATGGTAACTGACATATTTTGTAGAGTCTTTTTTTATTACATTTGGATATTTTACATCACTATTAATCTTTCACGTCTTTGTGTATGGATTCTCATATGATTTAACCCCTTAGTGTTTCAAAATAAAACACCTATAAAACCAAAATGCAAATTCACTTATAGATAAAGGGTTTATGGATAGTTGTTATTGGTGAATTTCCCATATTTATAGATGAGGATGATATTGTGTGAATTGCATCCTTGTAAAATGAGACACTTTAATTTATTTGCCTCCATGTTTTGGATAGTTTAAAAACTCATATTTAGCATGACACATCACCTAAGGAACCTTGGGATATTATTTTGGTATTTTTTAAGAGGTCACTTTACATTCACATGTTCCTCTTCATTTTCCTTCCTCTCATAATGAGGGTTTTATTGGTGACATTGTTTCTCCACCATATTATACTATTTTTAAGGATGAGATTCTTAATAATTATTTTCATAAGGAATTTTTGGCATCTCCTTCTCCTCATATCATTTCTTATCCTCTTTCCATTGTTATTGGGGACACATTTTTTGAGGATGAGAAACTTATACTGCCTCTTCTTACTACAACTAATGCATATTTGATTATTGGTGGTCACTTGGATGAGGTAAATTCACCTCTTACACCTAATAATGAACATTTAATATAATGGTTATTGTTCCTCTTTTTGAATTTATTATGATTTTTGATAGTACCCTACCAATCCCTAGGTAGCCCATTGATCATGTGGCCTCTTTCCTAGCACTTCAAGATGAAAACAGGAAACTCATGATGAAAAATTCTCTTTTATGCTCCATGATTCATGAAAATTATGCCCTCAATTTTTTTTATAATAAACTCATTGGCATACAACATCAGTTTAATACCCATTCATGTTGTGTTACTAAATTTGGTACACATCTACTTGTTATACTTATATAGTGTGATTTAATAGATTCTAAGCAACCCATTATTCATGTTACTCTTATTTTTTTATATGATACTTATGTGCCTAATAGTGTTGCATACTCTATAGATCCCACTTTAGTTCAACCTACATATATGCATTATTATTTTGAGTAGCATACCAATAGGTTTGGATCTTGCATGCATAATTTCATGGGTCACACTACTTGACTTATAGGATTTAGGAAGCATCTATAGGGCATTGCTTTCCTTATTAATCATGTTATGTGGATTTTTTGACATGTCATTAGTTATGATGTAGGTGTTTCATCTTCATTGGTATCTATTGATAGAGATCCATATTTTATTTATTTCACTCTTTGTGAGGATATTGAGCTAAATATGGGATCTTCTACACCATCACTCAAGGTTGAGAAACATAAGACTACAGTGATCATACATGATGTACTTAATACTTATTTGAATGTTACCTCATATCATTATATTATGGACTTTACACCTACTTATATATAGGTATTTTAATCCACCATTTGTGTTCATTTAGGGTAGATTATAATTTTTCTTAGTAAAAAAATAACAATTTTATTTGAGAGGACTCTACAATTAAAGTTTTTCCACCACTCATCTTCTTAGACCGCACATTTCTATGCCTATATTTTGATGATAATTGGTTATTTGAGCTCCTTGTTAGGCAAATGTGTTTTTTTAGAGACTACATCTCTCATTTCATATATGTTATCTACTAAAAATTGACTACATTATAGACTTTATTACATTACTTGATGATATTATTATTATCTAGGACATTTAGTTATAGTCACACTAAGAGCAATGGAGTTTTTTTCATGTTTATATGATCCATATTAAGTACTTCATTCTTTAGTTATTGACTATGCCATCACCACCAGGGACATATTATTGAGATATTTGTATTTATATCCTTGATGTTCATAGTCTTCTTTAGATTTGTTGTGGAGTTGGATCTCCCTCTAAAGAGTAGCTAGTCTGGTGCAACCCAGTATCATCATTTCATTTTTTTGTAGTGGGATTAACCCATTTATACATATATGTTTTTTTATTCACTATTCCCACTTCAACATTATGGAGGGAAGGATGTGCAAATACTACTTCAGGTGTTGTTCTCATTTATATCCCTTAGCACAACACATTTTCTTTAAGAGGAATTTAATTGAGTGCATCTTTCATTTGATGGGATTCATTCCATTGATTGTAGGTTTGTGTTGAGATTTTTGAGTCATGATTCTTGGTATGCCTTGTATCATATGTTATCTTCTTCACTCTCACTATGGTTTTACTAGTTTTTAGGTACTTTGAGGTGATACATTTAATCTTTGGTGTCTCTTTTCCCAATGGTTTTGAGATCAGTGTTTTTTACATAGTTAGCCTCATATAGAGTACTAGTTCTTATTTGAATTGGTGATCAAAGTGACTGGAAATCCATGTATTTTGGTAAAATGGATTGGTTAACATATGAACAATTTATATTTCAATATGATTTTGTACTTGGGTACTTGATAGGACTAGTTTCCAAGACCCATTTAATGTCTTTTCTTTATCTTTTTTCACTCCCTATTTTGTGATTTAGGGAAGGGGTTGGATTAAATCATATAAGTGTGATTTAAGAGTTGTATTTTTATTATTGGAGATGCTATTATATTTTATTCACTTATTTTTTAAGTGAACAATAATAATAAATACTTTTATTTTATAGGTTATTCATGCAAAAATATTTTATTGCATTAAATAACCTACCTTGACTATTTAATAGGCACTCCCATGTATATTGACTTGGTCATTGTGCAGACCCACATGGAGATTTTGAATACATTTATAGAGACTTTATTATACATATTTACTATTGTGTTCAATGTTTGCGTTATAATAACTATGATAATTGCATACATGAGTGATCATATGATTACATGAGTTCAATATGAGCTCCATCATTATAACTCTTGTTATTATGGAACATTACATGTAAAATATAGTATTATTACATTTTACATGGAAAATTTAATATATTAATTTATATAAAATTATTCCATGTGATTTTGTTTTGAAAATGTATCCTATATAACTAATTCATGATAAATAATTACATTGAGTGATGTGTAAATTACATAAATATTTTCACAGGTTCATATGTAAAACCATGTATACATAAATAAATGTGTGGATTTGCATAGATATGAATATTATCATATAGACACATTAGTGTATACATGAATAAATGCATATTCATATATATGTTTTACCTTATTTTTTCTATATGAACTTAAACTAGTGTAAAATTATGAATTATTAAGATTAGATAAAGCATAGTAGTAAGCACTAATCTAACTATAAAAGGTAGAATATGTTTTGATAAACTCTACTTGATATTAATAAAAATGACATAAGGGATTAATATACTTCATTTGTTTACTATTTTATATAGGTTTGAGACTAAATGTATCTAGAAGAAAGGACTAAAATTTTGATCAAGAGCCGCTCAAAATGGGAACTAGGTATCTGGATGTGCCTATAATAATTATTAAGTATAAAGATACCTAAATCAAACATTAGTGTTTTTATTATTATAGATTCATCTATGTATATTATTCCTTACTATTTTGGTATAGGTTTTTACACTTAATTTTTATCCATATATATATATATATATATATATATATATATATATATATATATATATATATATATATATATATATATATATATATATATATATATATCTGTGTGTGTGTGTGTGTGTGTGTGTGTGTGTGTGTGTGCACGTGTGTGTGTGTGTGTGTGTGTGTATGTGTCATATCAAAGGCTAGCTTTTCATACAATATGTAAAAACCTATCCTTATCTTTAATACCCTAGGTCCATTTTTGACACTAGATTTAGGCCTAATAAATAAGAATAATGTGGGTAAAATTTACCCTAATCACTAATAAATGAAGGGCTAAGCACTACCTACATATAATTTGAATAGGAATTTAAATTGCATGTAGTTATCCCTATTAGTTATTTATTTAAAATTGTTCTCCATTAATGAATGTGTATTCATATAAAATGTGAAAGTTGGTAACTTGAGTGTGGATAATGAAACCAAACTTATAGTTCCCTCTTGCTTGGTATCATGACCCTATTAGGTTTCTTTTCACTAATTTTCAATCATTTGTAGACTTTCAGACCTAATCCTAGCTCAGTTAGACTACTTTTTCCATGATTGATCCATCCATTAGGTCCCATCAATTAAGGATAATAGTGCCCAACTTGGAATATAGCATTGGTGCCATTAGTTTCCACTTTTGACACTCCTATCCAAGTGCACTTTTATCCCCAATAGTCAATTCCTTCTAGTTCATCATCTTTCTCCTTATCAACCTAATGCGAACACATTCAACCCATGACCAATAGATCCAATATAAAATCCCATTCAAAGATCATTTGAAAAGGGTTGGAAAATTATCACTAATAAAACAAGAATACAAGAAACAATACTTAGGAAATCTTCCATATTCTTTCCATACAAGCAATAAATACACTTACAAGATTATTTAAATCCTTACACAAGCCCCTATCCACATCAAACACACCTAATTTTAGCATTCATATCTTCATACACACTATTTCACAAAGCACATTAAGTGGGAGAAATACATATGGCTTGATACCTCTTTAGAGTATTACTATGTAGGTAGCATGCCCACATAAGCGGTGTGGATACATGTTTAGTATATCTTACACAAACTAACTCCCTCTCTTTCCCAAAGTTTATTGAATCATAATGGAGTCTAGGGTTTGAAGACTAAATCTTCTCTATAAGGATTTTTGTGGACATCTGGTAGTCAAAACTTCATAATCAGGGTCACATAGACATAACAAACAAAACCCAAAAAGCTTAGGTCTCTTGTACAACAATATCAAAAGTGAGCTACAACACCAATGCCACTAGAATATTATAATGGTGCTCCTATCCAATCATAAAATGAAGGCCAAATATTGATTTTTGGTAGTGTCTCAGTCCTACATAGTGAATTTTAGACTTTATCTCAGCTATCTCAGTCAATTTTTAGCTAAGTATTATTTTTATCCCTTATTAATATTTTTAGAAATGTTAAAATCACAATCAAATTTATACAAATTAGTATCTTAATCATTTCATATTTATCTACTAATTTTAGTACTCATACCCTTCAACTAATTTGGGAACAAGACACCAATATTTCCAAAAATTTAAATCTTTTGGTTAACCTTACTTTGTTTATGCATAAAAACCCTGTGGTAGATTTTACCAATATTTTTTATATATTTTTTTAATTTTTAACTTACATAATAAAATCATAAATTAGCATTAATTTTTTTTTTTCATAATTTAGTTTCAGACCTTGGTTGCCCATACTAGGTCCCAATATTTTCCCAGTAATTTTCCAATATTTTTTTGATTTTTTGATAGCATATTAAAATTAGAAATTCGACTCAAATTTAAAAATTCAATAGTAATTTTCAAAAAATAATTATTTTTTACAAACCCTAGTTGTATATACTATGTCTCTTTAAGTCACAAATTTTCCAATAATTTTTTGATTTTTTACTTGCATATCTAATTCAAAAATTCACTTTAAATTTCAAATTTTCATAATAATTTTCAAAATAACCATCTTTCAAACCCTAGATATATATAATAGGTCCCATTGCTTCTTAAGGTATCACCATACATCTTCGTGAGCTTCGTATCCTTTTTATACACTTTCTAGTTTGCTATTTTTAGGACTTTATATTTCCTATATTTAGTACTTTCCTTCTATATCACCTTACTTATTAAAAAATATTTCAAAAAATTCAATCAATTTTCAATTTGTTTTCCTAGCTTGACAATGGCCCAATACACTAGTTTTGATGCAACTGATA
Source organism: Torreya grandis (assembly GCA_037957365.1). Taxonomy (NCBI): domain Eukaryota; kingdom Viridiplantae; phylum Streptophyta; class Pinopsida; order Cupressales; family Taxaceae; genus Torreya; species Torreya grandis. The sequence continues at coordinate 889,986 of JARHVA010004695.1, forward strand.
AAAGGTAACTTTAATAAATTTTAACTAAACAACCTAAAATGTAAGATGACATGCTCAATATAATTTAAGAGAAATAATAAATAGTGAAAAATGGTCAATCTTCTCGAACCATAGAGCAACTAGTTTCAAACGATACTACATGGACTATGTCTCAACAACCCCCTATAGTAGCTCAACCTACCTCTATGCCACCATTTACAACTAGTACATATTTATCTCCTAATGTGGTAACTCTTATGCAAGAGATAATATATTTTAAATCCAAGGTGATACATCTTGAGTAAGGTGCCTCTAGACCTACATAGGATTTGGATTCTTTTGCCATATTGAATACACCATTGACACATCACATTTATTTTACACCCTTTCCATAAGGTTTTTTTTAACCCAAGCTTACTCTATATGATGAAAAGGGTGATCTAAAGACATATTTGAGATCTTTTCATGTAGCATGCTTGGAATATATACCAAATGACTAGCTATTTACCAAGCTATTTCCATAGAGTCTAAAGGATTATGCTTTATAATGGTTCTATAGTCTACCAAACCAATCAGTCAATGCATTAAATCCTTTAGCTGATATGTTCCTAGCACATTTTAGGATTTAAATTAGTGATAAGGTTTCATATGCCCAAGTTTCACAATAGAAACAAAGGTCAAATGAGCATCTCATAGATTTTGTTCTTTGATATAAGACTATTTTGGCTGATATGACTAGCCCCATGGCTGATAAAGAGTTACAAGATATCTTCAAATAGAGTCTTCTACTATCTTTACATGAATCAATTATGTTGAAAATATTATTTTCCTTCACTAAATTTTGTCACACACTAAAGAAAAGAGAAGTCAAACTAATTTCATTGGGCAAACTCAAGTACATAAGTATTTCCAATACAACAAACAAGAGTATAAACAAAGTCCCATACAAAGTCAAGGTCAATGATAACAAGATTTAAAATCAACTCATAGTTAATGCATCTTTTAAGCCCCCCTCAGCATGTGATTTCATTATTACTTCCTTGAAAAACCTTTACCAATCTACCAATTTCTCAAGCCAAAGTTTTATAATAGTTATTGCAATGTAACATCATATCTCTCCCTCCTATTTAGGAAGTTGACTCAATAAAATATTTTCCATGGGGATATGGTGTACATGAATTTTATGAGTTTTATAGGGTACCAAGCCATACAACAAATAGATGAATCAGTTTGAGACACAAGATACATGATTTGATAGATGGAAATAGTTTTGATTTTAGCACTTTAGTTAAGACTCCTTAATCAAAGCAAACATATGATAAATCTTTGAAAATATTCTCATATCCCTTTCTATAGCATTATAAATAAGAGACATGGGACACATCAAGGGTTTACCATGCATATCATGCACATCCACCACCAGATACATATAGGGCACCTTCAGTTGAGACACATCATTTGAGTAATATGATTGGTGTATACAATTCCAAAGTTCTAATGAGAACTTCCATCTCCCTCTTAGAAGAGGATATTATCTAGGATGATTCAAAATATCATACACTCTTTATTATAGCATACATTCATAATCATCATATTCATAGTGTTCTCATAGATAATAGATCTAGTGTGAACATGTGTATTATTACATTATTACAGCATTTAGGATATTCAAAGTAGGATATTAACTTCATAGACATAGTTATTAATGGATTCAGTGGGCACATATAGAGTTCATTGGGTGAGATTGTACTTCCTTTATAGTTTGGTACAACACATATGGCCACACCATTTACTATAGTTCTTAGTGCAAGAGTTTTTTATAAATTACTTGGTTGACAATGGATTCAAAAAATTCAAGTAGTACCTTCTATAGTTCATATATATGTGAAGTTAATTCATGATAATATGTTTGTTATAGTTGGTGGAGTTCCATATAAGTTACCACTCCACACTTTAGAGCCATCTATTATTTCACTGTTACCAGTTTTAGTTTTACCACTAGTTTTAGTTTTTCCACCAGTTATAGTTCCTCCTTCAATTCCAATTTAGATACATTTTAGGTATCCATCACTATCATAGAGAGTTCATACTCCACATATTTAGGATTTTAGATAGCTTCTAACTATATTGTTCATACCCAAGGAAGTATCATTCAGATCTCATGCATCTACTCATAGAACACATGTTTAGAGAGCTTATCTTACTACTTGATGGGTCCCTAAGAACCCTATAGATACATCCACTTCTTAAAGTTACAGGGGGACCCCACACTCAATTTATACTTTAGATATTTTAGATTATTTATAGCATATATAACTTTTAGAGCCATAGTATTAGTGCTTCCATCATGGTTCATGATCATGCATGATCCCTTTTGTTGATACAAAACACCATCATTAGGAGTCTCCCATGAGACTCATTAGTTAGTATGATCCCTTCCCAGCTTACCTGTACATAGTTTTTTAGTATTTATTATACATAATTTCCTTATGATTGATTATACATAGATTATATCAAAAATACTAAAAATATTACATAATTTTAAAAACATAAAAACATTCAAATAATTCTAAATTCCAAAAAACATTTTGATTATATACTAATATGCTAGACTTACATTTGTTATATGTTATTATTTGTTGATTTATCTACATTATGATGTTTCACTTGATCTTCTTTGAGTGTGTGTAGTGACATCTAGATCCTTGATTGCTTCACTCTACCCATTGAGGGGGCATCCTACTTCTACATTCAATACACACATCAATATACATACCCACTAGGTGCATCTTCTACATGACTACACCATCCATGTTATATCATCCCTACACCACACACTTTAGTTATCATGTTGGCATACATTACTTACTATGATTACATAGATTACTCTATCAACATTTCACTAGTATATAACACTTGTGTATTTCTTAGCATAGACCTAGTATTGTACTACATGTCTTATATAATTTCAAAATATTTATTTGATTAGTTAGATGCAATTGTATTTCTTGTCTTTACATTATTTCCTTCCTTATTTTGCATAGCTAAATGTGATTTCATTTCTTAATTATTTTTTCTCTCTTGTATCTTCCTTAGGACATTTTCTAATGTCCTTTACTTCTATTATTGTGTGTGCCTTAGGACATTTGCCAATGTCCTTTGCCTATACTCTTCTATGTTATTATGGATTTCACGTCAACCTTATGTGTTTTACTTATATGTGTATGTTGAATTTGAACATGCCTTGCATTCTTGCTTTCTAATTTGAGTGACATGTGCCCATGTCCCTTGTTTGCTTGGCAACTCTTGTATGCTTCTTACCTTACATGCTTGTTTCCTTTTTGATTCTTAATTTTTTGCAATGCCATGATCTGCATCATGTATTATCTTTGTCTCTTAGATGCCATGATGTACATCATGCTCCATCCCTCCTTACCAGCTAATAATTAATAACTAAAAACTAACTAGACTTCTAGTTCTAATTCAATACATTACACATGTTATTACATTATTATATCTATCTAGGCATACCCTTCTTGATTTAAAAATTTGTCATCATAAAACATGCTATATCTTAAGTTATTTTATTGATTATCATTGCTATATCATGTATCTTTGTATCATAACACATTTGTAGGTCTCTTTATTCTAAGGGAAGTCATTTTAGGGTCTTCATTCTTACCCTTAGATCATAGCTCCTATCAGTTAAAAAATTAGTATTCAAAACACCCATAATAGTAACCAGACATTAAACTAGATAGAATAGACCATGTAGATAGTGAAAATATCAAAATAATCATCATATTTAACCCAAGACAATAGCACCAATATTGGACTATAGTTTCAAGCCCTCTAGTGTCTATTTTTGGTACTCTTGTCTAAATAGTAGAAAAACCAAAATTTCCAAAAGTAAGGAAAAAAGTAGGTTCAACTATAGTTTTGCATAGTCAAACAAGTTAAGAATCAATAGTTTTTAGTATAATTTTGCTTAGAAAATCTAGATGTACGGGGAATTATACATGGCATGATGGATCTTACTCTAAGTTTTAGATACGTAGTTGATATAACTTCTAGATCATAATCCATGTTTTAGACACTAGTGATTGGTAACAATGTGAACAACGCATTCATTTTCTTTTCTTTATAAGTTTAGTATTACCCATGAATTCTTAGTATTTGTGTGCCTTATTCCATCTTCATATGGTTGGCATGATTTTGGAGTAGATTTCATACAAGCATAACTTCCACATTTTAGAGTGGTTTTCATATAATCTTAGTGTACTAGTTTTGGAGTGAATTTCATGCAAGCCTAATCTCCATATTTTGGAGTGGCCAAGAGTGGTCTAGTTTTTAGCATACATTTGAATATCTAGGATAATATTATTAGATCAGAGTACATTCATTGGATTTAGGATCCATCTCATATGACACACATTTTGTACTAGTATCAGTTCATAGTTTCACTTCATGAGGCAATGATCGATCCAAAGGAATAGCTATCTTTTGTATTCTTGAGCCACCTCTTCATAGGGATTTGACACATAGTCTAAACATTGATCAACACATGTATGACCACCTAGATTCACTTATTAGGTGATGATAGAGCCAAAGGGCCAACTTTTATATTTTTGAGCCACTTTTAGGGAATTGAGTACTCAACTACATTCATGATATTACTCTTGGACATCACACATCCATCATCACTCAACATCATAATATGTTTTGTATCAGTTCATGTACTCGATGAGGTGCATTTTTTACTTTCTCTTCCTCTCTCTCTTACCTAGCTTTATATATTCTTATTATATATATAGCATATATATTAAGAATTAATCTACTCTTTGTTTTCTCTTATAGATTCACACTTCAGAGCATGCTCTCTCTACACACACCTAACATCACATAAGCTTCATGGGCTTCACTAATATAGGTAAGTTTAAATACACTTTTTATTTATCCTCTATCCTTATATTTCACTTTGCTACATCACTAGAATAAAGGGAGGGGGGGAAATGTAGTCATATAAAATGTGAAAATTGATAAATTGAGTGTGGCTAATGACACCCAACCCATAAGTCCCTCTTTTTTCTCTCTCATGATCCTCATACACTTCTTTTCATTTAATCTCAGTCATTAATATCCTTTTATACCTAATCTTACCTCAAATAGACTATTATTTCCATGATAAAGCTATCCCCCTAGGTCCCATCAACTAAAGACAATAGCACCCAACATAGACTATAGTGTCAATGCCACTAGTGTCCACTTTTGGTGCTCCTTTCCAAGTGCATTTTTTTCCCCAATGGTTATTTTCTTCTAGTTATTCATCTTTCTCCTTGTTGGAGTAATGTGAGCACATTCAACTCATGACCAATAGATCCCTATAAAATTCCATTCAAATATCATTTGTAAAGGGTTGGCAAATTATCTCTAAAAAAAATGAATATAAGGACTACTCATTAAATCTTCCCTATTCTCTACATATATCTAGCCAATACACTTACAAGATTATTCAAATCTTTACACTAGTCCCTAGCCACTTCAAGCACACCCAATTTTACAATTAGCATGTTCATACACACTAGTGCACAAAGCACAACAAGTGGGAGAACTACATATGGTTTGATCCCTCTTCAGATTATTGGTATGTAGGTATCATGCCCACATAAGGGGTGTGGATACACATTAAATTGATATTACACACACTAAAACCCCCTCTTTCCCAAAGTTTGTCAAAGCATAATGAATTCTAGAGTTTGAAGACTAAATCAGCTCTATAGGGAGTTCCATGAACATTCGATAGTCATAAGTTCATAGGCAGGGTCACATAGACACAATGAATAAAACCTAAAATGCTCAAGTCTCTTGGATAATAGTTGAAAATAGTTGTATTGCCACTAGTGTCTTATTTTGATGATCCTATCCAATCATAAAATGAAGCCCAGATCTTGATTTGTGATAGTTTCTTAGTGTTGTATAGTGAATTTTAGACTCTATTTCAACTATCTCAATCAGTTTCTAGTTAAGTATTATTTTCTATCCCTTATTACTATTTTTAGAAAGGTTAAAATCACAATCAAATTTATACAAATTAGTAGCTTAATTATTACATATTTATTTATTGATTTTATTACTCATACCCTTTAACTAAATTAAGAATAAGACACCAATATTCCAAAAATTATTAAATTAGAATGTAATGTATGATATACATTTTTTCACTTATAAAATTGTAAATTTGGTTTGTCTCGAGTGTTTCAAAAAAATTATAAGGCTTGTCCCTTTTGAATAATTTTTTAATTAAGAGTTTACGATAGTCCTTTTGAATGTGCAAGTATTAGAATAGGATTTCTTGAAAATTTTAGATACTTTCTAGATATAAAATAAAATTATTCCTAATTTTATTTAAATGGGACTCTTTGGGAACTTTCTCATGCCACCAACATGCAAAACATATGGGTTAAACCATGAATATAATTTGAATTCAAAATTTGATACTTTATTAGCACAGGGTTGTGTTTGTTACAATTAAACATATATGGAATTATGTAGGCATTTGAGTCTAAAAGAATAATCTAAAATGTATAAGTCATGATTTTATGATGTATAGATAGTTGTATCATGATAATGTATAGGTTAGGAAAATACTAGGAAACTCCTTTAGGTGACTAAAAGTAAATGCATAATTTTAGACCCATGAAAATCATGTGGATGTGAGATAAGGGTGTCTAAGTGCCAAATGTGTACACTCATTTCATGTAAGTTAAATTTAAGTTAAAATTTACATTTATAAGCATCTAAGACTAGATTTTAGTGGCTAAATATTTCCCCATTTTATTCTAGTATTGAAATTAATATAAAGATAGTGTAAAAAGACAAAGAGATGTAATTGTGTAAAACATGTTTTCTCTTCAAGAGGAGGCTTAAAATATACAAATTTCTCAAAAAAACCTTTAATTAGCATGGATAAATTAATTTCCATACATGGGAATCAAATTTTAAATGATATTAAAACTTAATATAAAGGAAATAATACACCTATATGTGGTGAACCATGTTTCCCCATGACATGTTGGGGATTATGCTTTCTTGTTAAGCATTTTATAATTGTGCTTCATGTTGAATAATTTTGGGAATTGGGGGTACCATAACCTAATTTATATACTAAGGCAATGCCAATGGTTTAGAATATAAATCCCCCACCCTTTATGAAGAAAAAGTAGGGCCTAGGTTATTGAGTGTTGTTGAACCTATACTGCACTACTCATTTAACTAATATTAAACATTGATATGAAATGGTGAGCCACCTATTTGGATCATGTAAGAGTTCCTAGGACATTTATTACTTTTTAACCTCAACTAAATGATTCAATTAGCTAAATCAACCAATAAAAATGGACTTATAGATTTCAAATTCACTCACTTCTAAGTACCATAAATTCCATAATAGAACATTTTAATGATTTATATATGAATAATCTATTTTCATGCCCCATAATTTTATCCAAATATTGACAACATATATAATGTTATGCATATTTATCTAATTTTTTCCCAAAAAAAATTATGAAAACTTATAACTTTTGTTCCTATAAATATGTGAATATGCATTACATATGTCCCCAAAATATGTCTCAATATATAAGTTATTAAAAACCTATAACTCATATTCATGTATAATTTGTGCATATGCAATGCACCATTAAGTTAACCAATAAAGTCTACCTTATTTTTATAATATGAACCTAAACAAGTGTAAAACTATGAATTATTTGAATTACATAAAGCAAAGCAATAAAAACTAACATGGATTTAAAAGGAAAAATATGATTTGAATAATTATACTTGTTATAAATCAAAATTATGTGAATAGTTGGGATAATCAAAAATATTATTATTTTGTGCAAGTCTATTACTAAATGTAGTGGTAGAAAAGGAAGAAAACTAGATTAAGAATTGTTTCGATTGGGAACTAGGTCTATGGATGTGCCTAGATGAATCCCTTAGTCTTAGCGCACTTATGCCAAAAATTAGAATCTATCTTCTACCAAATTTGTTTGTATATATCATGGCTCTCTATTTTTGCATAGTTAGCTATGTTTACCTGTAATCCATATCTATGTGAAATATTAAAGGCTAGTTATGTTCACAATATTTGAAATTGTGTCTCCTTATATTTGAAATTTTGGGTCCATTTTTTACTCTTGTTTTAGGCCTATAAATTTGGAATAATGATAGGTTGAGATGCCTTCAACCACTCCCACATGAGTTCTTGATTCTTGCCTACATATCAAATACTTTGGAGAGGTAATTCAAAACACATGTAGTTCTTTATGTTAGGTTTATGTATGTAATTATGTTCTATTAATTAGTGAAACATGTGACCTAACTATTGACACTTGGAGAATGTAATTTTTTGGATTGGATTGAGTGCTTCATAGATTTTATATGAATTTATCATTATGACTTGTTAATAAATTATGAATTTTAGTGTAGTCCATTTTAGTGTGTAAGTGTTATAATAATCCTGATAATGTTAAATAATTTTTATATATTATATTAACTAGACCTATTGTGTACTTTCTCACACCACCAAAATTTAAAATGTATGAGCCAAACCATGAAGATAACTTTAACTTGAAACAATTGGTATTTCTTATCACAAGAAAGTGTTTTATAGTATGATGCATATATAATTATGCAGGTGTTTGAGTATAATAAACTCATTTGAAAGTTAGGAATATTAATCTAATGATTTGGAGGTAGTATAAATATGATAATGAACATGAATGATAAGAAATTAGGAAGGCCATACCCATGAAAATCATGTACATGTGATATAAGGGAGTATAAGAGGTATAAATGTATGCACAAGTCATGTAAAATGAGTCAATGCGAAGACTAATGTATCAAATTTTTTAAACACATTTTTTTAGTTTAAAGATTATACACACAAATTTATTAGATTGAATAACATGTTGATTGGGATGTTTGATAGTTTACTCATATGTGGTACTAGTTACATTAATTTGTTTAGGTTGTTGGGTTGATTTGGTTTTAATGCACACCAAGTTTTATTATAGGAAAGTCCCTAATGTTTTAGGATTGGTGAATATTCACTACAAGGCATGAGTTGTAGATCTTGATTTTATAAATAACTATGTGGTGTATAATGTTGAGTAGAGTGGTTATTAAACATAAATGGTTAAGATATGGTGAGTGTATAGATTATACTTAAGTCAGATGAGTGGATCTAAGTAAAGGAGAATCTTTATAAAAAAAATAAAAATAGGGGAAGAGTAAGGCAAAAAATAAGGGGCTCTATGATTTGATTGGAGATTAAACCCTTCTAAGTAGACTCATTTTACTACTATAAAAATATGTAATGAATCAGTGTCTATTGTAGATTATATAAAAACAACATATATAAATAAAAACAATGAAAAGTCTAAGGAAATAATTGTTTTTAGATTCAATGACCATAATAAAATATGTTTATGGTACCAAATTGATTATCACATCCTATGTCACTAACAAGTTGTAAATATGATCCATAACCAAATAATTTAAAATACTTACAAATCATTCAATTTTATCTTTGTATAAAACATGAACTTAGATTATGACTGATTTTATAACCTTATTGTAAATTATCTGATTAATAACCTAAATTTGGAAGATAAAATCACTTTCATGCAAACTCACATAATAGACATGAAAAATTTATTTGCTTGTATTGATTTCCAAAATCTGATTTGAAAATAATAAATATAATACATGTTTTACATAGATTTTGGATGGGATTACGTCGTCCTTGTAACTTGTCTAAATGATAAAATAAGACTATCTAGTAATTCATACTTTGAATTTTTTACAATAAATCATAAATAAAAGCCTTATTATAGCTTTTCTACTCCAAAAATACATAAATATCTTGATAAAAATTACTCAAGTAGTCAGTCAGAAGGTATGAGTGGTACTAGTTATTGGAACTATAATAGAACTAGTCTAATTTAGGCATGAAGATAGTGTAATTGAGATACCAAAAATAGCTGATAATGATGTATACAATCATTATATTTCTACCATGACCAAATTTCATGAAGGGGTTATTGTATTTATAACTATAGTTGGTCTTCATTATGAATGTAAAGGATTGGAAACATAATGTAAAATTACCATAATCAGTCCTATTGGAGTGTAGACCATTGTGTATTTGTGAAAAGGTTACTTTGTCATAAAAAATTGATCTTTTGAAGACAAATATCCTACCTATATGATGCATTGTCCACGTTTCTTTATTTTTTAAATTTGGCTACACACGTTGCAATATCTAGCTCAATAGATTCAAAGTTAATGATGAACCTTTTAAATAATATTATAATTTTGTCCATAAAATCCCTATGTAATTTCATTGAGTCCCTAAAGGAAGTAACTAAATATTATAATTGTGATACCTTATATTTAATAAATACAATAAAATATATTACTTAGTCACTATTCTCAAAAATTGTGCTCCCAACCTCTATTTGAAAATGTTGGAAGAAGCTCCCAACAAGCTAAAAAAATGGTTTGGTGAATACTTTCCCTTATGGAATATATATACCATTAATTCACATATCACCAAGAATTTGAAATACATTTTATTATTAGGTAGTTAGCTTCTCAACTAACTCTTCTATTTTTTATGTCATTTTATGTGTTAAGTTCTCTTTCCCATCATAAAATGCTGAGCCAAAGTAGTATCTAGGGTTTGTATCAAATTAAGGTGATGGAATTGCTTTTACCTTGTGAATTTCTCAATAAAATGTAATTTTAGATCCAAATTATTTAATCCTTCAAATAAATTCACCACAATGTTCTATTATGGTTGTGATTCTCCCCCTCAACTATTAGATAGAACACACTAAGTCAAAGATGGTTTTAGCCAAAGTATACACATTTTATACTATGTCTTGTGGATATTCTATGCTAATATGCACCTCTAGTATTTTTTTGTCTATTTGAGACAAAAAAACATGTTTTTAAATTCTCTCATACTATCATAGTCCATGGAGATAGGGTATTCTTTATTTTATATTCATCCTTAGGCTTATTTTTCATTTTCTTTGTTAGGGATAATAGTTATTCATCTCTCAGAAACTATGTAGGTTTTACACTGGTACTAAAAGTATTTCATCTCAATCTATTGAGTTTGTTTGATGTTACATCAAACTCTATGGTTAGTATAGGATCATGAGTGATCATAGAAATTTCCTAATAAACTACTCTAATTTCATATTTTTTATCCTTGTAGGAGTTACTAGGAGATATTTGGGAGAGGTCTAAGGGGTAGTGTATATAGTGATATATGGTGGAGGGATGAGGATGGATGGATATTGAATAATCTATGTATTTGGCATGGGTATTAAATGAGATTAAAAATTATAAAAGGAAGGTATTGATGATGAAGGTAAGGGTGGAATGAACAACCTCTCATTTGAGATCCTTATCTAAAGGGTTGTCTTAAAGGCATAAATAGTGAGATCAAAATATTATTAATTTAAAACATTTATGGAATCTATTGAGGTACCATTAGTAATGGAAAGACCCAATTGTGTAAGGATGTTATATTGTAGGGGCTGTATGAAAAAAATAGTCCTTGACATAAGATCTAAAAAATGTGAAGTGGCCATTATAGTACATAGGTTAGGTGAGGGAAGTATTGATTGTGTAATGGTAGATTGAGTTAAAATCTTCATGAATTGGTCAATAGAAGAATATAATATATACATGGAATTACTTTGATATGTAATGTAAAATAAAGATTTAAAACTTTTAGTACTTACCATAGTAGATGAAATTAAAGGATCTATGGAATTAAGGGGAGATACTTTAGAGGAAAGGGATGACTTTTGGGGTAACTAGAATAGATGAAAAACCCACTATAGTAATGATTTTTTTAGTTATTATCCCTAATTATTTAACTTGTTAAGATTAAATGTTCTAAGTGTGGGGAGGAGTACAAAATGTAGTCACAAAATTAATTTTTAACAACACCTTCTAGAAAATGTCTAACAGTGTGTCTTGCCCTATATTCCCACCATAGTTTATCTATATACCTTTATATTATTATTATTCATATGAAGAATCGTATACCTAAATTTCTTATGTATCAACTAAAGTTTGAAGTTGAGGGGTATATCTTGTTACATAAATTAAAATTGGAGGAGATGTAGTCATCTATGAGGAAAGAGGAGAAGAGAATTGACTTGCCATTAGAACTTAAAGTGGCAATATTTTTTCAAAAGGTGGAGTGAAAGAAACTATGAGATTTGGGGATTCCCCTATTTTTATAAGTTTTTTCTTCACTTCCTATATATTTGGGATATTATTTAAAATTCTTACCCATAATTTCATGTTGGTTTCCTATTATGTTGCTTATGGTGCGTTCCCAAATTGCTTAGAATCCTTCTCTCTACTTACTCCATTCTGATAACATATTCTCTCAATATAGTAAGATCATATTATATCATATGGGAAATTCTCATAAAATTTTTACATTATTTTTAATACTTATAAATCATCCTCAATGTTGAGGAAGATTAAGTCATGCTCATATTTTTGGTGGCCATGCCTAAATTAAATAGAGAATTTATGTATTTTTTATCTTATAACCTTCCTAGGGCTCCACCATCTGAGGTCAACAAATAAAGACTTGAATAATACTAGGTATTTTGAAGTTTTAGCCAACTAATCCTAAGTCTAAAACTTGTGTGTCCTAATACTAAGGGGCATCTTGTTGTACTTAGCTGATTTTTCCTTGTTTAAATTTTCACCCATACTATTAGATAGTTGGTAAGCTATCTCTTGATCAACCAATGTAACTAGTACAATTATTGGTATAAAACAAGTGGATACCAAGGTTCCATAATATATAATGATAATTTTATCTATGTAGAACAAATAATATACCAGCATATTAAGTGATATTTTGATCCGGTCTGACAACCTACACATAGGTTACCCATTTTTGTATTTATAAACCATTGGGTATAAATTGTTTGTAAATGATTGCATGTAATCCCTATTTTATTGTATGTGAAATTGATCAAAATCATAATATATTCTCTTTTACCATTTTGGATCCGAAGATATAATATTAGATGGGTATTAGTACCATAGATAACATCCATGAGGTAAGAAAACATGTAAAAATGAACATACATTTGGTGATGCATGCATTATCTATGGTTTTTTAGATTAAATCTTATAATATATCTTAGTGGGGGAATTTTTTTTCCCTTAAAAATTCTAGAAAACATTAGGACCCATACCTAAACCACATGAGTGATTGATTAACCCCCATGCAATCTATTTACTAATTCCATAGTAATCTTGACATTGGGTTGAATTGGGAAATTGGAGTGTTGTTTTTCATAAATAAAAAAAAAATTGGTTATGGGCTCATTATAGTAGGGTATTCCTAATGTATATTTTTTGAACTAGATATTTAATATTGTTTAGTAGGATGAAATGATTGGTTGTGGTAGCCTATAGAGGTTTTAAAGAGATAATATTTATACAAAAGTGACACGATGGGCACTATTATTTTTTATTGAATATACATCTCATTCAAACACTCAAAGAAATAATTAAAAATGAGGTCATCATAGGGACATACCTCTAGTTTTGTTTTTTCATTATGGATTCAAAATTTCTTAATTTACAACAAGTCATATATATATAGTCCATCTGATCCAAGGACAAGTTATCTTCATCTTTGTAATGGTGAGCAACCTCGACTTCTAGGTAGAGTTTTATGTAAAGTGTTAACTCAACAAATAGAGCTATCTTGTCTAATTATGCATATTTATATTATTGATTATTTTTGAAGCATAAAATTGAATGAGTTGTTTCCTTATTGTGCCTTGATTTTGTAACATATTGAGCTCTATATCAAAATTTTAATTCTTGAGCTTCTAGTTCATTATGGAGCTTTGGACAATAATTTGTAGCTAGTAGTTAGCAAATGTAATTTTATTTGACATCTGGACATAAAACATAGTCAATTTTATTAAATTTTGAATTTTTTATTGAATATTCCATGTGTGAAAATTACTTATAAAATAATGGTCATTATCACCCATCCATAAAATTTGAATTTTATATGATGATGTTAGATTATGTAGGTTTACTTTACATATGGTGATTTGTTATTATCTTTAATTTATTAGTCATCTTGTACACTTTTCCTCTTTTATACTTATCCCTTTTTCACCATTTCATGATCTTTTTAATTTTCTTCATGTGTACTTGTGAAACATGTGTCCTCTTCCCATTAAGATACTTCATTTTCTCTTATTATCAAGTCTTTTGGTTTTGTCAATATATGATGCATGAGATGATGACATGTCATAGATGGTATGGTAAAATGGCCATGTATACCAATTATATTTGTATGTGTTAGTTAACTATATATATATGTGGTCATGTGGAACACTTTATTTAAATCAATTGATTGTACCATATATTTCTTAGGTTAACTTCCATGTGTTAAGATATCGACATTTGGCATGATCTCATTCAATTAGGTAGTTGGTTTTTATATAGCTTTATCCATTTGACTTAAATATAGTGATAAAGTGATATTATGACACTTAGAATGAACTAACGTTATTGAGTGTTTGTTAGTACTTTTGATTTTAACTTTTGACTTGAAAGGTGTGATGCATCGAGATGAATACATGCAACATGATCTCATTTAATTGAGTGGTCACTTAAATTTATGAATTTGTTTTCCACCATAAACCCATCATCAAATGGGATTGTGACACTTGGCATGATATAATGTAGTTGGCCAATAACTATAAATTTTAACTTTATAATATTGATTTATTTTATATACATCAAATTCATGACACATGGTAGAACCTCACCCAATTTGAATATCAAAACCCAATAATTTGATGGTCCAAATAGTGATTAAGAGTTCATAAAACATGACATAGTCTAGCTCTCTTAGGTGATTAGATAACAATTGGATATCTTACATAACTAATTTTTTTTTAAATAATTGATTAGTTAGGTTACTCAAATAATTTATCTATAAAGACAAAAACTAAATTCTAGCCAAATTAGATCTTAAGCCAAAATTTGTGAAAATAAAAAGTGGATAAGATATTTTAAGCTTAATTATGAAATGTATTTATAGTTGATTCATGTCTCTATATGAACCAAACATAACATTTTTAGGGTGAAATGGGTCCCTATTTGATTTTTATAAAATTGGGGTGTTGTGGTCAAGACAAATAGAGATGTGATGGGGAAATACACTTGAGTATTTAGGAACCCAACATTTCTTGTTTGATCATCATGAAAAACTTCAAACTTTATAAGGATTAAATAAACAACCTACATAATCAAAATATAATTCAAAATAATTATGCAACACACCAACCCTTCTCAAATTTTATATCATGTGAGATTATGTAAAGGTTATTTCCTCTTGTTATGATAGTTTTATTAATTACTAGAAATAAGTTGAGGTATCTTTGTTATATTTATTTTTAATCTATTTTAGATTTTAACCCTAAGGTTTTGGGAAGTTGGGCATTTTTTTGCTACCAACCAAACATCCATAGCCTCAACAAAGATATATTTAATTACACTCTAATCATTAATTAACTATAATCTAAACACATATATTCCTAATATATATTACTTGAATTATCCCTCTCCAATGGCTCCCCCCAATCATTTTGAAATTTTCCTTGGAAGTGGGGTTGGGAACCACCATTAGATAGGTATATATGAGTTAAATTCATTTCAAATTAGATATTTCACTCATATTTTATATTTATTAGAGTTTTTTATCTCTAAACAAAATATTTAAGTAATTTAAATGTGCAATTTATCTTTCAATACAAAAACTCTTTCTTAAATTTGCATGAAATTATTAAAATAAATTCCAACAATATGATAAATCTATTTAATCTAGATTAAATTTTCCACAAAAATATACCTAATTTTAGAGATCTAAATACATCATAAGCATTCCTATGGATGCCATTAGATGTGACTAATATATTTTTGAATAATCTTGGAAATGTGTTTGGAAGTGGTCTGAATGACCTTATTTACTAATCAAGAAAACATGTAATTTAATCTAGAAAGAAGGAAATTTAATATAGAAAGAAATAAATATAATCTATTTTTAATACTAACTCAGAACTCATAGTCATTCAAAGATGATCCTATATACACAAAATATTTTCAAAATTTATCAATTATTGATGCTTTCTCTCTTATAGGGTCCTATCAATACTCAATCTCTTTGATTTCATGCCTTAGAGGGTACAAGACGAAAGGGTTTGGCAATCCATTGGTTCTTTACAAGATTGTTGTCCCCTATAACACCACTTCTAACCTATACAAACCTCTCCTATGCACTTCCCTAATCTTACACACCTCCATTACACACTCCTCCAAGAAATTCACCACATTAAACAACCCACATCTAAGCTAAAAAAGCTTTTTGACATTTATTAAACAATATTTTATAGGGCCAACCCTATGCTTAAAATATATGATAACATTACCAAACTAAGTTGACCTTAACCAACCTAATCCAAGACCTAACCAATTTTATTAGTTAATAATATAGGGTCAAATGAGCAGAATTTATCAACTAAAATTTTATAATCCATATATACACATCCATTTATGCGATTTTAGAGAGATAATAAGAAGAAAATCTTTATTTATACATCTATTTATCCACCATTATACTTAAGGAACATTGTTTAGGGTTTCAATAATACACCTGGAGATACAAATATTGTCTTATGGATAAGTCCTTTGGATGCATAAGATAATTATTTTAGCCTAGAGACAACATAAATTTATTATCCTTATAAACCACAACAACCTTTTACAAATCACCTTGGCCAAGGGAGAGATTGAGGCTTAGTGGGTTCATACTTAAAAGTAATTATTCCTAACTTTACTCCTTATTAAATTATATTTATTTACATTTGTTAGCTTATTTATTCTCTCTCGATGCATTAGGATTTATTATACATCTAATTACATTCATGTTTATTTCCCCCATTTTATGCCACATGCTTTGCTGAGTAATAGGTTATATTTTAATTTAATTTTTCATTTCCTTTGTGAATAAGAAAACATAAGAATTAGAGAGGATTATCATAAGGTGTTGTTTTACTTGAGGATTTTGAACATTATCTGGTGATATTTTTGTGGTAAGGGACCCCTTGGTTAGGTCTAGTAGATCTATCTTGGTCATGACCCTGATTGTCTAAATGCACCAATAAGTGGAAGGGCAAGTGTGATTTATCTTCTTCAAGATAGGATTGATTTGTAGATTATCTTCACTTTCCCTTGTATACATTTTAGTGAACCTAACATAAACTAACCCTTGAAATTTTTATTTCATGCATTCATTTATTATCACTTAATATATATTTGTATTTTTATTGTACTGGATCTAAACTATCGATACAATCTAACATTATATGCACAAGTTTAGCTTATAGTCACTCTAATAGACTATGTATTTATCTATGTAGGTCTTATCCAATAAATTTAACTAAATATATCAACTTGACTTATTCATATTTTTAAATCATATATTTGTATACATAGTTGACCTAGTTGACTCTTTTAGCAGGTTAGTTTTAGCATTCAGGTTTGCAGAGTTCATTGACCCAATCGACTCCATTAGTAATATGAATAAAATCATCATTTGAGAAACATAGTATAAAAATAGTGAATTTAGCATCTTTAAAAACTATCAGATTCATTCTTACCTTCATACTTATTTATGTTCTTCATTTACATTCCTAGTTGACCTAGTTGACTCTTTTAGTAGGTTAGTTTTAGCATTCAAGTTTGCAAACTTCACTAACCCAGTTGACTCCATTAGTAATATGAACAAAATCATAATTTGAGAAACATAGTATAAAAATAGCAAATTTATCATCTTCAAAAACTTTCAGATTCATTCTTACCTTCATACTCATTTATGTTCTTCATTTACAGTCCTACTTTTCACTATTTATAGTTTATAAAACTATAACCCTATAATGAATTAGGTCAACTAGGTCAAAATAATTATATAGCTTTCTTTCATGTCTAGAAGACTCAATCAACCTACTTTACTGTGTTATTTTGGATCTTTCTTCCATGGATAACATTGACCCTATTGACTATATTATGTACTTTTTTCATATAGGGTCACCTAAACTAACTCTATACTCTTCAAAAATAAAGGAATTAACCTATCTTTCTAGTAATTTTTTTTTCATTTTTTTAATTACTTGCTCAAAGTAAAAAAAATCTATACTAATAGGAGGTTTTTAATTTATCGATTTAATCACACTTTTTTAATTTTTCACACACTTCCAAATTAAATAACATCAAAAAACATTAAACAAATTCCACCCAATATCTTCCTACTTGGATTTCATCACCAATGGGGAGACCAACTTTGTTTTCTAGCTAAATATAAATATGTTATTAATTATATATATTGTAAAATCACTTGACACCCTTATCATTAGGAGATTTTGAAGTGAGAGGGTATGCCACAATACCAAGCTAGTACCATCACCAATATATATCCCATTCATATTTAACATACTTAAAACCATTCTTATATTTCCTTTCTAGTTCCTTTATTACACCAACTCCCTATCACATTTATTTCTAAAATTTATAAATTAAAACATTTAGGAATATCCACTTATTAGATTAGCATTTACATTCTTATTTTGATAATTGATCTTTAGAAATTATATTTTGTATTACAAAACTTCTACTAGTCAGTGTTAGTACAAGGTTTGTGTTGTGTTCTAATATTAGATCAAACACATTGATCTAGTTGATTGTGAGATTAATTTAATTTACTTAGTCATCTATAATTTATCACATTTAAAAAATTCTGTCCTTAAAACACACTCAACCTATTCAAATCAATAAATTATAGGATGTCTTTCCTCGAAACACAGTCAATTGGTTAACCTCAGCCTATTATAGGCTATTATGCTTAACTTTCAAATAGAAAAAAGTTGACCTATCCAACTTAGTTATTTACAATTTTATTATTATTTTTATCTATCTATTCTTATTCTATAATTATTTCATGTTTTCAACATCCAATTAGTTAAGAACAAAACATAATTAATGATCTAAAATAGAACCTTAGTTATTTCATTACTTCAAATGAAACTATTCAATTTATTCCTTGATGCATTCCTAATCCATAACCAATTAGTACACAATGTAATATGGTTGAGGTTCATATTCTTAGTCTTCCTCTTACTATTAATGTTGGGAATAATCAACCCAAAAATTCATCCCCTATTACTAAAATATGGAATGTTCCTCCTACCAATCCTAACATTCCACCTCCTACCACTAGTAATCCTACTACTATTGATACAACTCAAATTATTGATAAAATAATTCAACAAATGAATGTTATGCAAACAACTAACCATTACCAAATGATGAAAATACATTATCATATATTACAAATGGATATTCAACCACCTCAAGTCATCATGAATCAAAAAATCAAAATTTTATCCCTCCTCCTCTTACAGATACCAATGAGAATCTCATTCCTATCGGAGTTGTTGCCAAAATATGAATAACATGAGTGCAATAGAGATGTGATCACACAAGATGAACAAGTGCACACCACAAGATGCTAAAGTAATTTGAAAATAAGAAGATAAATTGCACAAGACAAAAATGGAGAAAACCAAAATCTGATTATTGACATGAAATGGCCTATCCCATGAATGTAGGAAAACTCCATGTATGCACAAATATATAATATTACCTAATTAATAAATAGGGAAAAATAAAAACCTACACTAATACCTCCCATAAGCGCAGCTTAGGTGGGAAGTGTGGAAATATAAAATGGGTCCTAGAAACTAGGCCTAATGAGGTACCCATGTACAAATGTAATCTCCCATAAGATAGAGAAAAGGAGAAAACTCGTAGGAAAAAACTCGCCCCCCCAAAAAAAGAGACATAAAAGAAAAGAAGAGGCTAGAAGGCCCCCCTAAAGATGATGCTATTGTAGATGTAGACCGCACCCCAAGAAGAGCTCATAGGTGAATGAACTTACTTTCGGTGAAAGGTTTGGTGAAGATATCTACAACCTGCTCTAAAGACTAGCAAAATATCAAGTTAATGACTTGACTATGAATAAGCTCCCGAATGAAATGCATGTGAATCTCTATGTGCTTGGTCCATTGGTGCTGAACTAGATTCTTGCAAATTTGAATGGTACTCTAGTTGTCACAATAAATAATGATGGGCTACCTGATGGGAATGCCAAAATAAAAAAGAATCCTCTAAAGCCAAATAGCCTTAGTAGCTACATTAACAGCTCCACTATACTCTGCCTATGTGGATAATATAGCAATAGCATTTTGCTTCTTGCTAGACCAACTGATAGGACTTGAACCTAAAGATAAATTGTAACTAGAAGTGGACTTGTGAGTCTGCGAATTGCCAGCCCAGTTTGAATCTATATATCCAACTAAGTCAACCTCTGTGCCAAATCTGTAATGAATCCCATATCTATGTGAACCCTATATGTAATGCAAAATCATCTTAGCTACTTTCCAATGCAGCTCATGGGGTTCCTACATGAATCTGGAGACAAGTCCCACTGCATATGATATGTTGGGCCTAGTGTGAGTCAAGTAGATGAGATTGCCAACAAGTTATCGATATCAAGTGGCATCAACCAATGGTTAAGAACAATCAGCCTCAAGCTTGACTCTTGATAGAAAGGGAGTCAGAGATGGCTTGAAATCAGCCATGTGAAACTGAGCCAATAAGTCAAGAGCATACTTAGGCTGTGCAAAAGAAATCCCTAAATCTGACTATGAGATCTCGATGCCAAGGAAGTAGTGCAACAAACATAAGTCTGTCATGTCAAATCTATCTTAGAGAGATGCCTTCACCACTGCAATAGCTGATGAATAACTCCCAGTGATCAAAAGGTCATCAACATATAAAACCAAAATCATAAGCAAATCATCCTATCGTAAGAAGTGGACATTAAGATCAGAATGGCACCTAGTGAAACCTGCTGTGAGAAGGAAGGAATCCATCTTGGCATACCAAGCCTAAGGGGCCTATTTGAGGCCATAGATAGATTTCCTAAGTCTGCATACTAAGGAAGAATCTTGAACAAATCCTGGCAGTTGTTCCATGTAGATCTCCTCCTCTAGGTCTCCATGAAGAAAGTCACTCTTCGCACATTCCAACCATGTGCTATGGCAATAGCCAAGGTGAGTCAGATATAAGTCATCTTTGCAATGGGTGTAAAGGTCTCTGAGTAGTCAATGCCTGCCACCTATGAAAAACCTTTGGGGACCAATCACACCTTATACTTATCAACTGACCCATCTGCTACAAACTTGGTCCAATATATCCACCTACATCGAACCATCTTTCTTCCCTTAGGAAGTGAAGTCAAATCCCAAGTGTGATTTTTGATTAAGGAAGAATATTATTCCTCCATAACATTATCCCACTCAGGTACCCCTGATGCCTCTCAAAAAGTCTATGGATCTGAAACTATAGCAGAGAAGGCATGTGGATCTCTCTAAAAATCCCACCTAGTACGTCTGTCATCTGCAAAATCTCCTGCCCAAGTGCCAACACTCTCAAGTGTCTATCTAGCCCAAAGTGGCCTAGAAGTGGATGAGTCAGGTGCTAACTCCTCATCCTCTGACTGACTAGAGGTGGATGACACTGCATCACTGTCTTCGCTATCTAAACTCAAAGAAGAAGATGTCTCTAGCTCAAGAACCTACTATAGCTGATCTAAATATGATGAGGAATCATCATGAAGAAGTAGATCCGATGAGGGAGAAAAAGTGTCAAGTCTTGAGTCTCTAGGACTCTCCTAAAATTGGACACTTCTCTCAATGAACAACTCATGTGTGACTAGATCTAGAAGGTGATATCCCTTAATACCATCTGGATATCCTACAAAGATGTAAGGCTTGGATTAACATTCCATAGCTTTGCATTTCTTCTTTGAAATGTAGGCCATGGATGGGGATCTAAAAACTCTAAGGTGCTCAACATTAGGTTTCCTTTTATGCCAAGCTTCAAAGGGTGTTATCCCTTTCAAATCTTTATGAGGAACCCTATTTTGAATGTAAGAAGCACAATTAATGGCTTCGGCCCAGTACTGTGGTGTTAGGGATTTGGAGTGAATCATATAGCTACCCATATCTTTCAAGAATCTATTCTTGCATTCTGCAACCTCATTCTGTGAAGGACTGTAGGTGACTATGTGCTACAAATCAATCCCCTTTATGGTGCAAAACTATTAAAACTTGATGCTGACATACTCCCCTCCATTATCAATTCAAAGAACCTTGATGGATTTCTCACTTTGTTTCTCAACAAGAGCCTTGAAGTCTAGAAAATTTTCAAACACTTCAGACTTTTGTTTGAGAAAATATATCCAAGTGTACCTAGAGAAATCATCAATTAAAGTGAGGATGTACTTGGCCCTTGTGAAAGATGGTTTGGGAAAGGGTCCCAATACATCATTGTGGACTAACTCCAAAGGTTGTGAAGCCCTCCAAGCTTTGCCTTTGTCAAATTTTGCTTCGGGATGCTTCCCAAGGGAGCACCCCTCACAAAGTCCTTTTGAGAATTAGACTTGAGGCAAGCCAATGACCATGTTATTTTTGCAAAGTTGCTCAAGATAGTGGTAGTTAAGGTGGCCAAACCACTCATGCCACAATTTGCTAACTTCATCTGAATGATTCAGCAATGTTGTCAAAGAAGAATCTGATGAAAAATGTGAGAAGTTGTATAACCTAGCTTGGTGATTTTCCCTACCCATTGCCACTATAGTATCACTATGCAACTCCATGATAGATACTGAATTTGGTGAAAACACAACTCTCATGTCCCGACCAATATGAATTATTCAGTACACTGATAAGAGATTGGTTGAAAGAGAAGGAACACTTAGAACATTATTTAAGGTTCCTCCTTCCATTTCAACTGACCCTCTCGCTAAAATAGAAAATGATGTGTCATCACCCAAACTAATTGAAGTCATGCTGCAAGGCTCTAAAGATGAAAACTCAACTAGTGAAGAGCCCATGTGGTGAGAAGCACCTGAATTAATGACCCATGATGATGTAGAAGCTATAGTTGCTACAAGGGCCTTGCTCTTTTCTTTCTCCTTACCCTTACCTTTTGCCTTAGTAGAATATTGGGTTGATGAATTATGCTTGATGGACTCAGGAACACCTATGTTGTTCTTCTCTAGAAGATGAGTTAGGTGGTCTATTTATTTCTTCATGCACTTGTGTTCATCATGCCTTGTCTTTTTACAATAGGCACACTTAACCTTCTCCTTCTTAGGTTTAACATTGGAGGATGAAGACTCAGTGTTGTTTTTGGTAGGATTGGTGTTTTCTTTCTTCTTCTCCTGGTCCTTATTCTTTTTCTTCTTCTCCTTTGTTGAAGTCTTATCTTTACCATTTCCAGCTATCAAAGCTTGGGGTTGAGTAGACTTCATTGTGGCCATCTGAATTAGCTTATCTTGCTCCCTAGTCAAGTCACCAATGAATGAATCCAAAGAAGGCATTTTCCATGCAGTGCCAAGGGCACTTTTTGTGGCATGGAAAGTGGAGACAAAGACTGAATAGCTTGGACCTAAATTTGTGAGAATAGAAAGAATGAGTTGATCATCTTTGTTCTCTATCCCACATTCTTTCAATTGCAATCTAAGGGCCTTAAACTTAGTGAAGAAGTCCTGTAGGGTGTCAAAGTTACTAGGACTTAGACTTATGAGTTTGTTTTCGATCTCATGACCTCTCATCTCATCAAGCTTCCCAAATAACTTTTCTAAGGTGTCCCATATGTCATTAGGAGTTTGAGAAGATTCTAAGTGGAAGATAAGTTCTGGAGACACAAACAAACTTAGTAACCCAAAGGCTTCATCACTATGGTTGTATCACTTAACCTTTTCAACATTTGTGTTGGGTTCTACTTTATTACCCATGGTGATCCTATACAACCCTTTGCT
The DNA here is from genome assembly GCA_037957365.1 of Torreya grandis. Lineage (NCBI taxonomy): Eukaryota > Viridiplantae > Streptophyta > Pinopsida > Cupressales > Taxaceae > Torreya > Torreya grandis. The sequence continues at coordinate 914,059 of JARHVA010004695.1, forward strand.
TCTAAGAATGATTGACATTTTGACTTTCCATTCATGATAGTTGAAGGGTGTTAGGGGTTTAAGTTGAAAAGAATCCATTTTTAGCTAAATTTAGGTGAAGTTGAGTCAATTGCAAGTTGTGAATTTATGCAGAAAGGAGAATGAAAGCACACCCCCCCCAAAATGTTGAGCCCCCCTTAAATATGCAAGTGCATAATCAAAAGATGTTGAAATCAGTTGAAAATGTGTCTTAGAGCAATCATATCAAGACTTATGCAAACAGGACATCGGACTCAGCCGAAAATGCGTCCTAGGAGACCCAAATTTTTGGCAATTTATAAACTAGTGGTTTTTTGACAAATAATAAATCTACACTGTTGAAAATTGAATTACAAGCACTTTTGAAAAAAATGGCACCCAAAATTGAGTTACCATTTGCAAGATATTAAAGTGATAATTTTCCCGTAAACTAGTGTTTTTGCAAAAAAAAAGCACTAAAACATTTTGGAAATACCTATTATAGGGAGAGAAAGTGGCCTTCCAACCACTCATTGGATTCAGCACAGGAATGAAGAATCCAAATAAGGTTTGTGTGAGGGGGAATTGGCCTCCTGCCAACTCGGGCCTCACCCTTCGTCTTCGACAGGCAAAGATACAAGTTTTAATTGAAAATCCCCAAAATACAAAGATGTCTAAAATCCTTAATATTCAGTCAAATTGACTGATTTTTTTTTATCAAGTCAATTTTAACTATGATATTGAAGCATAGACAAAATTGAAGGAATAACAAATGTCTTAGGGTGCCAAATAGGATGCCAAGTAGGGAGGGGCATCCAAAAATGCACAGTCCAAAATTTTGACCTAGAAAAGACAAAAAAACTAAATGCAGAATGTTGAAAGGTGCTGTACAGTTGAAGGCTTGGCTGGAACTGTTGTTGGATAGAAGACTTCACCAAAAATGAGGCACAATGCTGGAGCTAGACAACAAATAAAGCAAGTGGCATCCAAAATAGGGCGCTATTCTAATTTATTTTGCAAAAAAACAAAAAAAACAGCAGACCTAGATGTCGTATAGCCTAGTTGGCTATTGTAAAGGACTTAGCAACAAAAAATGTCGTAGGTGCCTCGTCTCTTTTCTCAAGCTGGAGCTGAAGTTGGCATGGAAGTGAAGCCAGAAGCTTGGCTGTAGAAGGATGCTGGAAGGACTATTTTTTTGAGTTGCTACTCTTCCCTTTGCTGCTCCACACAACAATGGTGCCCAAGAGAAATAGATAAACCAGCCCCTGAAGTAAAGATAGCCAAGACACCCAAAGGCCAAGGATTTCCAAGAAAACTAACCAGAAGAGATTTTGAAAGTTTTTTTTTGTTTTAGATCAAATCTAAAGAATAAAAAAAATGAACTCCACTCCTCTTGATTCCAAAATAAGCTAAAAGCATAATCACACACAAGATTACCAGGAAAGCTCTGATACCATATTAGAGTTGTTGCAAGAATCCAGATAATGTGAGTGTAATGGAGATGTGATCACACAAGATGAACAAGTGCACACCACAAGATGCTAAAGCAATTTGAAAATAAAAAGATAAATTGCACAAGACAAAAATAGAGAAAACCAAAATCTGATTATTGACATGAAATGGCCAAAATGAAGAATACATATAGGAGAGCTAGTAAGTAACTCCTCCACAAATGGTGGTTAAAGCACCCGAAGAATAGACTACTCCACAAAAGGTGGTCAAAGCACCCCAAGAATAGACTCCTCCAAAAAAGGTGGTGACAAGGTGCCAAGAATAGAGAAGTAACTCCCATACCCGGAACAGGAGTATCTTATGACATTTTTATGACACCTTATGACACAAATATGACACACAATCTCCACATAAGCTAGCCTATTCCACAAATGTAGGAAAACTCCATGTATGCACAAATATATAGTATTCCCTAATTAATAAATAGGGAAAAATAAAAACCTACACTAATAATCCCTCAACCAATCATGCATAACAAAACTCTTTAACATCTTCAAATTATACCTTTATCTACATTCATAAACATTGTAAACAATTCTCCAAATATTCCATATGATGGAACTAAAAACCCCACTACATTTATTAAATAATTTGGTAATCTCTATGAGGAATGGGTCTAAACTAAAACCTTTTTCTACCATCAAGTTCTTAGTCAAAACCTTTGTTGGTGATGTACTTGAATGGTATAATAAAATTACTATACATTCCATCTCATAACTAGAGGATTTATTTAATTCTCTAGTGAAATAATTATAATATAATGACCTTCCTAAAAATTACCTTATCCACTTCATCAATGCCAAGCAACTTCCTAATGAATCTGCTCACACTTTCATCAAATGATGGAAGTCTCTATCTCACAAAGTGGACCATAACATGAATGAAAATAATATTTTAAAATTATTTATTACTACTCTTATAGATCCTATTTATTAAATTCTTTTATATCTTTTCCACTAAAACTATAGAATCCTTATACAAAGAAAAAAGGAAGGACTTTCTTATGACTTAATTTGAATAACCTCAAGAAACTACTAAGGAACCTTTGCAATAATTTTATCATAACACTTATTCATATATTCCTCCCCAACCCAAAAAGGGAGCATCCAAGTTAGATAATTTTAACCCAACCCACCCTCCATTATGTCTAAAATAATATAAGAATAAATTATCATCCTCTAAACCCATGAACATTGATTCTTCCAAACCTCCTCCACAATTGTATAATCGTGATGATTTTTGTTTGTGGCATTATAATATAGGTAATTATCATGAGAATTGTCATAATATTCATAAATTTCTTATTACTTCCTTCTATGTTCCACATTTCAATCTTAATATTCTTACAAAATAATGCTCTCATAACTATCTTCAAGCCTAGTAATTGCAATCTAAATAATCACGTCACCATTACCTAACTAATGATCGACACAAATATGTAAAAAGGCTAAAAATCAAAATATTATTTCAAAATATTTAAATTGATATTAAAAGTAACCTAACTTGGGTTTCTCTTTTATGAGTTTTAGTGTAATATCATGGATAGGACTAGGATCTCCTTATAAAATCAAAATATTATTTCAAAACACCTTTACTAAATAAAGTGTTCATTTTCTAGAATGTTAGGAAATGTTTAAAATTTTGTGATCCTATATTATTATCTTTGGTTTTTATTCCTTTTGTAGATAAAAATTTCACAAAAAACTATTTTATAATGTTTCCCTACACTTACATAAATACTTATGATAAGTAATCATACTTCCCTATTATTGTATCCCTTTTCACTTTATCACATTTTTTATGATTTGAAGTAATTCAAAATGTTTCATATTCATCCCACTTGATTTAATTTATTCTCATTCCACTTTGTATAAAACAATGTTGATTTTAAGACAACACTTTTATTTCACATGAATAAATAATACTCTTAGACCCCATAATATCTAAGTTCTCTTTCTTAGCAACCAAGCCCAAAGTTTTAAAATGATAGTCATTTTTAGCACCCATGTTTGTTTCTATTAATATGTATGGAGGAGAAAAAAAAGTACATCAAAAGTTAAAAGAAAAATCACTTAAATAAAATTTAATTTTGGTATATGGTTATCATTGATGTCAAGGTGGTCATGGTGCATAGTGCTTTAATAACAAAGTGATTAGTCTTATTCTTGTTACTTGAAGTATCTTTGTCTTGTGTGCATGTCTTCGGGATGATGTAAAATGTTTTGTTCATATTATAAAGATAATATGAGGTTTTAAAAGTATTTGGTGTACTTACAGAGGTGATAGGAAGACTTTGCAATGCTTCTGTTGTTGCCTAGTTTATCCTTGTTCACTTGTCAAATCAAGTTGAGTAGGCAAATTGATGACATCATCATTCACACATGTGAACATCTTAAGATTATTTTGATAAATGGATGGATTAAAATATAAGAGGATATAATGTGGTCAAAGTTTTAGATCTTTAATTGATTTATATTAGAATATATGCAAGTGCAAAGTTGGTCTCCCAAGTAGATTTCCTTGTTTTCATAGCCAATTTTGTATTAAAATATGATTATTGGAATTTGAACATTCAAAGTTCGTAAAGGAAAATAGATTGGAAAGAATGGATTGTATAATGCATAAATGAATTCATATGAAGGTGAATTAATAATAAAATTTGAAGAGGAATCTATGTAAAATAACCCCAAAGTGATTAGAAGGTTTGACCATCTACATAGGTGTAATTAATGTAGTTTAAAGTTGAATGTTGTAATATGTGTTTGAAAAGTTGATCCTCATTTGAGAAAAAGAGGAATAGAACTCATATAATGATCTAGGTTTGATTTTATATGATTGGATGATGCTTGAAACTCATCATAGTATTGATCAATGCTCTAAAATAGATCTGAATGTGTCCATTTGAGCAAGGAAAACTCCTTTAAAGGTGACTGCATTTTAAAGGTTTATGAAAATGGCACTCTTAAGTGACATGATGAGTTGTTTGGTACCTTTTATCACTAGTATTGATTATGAAAAGTGAATGAATATGTTATTTATATCTATTAGCTCTTATATATGCATCTTGCATGATCAGTGTGCTTTTATATGTGAAGGTCAAGCCCAAGACATGAAGGACTATGATAATGGCAATTTGGTGTTAATACAACCTAAGGTGAGTTTTATCTATGTAAATCACTCTCATTTGGCTTATTAATCTATATGATAATTTGGTTGACTTTATGTTATGTTATTATAGTGGTATTCATGCTTATAATGCATACTCAAGCTCAATATGGTGTCCTAAAAGGCAAAGTTGGAGCATGGGTGTAAGAGTTATAGATTGGCATTTAAAACCAATGCCTTTGATGATAGAGAGTTGTTTATCTTAAGTTTAAAGGTCTAGATATGTTTAAATAATGAGAAACATGATGTATGTGCCTTGAAATAGTTCTCAATATTCTAGAAATGCTTATTGTCTTGTAGTTTGAGAAGATGCTAAGTGATCTTGAAATATGGTTATTTTATTGTTCTTCAAGGATTGGTCATGGTTTGAGATGTTTTATTGTTGTATTGGTGACCTCATAAGGTATTAGAAGATGTATTGACATGTACAAATTTCTATGAATATGTTCTAAAGTAGTCTAAAGGTGATATCAAGTTTTGAGTATCTCATTCTAAGTTTACATGAAGACAGAGTTGGAGTTGGTAAAGTTGCTTATGTTCCTTTCCATGAAGATGAAGATATATTGGTGAGAATTAGAATGAATCAAGTGTAATTTATTGCATGATTTCATGTTATTCTTTTCACAATTATAATCTCATCTAGGAGACAAAAGTATGATCTAATTTTTGTCATAGTATATGAGGTCTCATAGACTTTCTTGACTGTGTGTTGGTCAATAAATTGTCTTGTGATGGTTTGAGCCATAATGGTTTGTGAAAATTGAAGAAAAGTTGTATGTGGGTATGAGGAATATATGTGATTTTCTTTGTCATGTTCTAATGTTTTTCATGTATGTTTAAATTTTTCATGATGACTTTGTTAAGCGAGAGAATGATAGTCCTATTTGTATTAGGTGTCCATGATACCTAATGAGGGTATAATCACTATTGGTGTCTTCAAAAGGTGAGAAAGTGGTATATGGATTAAAATTAATGTATAAGGTCTATAAGACGTATTTTTTATGTGTCTAAATTTTTTATCTCATTAAACAAAGGCTATTGATGTTGTGAAGGATCTTAATGTAATGTGTGTCTTAAGTGAGGGCTAATTGCTTAAGCCTAGTGAGATGGTTGTGCCATTTGAAGTATAGTAGACATATTGATTGGGTGTAAATTTTATGAAACATGTTATAATTTATATTTTTTAATGATCAAAGAGTTTATATGGTGTTTAGCTAATTGAGTGAGGGTTTGAATTATGAACTAGGAATTTGATGATAAAGGGGAGATTAGTATTGTGTTAGTGGATAAATCAAATAAAAAGCACACTAAACTAAAACCTTATTGCCTAGTTACTAGGGTGAGCTTAATAACAAAAAAAATGAAAATAACAACTAAAAATTAAGGAAAAGTAAGAATCCTTCACCTTCCTTGGATGCTCCAAATGCTTTATTGTAGTGGCTTGCTCTGTTTATGCTCATGAAGTCTGCATCAATGGAAGCTTGACTACCTCCATCTCCCCTTGGCACCTTGCCTGGCTTTGGATTCAATATTTAGAAATGATAAATTTGTAATGTGAGAGATTTTTGGAATCAATTTGGCATGGTAAATTTGCATAATTTAATCTTAAAATTCATGTGGTAAGGCCTCTTATTTATAGATTTTGGAAAATGGCTAGAATCAACATGAACCATCCATCTCAAGATTGAGATGTGTAGCTAAGTATTAATACAATTATGTAATTATAAATAAATAAATAGGCTAATCAATATTTGGGATATAGGGTAATTTAAGATGCATGGGAGGCATTGATGAGGCATGGGAGGGGTTAACCTTGATATTTTTTTAATTTATGGCCTAGGGATGTCTTCTCAAGAAATGATGTCACCTGATGTAGATATTCAATATTAATTTATAAAAATAATTATTCAAGTTTCCAAGGAATTTTTAATTAGGCTCTAATTTATTTTAATTATCTCTTAAGCATGATTAAACACTTTGAGCATATATTACTCAAATTGATCAGAATGGCTTGTTAATGGTCCAAAATTTTATTAGATTAGAATTAGAAGTTAATGTCAGATGCATTAGATCCATTATCCCATTTAGGAAGGGACATGTCTCATATAATAAATTTGATAAAAAAGAGCAATCCAGAGCACCCAAGTGCAAAATTGGCATTTTGACTCGAAATTGTCTAATCAAAGTTAGTTGGCCCATAATTCACATTGCCCCATTTAATGATTCTTTGGAAAAAAATATCATTTGAATATATAAATTTCAACTCATTTAATGTTTTATAGTAATTTTAAGCCAAATTTTACACTTTTGGTGGAAATTGGTCAAAATCTTGGTTGGAGGTCATTGGTGGCTAGATTTGGGTGTCTATAGTTTGCCCCTATTTGGGAAGGCATTGCAAGATATAAGAATAGTAACATCTTCTTCAAGAATGAAAAGGTCATGCATGCATACAACTACAATGATGATAAACTAACTATATGATGCCACCTCAAGGGAATGGTTAGCACAAGTAGGGTAGCAAATAGTCCCTTAGAAAGAAAGAAGTGAAATGAGGGCACCAAGAAAAGGAAAGATGATGGGGTGAAAACATAATTATTTTGAAAAAGTAATCAAAATCATTGAAAATGCAAGTGGGATGGTGTATAATGTTTTTTCCAAATGAGGTTATAATCATTGTACCTCGATAGTGGTAATGTGGTATGATAACATAATTATTTTCCCAAAGGTAGTTATAATCATTGAGAAAATGAAGTTATCCCAGTTAGGATAGACAAATAGGATAGCATGCCCCTATATGGGTGGAAAAAATTAAAGGAGGAACAACATAATTATTTTCCCAAAGGTAGTTATAATCATTGACAAATGCAGGTGGGATGGTGTACAATGATTTGCCCATAGGAAGTTATGAACATTGTACCCTTATTATGGTAAACATGATTGATTGGCTAATGATGAGGGTAAATTAACAAAGAAGGAAAATGATGAATTGGAATAACCTTTTCATATGGAAATTATTGTCTAAACTAATAAAGGTTAAAATTCTTTCATTTGCTTATCTACTCTATTTAGGATATGAGTGGGATTAAATTAGGATGTTGGTGCTGAAGAGATGTCAATGCCACTATTTAATGAATAGACTTCCTGAAGCTGATTTTTCTTGTAGCACATGTTGGTCGGAATAATAGTATAATATCATGATGACTTGGCCAAAATATACATAAGGACTGACTCCCAAAATCTAATGCTCAATAGAAAATAATGCATTAATGATAAAAACCATGATGTCAATGTTAGTAGATGAATATGGATGGATTCAAGTATAGGTGCACATAAGGAATCACCCAATGAATACACATAGACTAAATCAAGGCAATAATTCTAAAAACAAACAAATAGGTAGACAAACAAATAAAACAAGTAGAAACAAATAAACAAAAAATGTAACAGAAAGCATATGAACATAGCCCCTAGAAAATAGGTGACAACTTAACAAATGAATAAAATGGGGGAATAGAATAAAATGAAGGGGGTGGTCAAGCTATGGCCAGATGCACTAGGCAATTAGATGCTACCTACATAGTTCCATGGATGTAATATCCAAGAAAAACTTTAGGCCAAATATAGTTGTCCAAAGAAATGGGAAGAAAATGAGAACCAATGAAAATAAATAGAATAGATGTGATAGAAGAAAAGGAATGGTCCTATAAAATGGTAATGTAATGGGAGAAAGGCAAAAAAGGATGGGGAAACTAAGTGATAAGTTTTTTTCTTGCAATTTAGTAAGGGGTCTTAGAATCATTAAGGCAAAAAAAGTGGTCAGTGTTTTTGGTCTTTTCTACTAGTTTTACAAATATTTTTAGAATTTTTAAAGTATCTCAACTTGATCAAGAAGGATGAGACACTAAATGACTCAAGCTCACAAAATAGTGAGAGTGTGGCTTAGGTTTCTCATAAAATGGTGAGATCATTCAAACTTAGGTTTCTCACAAAATGGTAAGAGCATTGAAACTTAGGTTTCTCATGAAATGGTGAGAGAATTTAAACTTAGGTTTCTCAGAAAATGGTGAGAGCATTCAAACATAGGTTGCTTGAAAAATGGTGATAGCATGGAAAACTTAGGTTGTTCATAAAATGGTGAGAGGATAGTATAGGGGTGACTGAGCTAAACTCAAAATTATTGAGCACTACGTACATAGTCCCAAAGTAGGATCTCATGTCACTGTAGTTCCACCTTTACAGTGGAGGAACTTGACTAGTGTAGCCATCAATTCAAACAAAATAGGTGGAGTTGGTAAAAAGGCATTATATGTCATAGGAAATGGCAAGTTGGTATGTTAAGGCTCAATAAACAAATGTTTCCCCCTTTTCCCATATATTTCTATAACTAGGACACAATGGTATAGATCAATGGTACTAATTTATCCAATGGATGTTATAATTAGTAACAATACTGATGATAAGAAAGGAAAATCAAATGAATAATGAAAATACCAAAACTTATATCATACTACTCTAAAATATGATCTCTATTTGAAGTACTCAAAATAACTAATGAAATTGATGAAATTACTTGGTGCTAAAAATGTGTAATGAATGGAAAAAACCAAGGTCAAATAGGCTAGGTGGATAGAATTTAGAACATGCTTGGTCGATAGAATGGAATAGTAATGTGTATGAAATGGGATAAAATGAATGGCAAGAATGACGTTCATACAAATAATAAAAGGGACAAAATAACACAATTTAAATGGTCCATATAGATAATACACTATAGCACTCAAGCATAGTACCAATTAAGGTGAATAATATTCATCAGCTCAAGAAATTCATCTCCATCTGATGTGGCAAGCCTTTATGTTCATGATCCATAATCTACAGTAATGATAAAAATCCCTATCTATTTTGGCTTGTATTTAACTTTATGCTTATTTTTGACTATGGTATTATTTTGGTTTTATTTAAGAACAAGATCACCATGTTTAAATGTTCTATACTTAACATGCTGATTGTAGTGGCCTTTGAGTTAGTTCTAATATGCCTAAAGATTTTTTAGTGTAGCTATGCATTTTTCATCAAGCAAGTCTAGCTCTTGTAGGATAGCTACACGATAGTCATGATACTCTAGGGCATGCTTGAAAGATATGTGTAGTGAAGATAACTCAACTTTAATTGGAAGGATAGCTTCAATACCATAAACAAGTGAGTATGGAGTGGCTCTGATGGGGGTAAAATGATTAGTATGTTATGTCTAAAGGGCATGGAATATCTGTAAGTGCTAATCATGATCGGTATCATTGACAATATTTTTAAGAATGTTAATAATGGTTTTATTTGATGCTTCAACCTAGCTATTACCTTGAGGGTAATATGCCATAGATTTTTTAATATGTTGTATTCAACACATAGCTTGTTGACATCCTTGTTCTTGAATGACCTCAGTTATCAGATATAATTTTAGAGGGGATACCATAGCAAAAAATGAGATGGTTGAAGATGAATTTGGAAATTTTATTTCCAATCATGTGAGGGGTATATCTTCAACCCACTTAGTGTAATACTCAATGGTGGGAAGGATATGTTTATGGCCACCAAATGAAGTGGGGTTGATTTTACCAATGAGGTTGAGTCCTCATGTAGTAAATGGCCATGGTGTCACCATCAATTTTAGAGTTTTTGTAGGAGCATGAATAAAATTGGCATGTGGTTGACATTTGTCACACTTCTTTACATATGTAGCTACATTTATATCCATCATTGGCCAATAAGAACTATATGTAAGATAATTTTGGATAAGATGGCCCTTATAGTGTGGGATCCACATATATCTTCATTAATGTACCATAATAATAGTGTATATTATATAAAAGTTAAAAAATGAAGTAGAGTTCCATCAAAACTATAATGGCAGAGGGTTGATCCAAGTAGGGTATAATGAGTGGAGTGATGGATAAAGGCTTTGGTTTGTTTTTGAGATAAGTTAGGTAGTATAAATTGGTATTGAAGGTTGTTTTAAAGGTCTAAGTACCAAATATAATTAGGACCAATAATATCACAAGTCATTAAAATTGTTGAAGGTTCATGAGTTGGTGCAAACCAATTCTTGATAAGGAACTATTATTCTCTAGCTTTGTTTATTTGTCGATTCAAATATCTAATAGTAGCCATGGCATTTGTAGTTATATTAATAACCCTTAATATATGCTCAAATTGGATATCTATAATTTACTACTTTAGGGTATCGATCATATCCTTATATGGAACCAACTTGTCATCTTTGGTTTGGAAATGCCCTGTGACATAATTGATGATTAACTAAGAATCACCATAAAATTGGAGATGAGATATGTTCCAGTGTACTACCTATAAAAGTCCTATGATAAGTGCTTCATACTTGGCCATGTCATTTGTAAAATAAAAATTGATTCTTAATGATTTAGGGATTAGATCCCCTATGGTGTAATAAATAAGAGGCCTACCCATGATCCATGTGTAGTAAATGAAATATCAAAATATAAATTTTAGTGATATGCCTCAAGAGGTGTGTCAATGATGGTCATTATAGATTCATCAAGAAATTTAAATGTGAATGGCTTTGTGTTTGCAAGTGGTGCTTCAGTAAGTTGATCTATAGCGAACTATCCCTTGATTACCTTCTAGTTGACATACTCTATGTCAAACTCATTAAGAAGCATGATCTATTTTTCCATTATGCCTTGTAAAGATATTTTAGATAATAGATACTTGAGTAGATGTAATTTTGAAATGACCATGTTCTTATTATTCAACATGTGATGGTGTAGTTTTTGAGCTGTGAAGACCATGGCTTGACAAGATTTTTCAATAGGTGCATAGTTATGTTCATATGTGACTAAGGTATGGCTTAAGTATTATACTACATGATCTTTTACATTTTTATCATGTTGATATAAAAGTACCCCTAGGGCATTTTCAGTAGCTGATAGATACAAAAAAAATGGCTTTCTTGACATAAGAGGTAAAAAAATAGGTGGATTAGCTAGATAGTCCTTGAGCTATTGAAAAACTATTTGGTAGTGATCATCCCAATGAAATGTAACTCCCTTCTTCAGAATATGTGTAAATGGATGACACTTATCTACTAAATGAGAGATGAAGCATCAAATGGACTATATATTTCCTTACAAACTATGAAGTTACTTCAAATTAGTTGGTGGTAGCATCTCAATTATAGCATGGAATTTCATTAGATAAACTTTAATGCCTATACAAGACATGATGAAGCCAAGTAATTTTCCTAAGGTTACTATAAACACACATTTATTTGGATTGAGTCTAACTTTGTACTGCTGCAATCTTTTAAATATCCTACATAGCACTGTTGGATGGTTGGTCCTAGTCTTGGATTTTCCAAAAATGTTGTTGACATAGTCTTCAATAATACCATGCATCATATCATGGAATATGATAGTCATGGACCTTTGATATGTATTTATAGAATTCTTAAGACCAAATGGCATTACTTGATAAAAAATGTTCCCTATTGAGTGGTGAATGTTGTTTTATGTTGGTCTTCTTGTGCTATTTTGATCTGGTTGTATCTTGAAAATCCATCCATGAGTGAAAGCATTTCATAACCCACTATGTAATTTATGATCATGTCAATATTAGGTAATGGAAAGTCATCCTTAGGGAAATATTTGTTGATGTCTCAAAAATTAATATAGATTCTAATTCCTTTAAGATTTTTACCAATAGGCACAACATTAGATATCCAATCTGAGTAGTCAATGGATCAAATACATCCTACTTCTAAGATTTTTTCTAACTCTTTATTTACCAAGATAGAAATTAAAGGATACATCTTATGTAGCTCTTATTTCACTAGTTTGGCATTAATATTTACCATAAGGTGGTGTAGAACCATGACAATGTCTAAACTTGGTATTTTAGAATAAGCCCATGCAAAGATATGTATAAATTCTCTCAACAAAGCTATAATGACTTCATCTTCCTCCTTAGTGAGGGACATGCCTAATTTTATCTATTTTGGTTTTGATGGAGTCTTGATGTTTACCTTTGTTGTATCTTTTACTAGAGGGGTTGAACCAATTTCTAGGATAGTAGGTAAAGACTTGAACTATTGGACTATGTCAGGGTCCTCTGTTAGAACTTGCTCTTCAAATTCTCTGAGGCATGATGAATTTGAGTCCCCCAATGGGAGTCTATCCATGTGAAAAAAACAATAAAAAATTATTGAATATTTTGATCAAACACTTATTGTTTCTCAAAACTAAAATTAGCTCCATAGGAAAGTTTATCATTGGTGGCCTCCTAGTCTAAATTTTAAGAATAATGAACACCCCTATCTAATGGTGCCTAAAATAGGTTTTCACTACTGACTAGCCTTTAGCTTTACTTTTTCCTTGGTTAGAAAGAACCTCAAATAGGTTTTCACTATGGGACCTCAATGTTTTATTTATTTTCTTTTGCCTAAGAGTGTTCACCTCCTCTCAAAAATAGGCTTTAGGATCTAATGTGATTAAGCATCCTAATTTATGATCTCCCAACAAAAAATTGTCTATAAAACCTAGAAAATCATAGAATGCCTCATCATTCTAAAACACATCAATTGGTATATTATATTCTTATTGGTCTTAATCTATCAATTGGGGATAGTATAATGGTAATGGGTTGCAAAGAATGATTTGGGAAAGGGTACATATGGCATTATTATCAAATAGGTTAGTCTTAGCTAGGTTATCAAAGATAAGACTATGATCAGACTCTACTTCATTATTTACATCATCATCACTAGTCACCAATGATGGAACTCAAATAAGATATGTGGGTTCACCCCAAAGTAGTTTAAATCCAAGTCCATGGGGTATTTTGTACTTAGTCATGGAAATTGGCTCATTGGTTCCTTATTGATTTGGTCTGAAGCATCTTCCTTCATAATTTTGATGATCTATGATCTTATTGGGAATAGGATACTTTGTACTCTTATAAAAATCAACCAACTTATCATTATATAATCATGATTCATTTCCTTTGATAGGGTCTATTTCTAGGCTAGATGTTGGTACAAACATGATAGGGCCTTTATATTTGTTATTTTATTGGTAATGCATGTGTGGAGTAATTTTAGGTCATATAAAGGTCTTTGGATTTTGAGGAAGATTAGAAACATTAAAGGTATCATGGGTCACATACTCCCCTAGGCCATTATCTAAAATTGTGAAATGCTTGGAAGCTTCAAGAGGTGGCATGTGGGAAATGGAATCTAGGTTATTATGATCTATGAAATTATCCTCTGAAGAATCAATAAGTATGGCCTTTCTATTATCCTTCTTGGAACTTGGATTTATGTCATATTGGTAATTATAGATTTGAAACTTAGCCTCAAGATGTTCGTAGTGTTTATATGGGTGTAAATCTCTTGGAATATTCACTTCCATATTTGAGTGGGAGAACTTGATACATTGGTGCAGTGTTGATAGGACTGTATGAATCTCATGTAACCAAGGCCTACCTAGAAGCATATTATATGACAAATTAAGATCAAACACATGGTAAAGTGTATCATGGGTCAAAGGCCCAATTATAACTAGAAGTTTAATGGTGCCTTGTGATTCTCTCTCTTGATTATCATAGGCTTTGATATTATCATTTCTATCTAGAGATCTACCATTGTGCACCCAAGAAGCTTGATGAGCTTTAGAGACACTATGTTGAGGCTTGATCCATTGTATATAAGGACACATTTTAGTTTATGACACTTTATGTAAACCTCTATGTATAATGAATTATTATGGAGTGGGCGAAAAGAAAACATATCACTTTGGTTAAATGTGACTTGTTGGGTTGGAGCTAGGTGTCCAACCAAAGATTGAAATTTACTAAGGGATATGTCACTGGCAATAGTGGATTGGGTTAAAAACTGATTCAAAATTTTATTTTGGATTATTGACATTCGTAAAAAATATAAAATGAAGATCTATGTTGGTGTCTTCTATAATTATTGCATAATATCAAAATTCTTATTGTGTTCAATGGTGAATGGTTTATTCTAAGGCCGAATGGTTGGTTGGATAACAGGCAAAGTGGTAGATGTTTATGGGTCTAAGGTAGTAATAATTGACCTCTGAGTTGTGATTACACAATCAAGATTAGATGCTAGACCATGATTGATAACAAATGTTTGGAATGGTGTCAAAACAAATAGGACAAGTCTCAATTTTTAGTGCACTTGTATGTGGTCACATGGCAAGGGTGAGTTATTGGTATAAGGTCCAAAAGTGGAAGTCCTAATTTGTTGGCTTTCCTGTGTGTGATCCTAGGTATAAGAAGGATTATAAATGTTATTTAGTTCATTGGTATTATTTATCAATGGTTTAGATTGATTAGTTATCAGTCTAAGATTAATAGAGATGGTATTACCACTACTCCTTGCAATATGACCTACAACCTTCTTGTAGTCATGTGTAACTATAGGGTATGTTTGTTGGTTTTTACCATTCTAACCTTGGTGTTGTCTATTGTTCTGACATTATGGGTTTTTCTATTGATTCAACTAATTATACTAGTTTGGCCTTTGATTTTAATACTATTGATTTTGTTATTTCACCAGTTGGTGTTATTATTATTTTTACTATTGATTATTATGATTTTACTGGGTGTTAGGTTAGTGAAAGGGGTTTTGATAAATCTTAGAGTTTTATTAGGGGTGAAAGCACTATTATCCAATGTTATCTTCCTATTCTCTAACATATTCTCAATTAAATGGTTGATTTGCACACATGTTTGTAAATTATGCCCATTGACATGATGATATTCATAAAATTAATTTTCATGGTACCAATCAAGATAAGGAATGACTTGTGGAAAATGCTTTGGTATAGGCCAACTAATCAGATTAGTAATTGTAATTTTGTGAAAAACAAGCTAAATAAGCTCTCGTAGGTCACTAAAGACATGATGAGTAGGCATAATTCTTCTCAAAGGAGGGGTTTACAATGGTAAAGGTTGCTAAATTTGTTGTGTGGGTCTTGGTTATTGTGATTGTGGTGTTATTTTGAGAGGTTATTAGGTGGGAGCAAGCTAAAAAGGTGGTGTAAACAATGTTTTCACTATTTGGACATGACGTGACTCAGTTACTCCATTACCCACATCATTCCTATTAAGGTTGAATTATTTTGGTCTATCTTGGTTATTAGCTTGTGCTGGTTGTGATGCTTAGACTTAGATTAGATGTTGGTTTAGGCCACTTCCCTGATTGGTACCTTAATTTTGATTAGTTGAAGTAATCTTGATGATCCCTTTATTAATAAGGGCTCACTCAATCAACAAGCCTTTGTCAATGATCTCCTTGAAAGTATGTTCACATTGTAGTTCTAGATGATAGGCTATCTCACTATGCAAAATTTTAGTAAACATAGTGGGTAATTGTTTATCTAGTAAACTATGGGTGAATTGGCTTGTAAGGACTCTCCATCATTGCAGATAACTTGGAAAACTCTAACCAGCTTTTTGTTCTACTTGTGTCAAGTCAACCAATGAAATCTCATGTTCAAGATTATAGGAAGAGTGTTGCATAAACTTATCAAAAATATCATCAAATTCTATTACTAAATTCTTGGGAAACTTTAAGAACCACTCCAAGGCTTGTCCAACCAAGATCCTTGGAAACAAAAATGAAAGGTATATATTACTATATGCCACTAATTGACATGTGATAATGAACTCAGTTAAATGGGCCTTAGGGTTAACTTTCCATTTATATTTTTAAAATTTTAGTGGTTTGTAACCTGGAGGAAATGGTATCTATAAGTAATCCATGTTGAATGGATAAGAACACACATCATCCAACTTAAACTTTTTAGTATGTTTCCCAGTTTGAATGGTAGCAATTGCATCCTTCATCTATTGCAATTCTTGGGCTAAGAAATTGGAGGGAACATTGGTTTGAGGGAGAACATTAGCCTGGGTAGATGATTGATAGGTCATAACTAGGACACTTTGATTAGGGTATGATGGAGATATTTATTGGGGTATATTCATTTGGTTGGGAAATAGACTATGAATATGCATACATAAATTAGGATGTACTCAAAATTGTATATTTGGTTATGTGATATTCTAGTTTGGGTTGGATATGAAGGTTTGACTTAGAGGATTTTATGGTTGGGATGAAGGGATATAACTATACTATGCTTGATATGGTTGAAAAGGGATATGCTACCAACTAATCAAACTTTGTTGTTAACTAAGAACTTGTTAACCAAGCCCTATCTCTAAACTTGTGGCACATTTTGAGACAATTTTTTCCTAGTAGGTACTTGAGAAACATGGGAGCCTCCTTGCTATAGGAATCCTTATTGTGAAGGGAATACATGTTGAAGATTTGACATCTATTGCTAACCAATATTTACACATTGTTGGCTAGTCATCATTTTGTTTTGGATTGGTACACTAATCCATGACTGAAGAGGTATGTTTGTCACTACCTAACAAGGTAGAACATTAGTTTCCCCATAATAAGGTGGAAATATATTAAACCTCTATTGTGTTGGTATACTAGATTATGCCTATTGTTATAGAAAACTACACAACACTTATTGAGGAGTAGGATTCATCACATTCTATTATGGAGGCATGACATTGGTTGTTGGTTGACTACCTAATCTTGTTGGTTGCATTCTTGATGAAGCATCTAGATGAGCTTGGGATGTATAAACTCCTACTCCCTGATTTTAAGAACCACTTGCAGTGTTAACTAAAGGCACATGTTTTTGGATAGCTATTAACATATGAACACTACTTTGATGTGGATTGGATGTTTCTTGCACATTGTCCACTATATTTTGGCCACTATGATACGTAGAAGAAAAAGATTATTCTTTGATTATTTAGGTATGAAATAAGTTGTTGACTGAAGTGTTCTACATGAATGGGCTTAAACTTTGATTGTCTAGAATAGTTAACTCTATCAAAACTCTTGTTAAAGGAAATAAGTCAATAAGAGGTTTCCTCACCTTGGTCATCTGATTGAAATTATGTGCTAAATTTAGGTAGGTTTCATATGCCATCTACATTTGGTTAATGTGGTATTCTATGAGGTTTTTTCCTTTTTTAGGCATATTAGGGTCCTAATATGTTGTTTGAACTAGATTGAAATGATTTCTAGAAGAATCTTGTTGATCATAAATTATGTTGTGGGGAATTCTTATTAGGATTGGTAAATTCTCATGGGGGAAGTCTTCTCAAAACTTATCCCCTACCTCTATGGATTGAAAAAAAATATCATTTTTATTCTATAAAAATTGATGCTCAAATAAAAATAGATCGTATGTGGAAGGTGTATTAGTAAATCATGACTATTGAGGAATTGGTTCATTAGATATGGGTATTATAGATAGGTATTATGTGGTTTGTTCTTGGTCTTGTTTTGAATAAGGTGGTGTATTAACTAGATAGTTATCCAATGGATCTTGGCTTTATGCCCCTAATTGAGTATTATAAGAGGGATAAGGATCCATCTCATAAGAAATATTATCTATGTAGGGATCTTGCACCATTTCTTCCTATGAAACCACATTACTAATCCCTAGGATATACATGAGTCTAATATGAGTGTAGGAGTATATGTTAGGATCCATAGTCAATGCCTTGTGATAAAGGGAGGTCTTTAAACTCTAAAAAGACACTGTCTAAAAAGTTGATGCTCAAACTTTGTCTAGATTCATCAAAAAAATCAAAAGGTTATAAAAAGATTTGTGATAACACAAGATAACATTAAGTTTCTAACATTACATATCTTACACAAAAAGATTAAATAAATGGACCAAAAATCTAAATTCTAAACACTAAGGTTGTAGTATTTCAAATTAGTCTAATTTAGGAAATTAAAAGTTGCTATGTCTTTTGGCCAAAACATAGTGTCAAAAGCAAGGCTCAAACAAGGCATGCACTAGGACTCTTGGCCAAATGATGTCAATATCTATAATTTAAAATAAATGAAAATTTTAATTTAATAGATTTGAAACACTTCTAAAAAACACTAGGCATTTTATTCTTGGACATGGACTTGATCAAATAGGTATAAGCTATGGAACAAAAGGCACTTTAGAGATAGTTTATTTTCTCAAAAATAATGGTATTAAAATTCATTCTTTTAACAAATAAGCTAGTCAAAAGTGAATGGTGTAACTATGCTAGGCAAAGGTTCATAAAGGTACACTTAGATTGGTTTGAATATGTAGGAACAAATTTGAACTCTATTCAAGAGGGCCTATAAAACAATATTTAAAATGTTTTGGGAAATGTAACAATGCTAGACTAATCAAAAGATGTGACAAAATTATTTTTTCAAAAATTCTCTAAGGCAAAGATAGTTTAACACAAATTTGATAGCATAATACTACCTTTCTTGACTTAAAATGTTGTAGTGTATAGACTCAAAGTGTAAGTGTTTAGAAAAATATGACTTAAGTCTATCAAGTGGTGATAACGATCATCAGTCTTAAACAACCTTCAACCCAAATTGGAAATTGAACCTAAGTTCCCTCAAGTTTAGTGCAAATGGTGAATCCACTTAACACATCAACCCTATGAACTTATGAAGGTGTAATTTTGAATTTAGATTATAAATGAAGGTCTTAAACAAACTTTGGTGAATGTCTAGACTCAATTGGGTAGCATAACTATGCCAAAGTGGATTATATGACTCTATGTTATGATGAAATTTTAATAAGGAAAATTGATGATTCACATGGGCAACATAATGCCTCTTTGTTTAAATGAAAATGAGGACTATGTGTTTTGGTTTGTATCATTTATTCATACATAGTTTTAACTCTAAAAAAAAATTAATCTTGGACAAAACCAACTAACTAATTGCTCTTAGATCCTAAACTAACAAGGTTGCTTGGTATTGTTGGAATCCATTATTATACATCATTTGAGAGGATTTTGAGTGTTCATCCAAAATTAAATTCACATTATATATTAGGGTTTTTACATCCCCCTTCTCTCAAATGACAGTACTATGACATGGACCTTGAGATGCACCTTAGACTAACAATACCTCCATGGCAATTGGGGATTTGTCTAAGATCTAAAAGTTTTTAAACATCTAGGGGGATGAATTACATAATGACTTTCACATCAAATGTTACAAAAGAAAAGCATGAAAATTGGGTGTCTATGGTTCTTGGCTTATTGCAAAAAGGTCTAGTCCTTTTTTCAACTACTATATTTTTTTGTTTGCTTAATATAGTGTGATGTCTAAAGTGTAGATATGTATCATGTGAAACTCTATCATTAGAAGGCGGTTTAACTGCTCAAACCTTTTAATCCTAGTGAGAGTGGGTGAAGTCAATGATGGGAGATGAAGCACTAGGTCAAAACTTCCCTAGAGAACTCATGGGTAGTAATGACATCCCCCTCATAAGCTAAGATGAAATTAATTGAAAGACATAAAAATAAATACTTTAGGGTTTTTTTCAAGGTCACCCAAACTATAAAAATTTCTAGGGAGTGCTTTATACAACATTCTTTCTAAGCCTTAGACTAGGCTTTTGGTAATAAGTGTGTCACTTTTTTTCTTAAAGGTTCCCTAAAGGGTAAACATGGGAAATCATAAATGCACAAACCTTTTTTTTTCCAAACAAATTATAATTTAAACAAATAATTGAATATAAAAAGCTTGAAAAGGTGAGTTCAATTTTAACCACCAAGTTAAACAATTGGGTGGTGTTCTTTTGACCCCTTGGTCTTAAGTTGTAAATTTGAAAGAAAAATTATCAAAGAATTCACTTAAACATCTAAATGTTTCATTAATCCCAAAAATAAAGTTCCTATTTCATTTTATAACACCCAAATGAAGTGTGAAAGGCACTAATTTAGTTTACTTAAAAGATTTTCCATGTAGATCCTACAAGAAAATTGTTAAATACTTTGCTTAGCTTTGAAGCACTTTTGAGGATGAAACAAGAAATTTTGAAAAATGAGCTCTCACGTTGATAGTTGAGTTGAGTTAGATAGGTGAGTTGGGTTAGACAGGTGAGTCAATTTGACAAGTGAGTCGGGTTGATAGGTGAGTTTGGTTATACAGGTGAGTTGGGTTAGATAGGTGAGTAAAGTTAATAGGTGAGTCATGTTGATAGGAGAGTTGGGTTGGATAGGTGAATTAGGTTGGATAGAGGTGAGTTGTGTTGAACTAGAGATGAATTGGGATGAACCATAGCTAAGTTAGGCTAAATTAGAGCTAGGTTAGGTTGAACTAAAGCTGAGTTAGGATGATCTAGAGTTGAGTAAAGATGATCTAGAGCTAAGTTGGGTTGAATTAGGGCTGAGTTGGGATGAACCAGAGCTAAGTCAGGCTAAACTAGAGCTGAGTTGGGATGAACTAAAGCTGAGTTGAGATGAACCAAAGCCAAGTTTGGCTATCCCAAGAACAAAATCATGGTTTATAAAAAAGGACTTTTTTGCTCAATTTTTTGTTTTATTATCTTCTATACTCTAAGAGCCTATATGACAATGGTTAGTAGGTTACTTATAAAGGCTTTATGAGTAAATTTTTAGGTTACAGTCCCACTAGGTGTGCTATTATGTGAACTAGGAATTTGATGATGAATGGGAGATTAGTATTATGTTAGTGGATAAATCAAATCAAAAGCACACTAAACTAACACCTTCATGCCTAGTTACTAGGGTGAACTTAATAAAATAAATAAATTAAAAGCACAACTAAAAAGTAAGGAAAACCAAGAATCCTTCACCTTCCTTAGATGCTTCAAATTCTTTTTTGTAGTGGCTTGCTTAGTTTGTGCTCATGAAGTCTTCATCAACGGAAGCTTAACTAACTCCATCTCTCCTTGGCACCTTGATTGGCTTTGGATTAAATATTTTGGAATCATAACTTTGGCATGTGAGATATTTTTGGAATAAATTTGGCATGGTAAATTTTTACAAGTTAAGATTAAAATTTTGTGGCAAGGCCTCCTATTTATAGATTTTATAAAATGGCTATAATTAACCTAAAATGTCTATCTAAAGATTGAGATGTGTGGCTAGGGATTAATCCAATTATGTAATTAAAAATCCATAAATAGTTTCATCAATATTTGGGATAGAGGGAAATTTAAGAGGAATGGGAGGAACTGATGAGGCATGGGAGGGGTTAACCTTCATATTTTATGCATTTATGGCCTAGGGATGTCTTCCCAAGAAATGATATCACCTAATGATGTAGATATTCAATATTTATTTCTAAAAATAAGTATTAAAAAAGTTTCCATGGAATTTTTAATTAGACTCTAATTTTTTTTAATTATCTCTTAAGCATGATTAATCACGTTGTGCACAAATTACTCAAATTGATCATAATGCCTTGTTATTGGTCCAAAATTTGACTAGAATAGAGTTGAAAGTCAATGTTAGATGCATTGGATACATTATCCCATTTAAGATGTTACCAACCCAAAATAACAAAGACACATCATTTTTAATAAATTTGATAGAAAAGATCAATCTAGAATACCTAGGTATAAAATTGGCATTTTGACTCAAAATGATCTAATTAGAGTTAGCAGGCCCATAAATTACATTTGCCCATTTAATGATACACTAGCCAAAATTGGCACTTGAATATATCAATTTCAACTCATTTAATGTGTTTTAGTTTTTTTAAGCCAAATTATATAGTTTTGAAGGAAATTGGTAAAAATATTGGTTGGAGGTCATTGGTGGCTAGATTTAGGTGTCTACATGAGCTAATGTCAAGTATAAAATCAAGGTCAATTAGGCCTATTTGTAATAGTTAGACAATGGGAGTGTGAAGAAAATAGAAGAAGGATTTTTAAAGGTATGTGAGCCTATGTAAACAATAAAAATATATTTTTCAATATGCATAAATTTATAACAAGTGGTGAGCTATTGGATTATTTGTTTCAAGGCTAGATAGGCCTATTTGTCTAGTTGAGTGATGTAGAAGAGAAAGAGGCTTGTATGAGGTAGAGAGGCATGTTTGAGGGTGTTATAACATGAAAGGTCCATAATCAAGTGTATAAGACATTAGATTAGAGGTAGATATTAGTTTCATATATTCTTGGTGGGTTCTCAACATCTAAGTGAAGTGGGTGCTTGTCCATCCTTAGGGGTTGGTGTTCCTTGTTAAGTTGGCATTTGACTAAATATTATTTCATTATTTATAAGATAGTAGTCTAAAGGGTGTGATAGTTTTTTACTCCCACATGATGGTTTCCCACATAGATGATGTGTTGTACTATGTTTTTGATGTTCATTCTTTGTATGTGATATCTTTGCTTTGATGTTAGTCTAAATGCTTATGCTTCATTGTGATGATTCATGAATGATTAAATAAATAAATGATAAGTGGTTTGAAATGAAATATTGGTGAATGATTTACACCATATATTAATCATAATCTACCTCCAATAATTGGTATCAAATAAGGTCTTTTGGTGAATGCTTGATAGCTTGAAGGTGGTCCTATGAAGTAAGATGACTAAGCAATTGAAGAGAGAGAATCAAGAGTTAAAGGCTGTGATCAAGGCACTTGAAAAGAAGGTGTGTAATTTAAAGAAATATTCCAAAGAGGATGAAAATTTTATCAAAGATAAAGTAGAATTTTATTATACATGTCTAAGATCAAGTGAAGAAAAGTGCAATTAGTACAAGGTAGTTTTTTAGAAGTGCAGAGGTAAGATGAGCGAGTATGATCAAGAAGAAGCTCAAAATAATCTCATGGACTCAAGACATAAATCTTGTAAGTATGAGTGTATAAAAATTAATAAGGAGATATAATCCTTGAATTCAAGTGTAATATTAAGAAAAGATGAAGATGTAGTTCAATTAAAAAAGAATGAGAAAAATATAGATAACATGAATCAAGAGTTGAAATTAATGATTAAGTCTCTTGAGGAGTAGATAATTTCCATGAAAAGATACATGACTAATAAGGCCAAAGAGTATGAAGAGAATATAATCATTATTTAGGATTAATTAAGGGATGCAAGTGCATTTTTGAGTTCAGGAGAAGAAGAATGTTCCTTGTTAAAATCTAAGGTGAGTTCGTTGAAGATAGAGGTTGAAAAAGTCAATGTTAGGATAAAACTCTTTAAAGAAACTAAGGTGATACCTAAAGAATAACATAAGAAGATATAACCTATCAAGAATGTTAACATGAAAATCAACAAGAAGATATCCATTAGGTAGCCAAGTGCCATGAGGTATGAAAGGTCTTTTAATGGTCATTGCTATGCTTGTAATAGATTTGGTCATAAGGAAAGGCTTTGTAGAGTGGGTTAATGTGATGAGAAATAATGTAAAATAGTTTATATGCCAAAAGGGGATCAAATTCATCATCATAGAAAACGTATGAATAATGTTATCTATTTCAGCTAGCATAAAGTTGGTCACTTTGCTAGAGTATGTCCTAGTATGATGTCAAGATGTAAAAAGTCCTATAGAGCTCATAGATTACATGCGAAGAAACAAATAAAGGAATGGAGACAAAAAGTGGTTTGTACTCATCATGATAGTTAAGATGATGTGACAAATTTTGATCAAGTTTCATATATTTAAATACAATAAAATCATGTTATAGATATATCTATTGATGATATATCAAAAGCAAAGATGGTAATCTCAAAAAGTGAAGACAATAAAGTGACATCTGGTCACATTGGAATAATGAACCAAGAAGGATTTATTGTCAAGGTAGAAGAAGAATCAAATGTGAAGGTATGTTAGGAACAATTATTGCTAGGTATGGTTGAATAAATAATAGACTCTAGTTCTAAGTTGTTGATTAGTCAAAGTGAAACTCTTACTAGTTTAACAAGTATTCTATAAAGAACATCTAGTGTCTACCTTTTATGATATTGATTTGGATAGTAAGATGAATGCTTCAATTGAGATGATGTGCCAAGAACATGTGTTATCTGCATATGTCTATCATTCAATTAAAGAGAGGAAGAGATATCATAAGAAGGTAAAATTCAATGTTTATAATGGATATAAAAGGATGGTAAAGTGTGTTTATCTCTATTAGGAGATGGAGATATGGGAATCTCTTGAATTCATGCTATTTTAATCCCTTTATGTGGGGTGTATATTATAGGATTCAAGGAGACAATTTAAAAAAGAGGAAACATGTTAGGTTATTAGATTTTTCTTGATAAGAAGGTTTGAATACAAGGATAATTTTAAAATCAAGTTGTATATCAATTGTGAAAAAATAAAGATGTGCCTCAAGTGTAGGTCTCTCTTCTAGACCTAGTCATAGATCTTGCTAGGCCTATTGAGGCTTGTTTGTAATTGTGTAGACATGATTAATCTTGTAGTTTTTTTAATATATTAAATATGTTTTTTAAATAGTGTTCTTCAAGATGAAGTCTCTGCTGAGTACTCTATTTCCTAAATAAGTATTCTTGATATTCTTAGAGCATTGTTTTATGTGAGGTGAACAGTGGTCCTAATGACAAATGTTCTGTAAAGGGTTGATGACCTTTAAATAAGGTTATGTGGGCCTCAAAATATCAAGGCTTTTCATAAAGAGAGTTAGTCTTCTTGTAGCATTTTATGTAAGGGTGAAAGTGTCTTCAATCATGGTAAGTAAAGCTTATGTAAAGTTGTGATTATTCTTATTTACTATTAGTTGGTTTTGGCTTTAGTTGGTGTGTATAGAATAAGATAGAGTATTGAGTTATGGGGGATAATTTAGGTTGTTTGATCTCTATGAGATGTTCGAGCATGAATCTTGTGAGTAATGAGTCATTTTTTAGCTCTTAGTTGTTTAGATGGTCTTGTTCTAAGGGGGGTCATATGTGACATGCTTCAGTTTAGTGACTTTGTGTTACTTAGCTTTTTTATAATTCCAAGTGGATAAACTTAGGTAAAGGTATATTCATTTCAATTTATTTGATTATATGGTGAGTGATATGATAGTTTGTAGTTGAAGTACTTATGATAAGGTATTCATGAGTTTCTTAATCAAGATAATGATTAGTTTTATCAAGGACAAGTGGTATAAGGTTTTCATATGATTAGGGGATCATGTGAGATGCTTATAGAGATTCAATAATCATGTTTGAGGATGGATTGATTTAAATAATGCATATTGGGTCCAAGGATCAAGTTGGCTAGTTAGAGAGAGACCCTTTGTCATTAATGTCAAAGGGGGAGAAAGATTTAAATGATGGAGAAGAAATATTAGTTTGAGAAGTATTTTGAGTTTGGTTTTCCATCAATAACAAAGGGGTATATTTTTGGCATATGGTTATCATTGATGTTAAGGTGGTCATGCTACATAGTGAATTAATGACAAAGTGATTAGTCTTATTCTTTTTACTTGAAGTATGTTTGTCTTGTGTTTAGATCTTTGGGATGATAGATAATGTTGTGTTCTTATTAAAGTAGTCATATGAGGTTTCAAGAGTGTTTGGTGTACTTTTGGATGTGATAAGAAGACTTTGGAGTGATTTTTTGGTTACCTAATTTATCTTTGTTCATTTGTCAAATTAGGTTGAGTAGGAAGATTAATGATGTTAGCATTCACATGCGTGAAGGTCTTAGGATTAGTCTGGTATATGGATGGATTCTCCTATGAGAGGATATCATGTAGTCCAAGTTTTAGGTCTTGACTTGATTTATAGAAAAAGATATGCAAGTGCAAATTTGGTCTCCTAGGAATATTTCCTTCTTTCCATACTTAGCCAAATTTTGTACTAAAATATGACCATTGGAATTTTTAAACTCAAATTTTCATAAAGAAAAATAGTTTTCAAGGAATTGATTGAATAATAAATGTATGAAGTTATATAAATGTGAGTTAAGAAGAAAATTTGAAGAGGAATCTATATAAAATAACCCTATAGTGATTAGAAGGTTTGACCATCTATATAAGTGCAATTAATATAGTTCGAAGTTGATTGTTGTAGTTTGTGTTTGAAATGGTAAACCTAGTTTGAGTAAAAGAGGATTAAAACTAACATAATTATATAATTTTTATGTTTTAATGATTGCATTATGATTTAAAATAATAATATTATTGATCCATGTTCTGAGAGAGATATAAATGTTCTCATTTGAGCTAAAAGCTCCTTGAAAGATGACTATATTTTAAAGGTTTGTAAAAATGGTAATCTTGAGTGAAATCATGAGTTTTTGGGTGATTTTTTTCACTATGATTGATTTTTCAAAGTGAATGAATATTTTCATGATGTCTAGTAACTATTTTAGATTCATTTTGCATGATCAGTGTGCTTCTATATGGGAGGGTCAAACCCAAGACCTGAAGGACTATGATATTGGGGATCTGGTGTTAACAAACCCTAAGGTGAGTTTTATTGATGTAAATGATTCCCATTTAGTTTATGAAACTATATGATACTTTGGTGAAATTTGTGTTATGTTATTATAGTGGTCTTCTTGCTTGTAATACATTATTCAAGCTCAAGATGGTGTCTTAGAAGGCAAAATCATAATAGGGGTGTAAGAGTTATAATTGGTCTTTTAGACCAATGCCTTTGATGATAGAGAGTTGTTGATCTTATGTTTAAAGGTCTAGACATGTTCAAAGAATGAGAAACATGATGTATGTGACTTGAAATTTTTCTCAATATTATATAAATAATCATTGTCCTATAGCTTGAAAAGATGCCAAGTAATCTTGAAATATTGTTGTTTTCATGTTTTTCAAGGCTTGGTCATGGTTTGAGATGGTTTATTATTGTCTTCGTGAACTAATAAGGTATTATAGGGTGTATTGACTTGTCGATATTTCCATGGATATTTTATCAAGTATTTTGAATGTGATATTGAGTTATGTGTATCTCACTCTACATTTTCATGAAGATAGAGTTGGAGTTGGCAGAGTTGCTTATGTTCTTTGTCATGAAGATGAAGATGTATTGGTGAGAAGTATAAAAAAAATGGTAATTTATTTCATGATTTCATTTTTTTTCACATTTATAATATCATGAACTAGACAAAGTGTGATTAAAGGGTTTTCACAGTATATGAGGTCTCACAGACTTTATTGACTATGTGTTAGCCAAAAAGGTGTCTTATAATGGTTTGAGCCATAATGGTTTATTAAAATTGAAGATAATACATGGGTGGTTATGAGTAAAATAGTTGAGTTTATTTAAAATTTTTAAGGTTGTTCATGTCTATTCAAATTATTCATGAAGACTTTATTAAGTGAGAGAAAGATAGTCCTATTTGTATTAGGTCTACATGAGACTTGTTGTCCCCCAAAAACATCACTCATTTTTGGGACAACATTTGAACTGTTTTGGTCTTACAGACCAAAATTGTCTCATCCCTTTCCAAAATTTGTCTTGGGCAATCAAATTTCTCATTTTTCAAGCTTCTCTAGAATCTACGGACTCTATAGGAAAAGAAAATTTACGGACTCTGGAGGCATGTTCATTTCTATAGGTTCAAAGACTTCAGTAGGTGGGTTCAACCAAAAGAATTAGTTTCTAACACTTGGTCATTTTTTGGATTGGTTCAATGCCTTGGTTTAATTAAAAAATCTTCATTGGCAAACATCTAAGCAAAGAAGGCTTGAACCATTGAACCACTTTGGTTCAAAGGTTCAACGAGTTCAAAATTCAAAAGGTTCAATGCTTTTGGTTTAATGGTGGGTTCAATCAAAGGAATGGTTCAATGTTTTGTTTAACCAACTGGTTCAACGCTTTGTTTTAGTTGGTTTATCTGCTTTGTTTCAATGCTTTGGTTCATCCTTTGATTTAATCAAATGGTTCATCAGTTGGTTTAAAGTCTTTGTTTGAACTGTTGAACCAAAGTTTGTTTAACAGTTGGTTTAATGCTTCAGTTCATTCAATTGATTCATTGGCTTGAACCATTAGCTTGAACCATTTTGGTTCAAAGCTTGGTTCAACATTTGGTTCAACCAAGCAGTTTAATACTTTTGTTCAATGTTTGGTTCAATCAAATGGTTCAAAGCTTGGTTCATCAACTCGATTCAATGTTTGGTTCAATCAAATGGTTCAATGATTTGGTTCAACCAAATAGTTCACTCAGATGGTTCAAAGGAGTGATTCAATGCAAAAATTCAAAGAATCCTCCTGAAGGACAAGTGCCCTTGTGGAGGGCACTTGGTCGACAAAAAAACCCTTTGGAAGGGTCATTTTCAAAGAAGGCCACAAAGGTAAATTCTTTCAGAAATTTTATTTTAGGCAAACAAAGGCATAATTCTTTTAGACTTTTGTTTGAAGGAATTCTTTCAGACAAAAAGTTTGAATGAATTCAAATAGGCTATAAGCATAAAGCCTAAAGAAAATTCAAAAGAAGCAAATACCAAGGCAAACAGAACAATTGCATGGACTTTTTATCTACGAGAATTTGACCATAGACTTTTATCTATGGGAATTTGTTCATGAACTTTTTGTCCATGGGAAATGTCTATAGACTTTTTGTCCATGGGAATTTGTTTGTGGACTTTTTTTTATGGGAATTTGTTTGTGGACTTTTTGTCTACGAGAAATTTTCAATAGACTTTTGTTTGTGGGAATTTTTCCATGGATTTTTGTCCGTGGAAATTTTTTCATGGAGAAATCCCAGTGAAAATACCTGTGGGAAATTATCCACAGGAAATGTCTATGAAGACTCTAAGGAAAAGGCCACCAAAGGACCCTAAAGGGCAGGTGCCCTTACAGGGATTTCTTGGCTACCAAATTGAAAGGTCACCTTCCCTTCAGAAGGATGCAAAATAGGAAAGCTAATGAAGGACCAAGGGGTGATGTGCCTAAAGACGTCAAATTCAAGACAGTGAACTAGCCATTGAAAACATAGTGATGGGTGCGCAAAAGTCAATTTCAATGATCATAAAATAATTGTTGATCCTTGTAATCTATAGACCCAAATGCATTCACAAACATTAAGGCCAAAACTAGTAGGAAGCAAGGAAAGAATAGAATAGAAAATTGAATCCATGACCTGATTCAATTAACCAGAAAAGGAGGAACGATGAAGAAAGATTAGATAACCAGGTGGACATTGAAAGCTACAAACTTTCAATAGTGTGACTTCTTTCTCTGAATTGAGAAAAGCAAATGGGTAAACACCCCTAAGTTCTAACCTGTCTTCTTAATAGATTTCAATGTAATATAATGTGTTATTTTTCCCGAGTCCTTCTTGAAGAGGCTATATAAGGGACTCTCTTTTATTGTAAAGAGATCTCTTTTTGACAATCAGAATGAAACTCTGCCCAAATTGAAAGGCATTACTAAGACTTTGAGCTTAGTTTGTTGATCATATTTTGTTATTGGAATAAGAAAGTAGGTGGTTTTTTAGACTTTGTGCTATGATATCTTTATTGTTGAGGAAACTGTTCTTATGTCTTTTTCCTTAATATATCTTCTATTCCTTTAATTCAACAAGCAAAACTAGTGACAACAGTCAAGAAGGTGTCCTGAAGAGTCAACTGTGGAAAGACTTTGTGCCTGCATAATTGCCTTTAGTGTGTTTTCTTTTCAGTTCTATGTAAAGGACTTTGAGATGACTTTGTGCCCTCATTGTCCTTCATATCTTACTCTTGAGCAATTCAGGTGGAGACTTTATGCTGCATCTCAATTTGTTGGTTAATACATCCTTGGTTACATTTTGTTGTTACTACAAGGAGTACTCTTGTGGCTAGCTAAATAGTAATTCTAAAAGAAGAGGAGTGTTGTCTGTCATTTCCTTTGAGTTTTTCTTTTGATCCACATACATCATCTCTGAAAAAAGAGAGATGGATGGTTTGTCCTACCCTTGAGTATTATTTTCTAGATATATATATATATATATATATATAGGGAACCTCCACTTGATTAAATGAGAGATCAGTCCCATTTTAGTGTGGTAAACCTACACATTTGGATGACTAATCTTCTTACTTTGGCTAATCAGACCTATTTTGTTTAAAAGTACATTGATCGACAAAATATTCAACCAATAATTTTTGGTGACTCCATTAGGGATATACATAATTTTATGCAATTAAGAACCTCATGTTTTAGATTGAAACATCACCTATGTCTTACCCATTATCATTATAACCCTTATCCATTATAGATTCTAGTGACTCTATTACTTGTCTTACCCATTATCCATTTATAACCTTACCATCTTCCTTCACCTCTATTATTTTATCTAGTCTACAAAACCAGAGCTACTAGGAAAGAACGTACAGTTTAAAGCCTCAAGCTTTAAATTGAAGCAAGGCCAATTCTTTTCCCATTTTTGTTTCACAATCTGGTAGATTCAAGGTATACATGAATCCAAAGGGCCAAAGGTATCATTAACCCTATATTCGAGTTGGTATAGCAAAGTGATTTTGATCTATTTCCTTCACCATCTCATCTCCAATAAACCAAGAGCTTTCCTCCTACTAAAGTTAGATCTCCATTGCCAGATAAAGTATCTAATTTTGCTATTGATAAAGCTTTACCAATAATTACCCCTCTGAGATTTGTTATCCCTCATTTTCATAATCCTATCATGGCAGTTCAAGGCCCCTGGGGTAATGCTTTTGGTCTTCTCAATCTTACTCCACCTCTACATGAGCTTCACGTAGTTCAAGGAAGAATTTACCCAAATTATATGGTGATGGGAAAGTTCATCCTGATGAACACATTACAGCCTTCAACATAGCTTGTGGAGTAATTAGAGTAGAATTTGAAGATGTAACAGTCAGGCTTTTTGTGGAGACACTACAAGGTGCTACTGTAGATTGGTTTTATCATCTATAGGCTTGGTCAGTAACTGATTGGAATACCCTTAAAGATAAGTTTGAAGCCAGATTCAAACCTATATAAGATTCACATGCACTTTTGGCTCAACTTACACATATGAAGAAAGAGCCTTATGAACCAATGAGACACTTCATAGCCAAGTTTGACAAACTGGGGAATAGAATTCTTGTAATAGCTCGACCTATAGTTGAGAATCTGAAATGCTTCTTCATTAATTCTTAGTTACCTAAAGTAAGTTTTATTTTGAGACATGCTAGTCAAATAGATCTTGATTCAACTCAACTTTTGGCCACTGAGGTAGAAGATGATCTCATCTTAGCAAGGAAGATAAGAAGAGATCCAAATAGAAAAATATCCTCATCATCTTCTAAATATTCATCTACATGCACCACTGATCCAATGGTCCAAAAGCTGGCAAATGAAGTGCTAGCCTTGAAAAGACAAATGGCACAAGGAGTCTTATGCTCCATATAGAGATATGCCAAGAAGGACACTTCCAAATCGATCATATCAAGGCAATGCTACTAAGAATCAAGGGCAACTAGATCGTCTTCCTCCCCCAAAAGGGAAACTTGCCCTTGAAGCTCCTCTAACCAACTCAGTAGCTGGATATTTGGAAATAGAACATGGTTTCTCTTTCCAACCTAAGTTTCAGCAAGAAAATAATGTTGATCTCTTCATGAAGGATCAAGAAGAATCAGCTGGTGACTCCCACATTGGTTTCCTAAACTATCAGGATGAACCAAAAAGCAAAGGAGAAGTTATTGATGGATCATATCCAGTGTTTACTAGGTGTAAGAATGAATCAGTCTAGCAAGTTGATAAAAATAAGACAAAGGAGCAACCTCAACTAGCAATTACAATTGCTAAGTGTGGAACCACTCTGCCTTTCTAGTCAAAGGATTCGATGATCACCCAAAATGTAAGTACATCAATTTCACCTTCACCTTATTCTTCAATTTCACAAACCAGCCCTCCTCCCATCCCTCCTAAAGCCCAAAATGTTGAAATGCTTTCCTCTGTTGCTAGTCCAATTCAGCCATTTTGCATAATTGATCATGTCAAAAAGACAAAAATACAAATGTCTAAATTTGAATATTTGCAAGCTAATCCTGACCAATTGGATAAGTTGGTCCAATGTGTCAAGAACCAAACTATCCTTGCAAGACAAGAGGTTAAGAAAAATAATTCTTAATTCCCCAAAGAACATGCCCATTCCAAATAATCTTGTCATTACTCCTCTAGCTGCCCCTAGGAAAATAGAACCTTTCTATGTTTCCTTATTGATAAATGGTTATCAACTCAACAATTGCATCATTGATTTTGGGGCATCTGACAATGTCATGCCTACTAAAGTAGATAAGTCTCTGGGTCTCACACTGACCAAGACATTTGGGAGATGTTTATCCATGGAGAACAAGCAAGTACCATTGCTGGGGCAAATTGAAGATGCCTAATTTGCATTGGCAGCCTTTCCAGATAAGAGAATTAAGATAACTGTCTTGGTGGCTGACATCCCAACATCCTATGGCATTTTGCTTGGATGAAATTTTTGCAAGGATGTGGGAGGAAAACTAAGCATAGATCTATTTGAGGTAAGGATTCCTGTCCAAGGCATAATGAAGATATTTCTCCCTAAAAAGGAGGTAAAATATGTGGTCACCCAAACATCAGCCCCTACAACTCAAATTATATTTGAGTCTTTAGGTAGGGGTAATTATTTATGTACAATAGAGAATGTTCATGTTTCTATAGATGAAAGTCCTATGGCTAAAAATCCAGGAATTGATCCAAACAAGACTTCAGGGGAATTGGTAGGTTGTAGTATAAATAAGGAAGGATCTTCCATCTCTAATGAAGAGAAATATGATAGGAGATCAGCTTCTAATGATGCTTTGATCCTAAAATCTAATGGCAAAAAATCTTCCACCAATGATGGAGTTGGGACTATGTTGATATCTCCTCAAGGAAATATTCTTCCTTCATACAATTTTCAAGTTAGCAACACCAACAACATAGCTAGATGTGAATCTCTATTACACGGATTAAAGATTTCTCAAGATGAAGAAGTCAAACTCCTTCACATCAAAGGAGATGCTAAGCTAATAATTTATCAAGAGTTTGATATGGACAATCTAATCATATGCTAGGCTAAACCAAAAGAACAACCAATTATGGTAATGGACCATGCTACTACAAATCAAAATCAGGCAAAGGAACCCTTCGCCAAGAAAGGAAGGAATTATGGCTTTCAAATTAAAGACCACATCCTACCATGGGCAAGAAGAAGAAAGAGTCAATAGGAAGATGCAAAAAAATAGTTTCTTGGTGGAGAGCTCCATTTGCCCATCACCATTTCTAGGGACAAAATGTCTTCTTGCTAGTTTACCAAGATGGCACACTATTTTCACTATCTCTCAAGAAGCAACATCTGAAATACTTCAATTCTTGAAGTATCAGATCATTTCATCTATACATATGTATACTTGTATAATTTTTAATTCTATTTTGTTTTGTTTGTTTCTATTTTTGATGCCTTCCATTACTAAGTAGCATGACTTTGTAACTCAATGGTACACATGAAGACACTGGATATTCTGGATTCTACTCCCTTCAATTCTTTTTGCAATTGATAAAAGTTCCCCAACTGGAGCCAGCTATTGTCCCCCAAAAATATCACTCATTTTTGGGACAACATTTAAACTATTTTGGTCTTACAAACCAAAATTGTCTCTTCCCTTTCCAAAATTTGTCCTGGGCATTCAAATTCCTCATTTTTCAAGCTTCTCAAGAATCTACAGACTCTACAGGAAAAGAAAATATACAGACTCTACAGGTAGGTCCATTTCTATAGGTTCAAAGACTTCTGTAGGTGGGTTCAACCAAAAGAATCAGTTTCTAACACTTGGTCATTTTTGGGATTGGTTTAGTGCCTTGGTTGAATTAAAAAATCTTCATCAGAAAGCATCTAAGCAAAGAAGGCTTGAACCGTTGAACCATTGAACCACTTTGGTTCAAAGGTTTAACGAGTTCAAAATTCAAAAGGTTCAATGCTTTCAGTTTAATGGTAAGTTCAATCAAAGGTACAATGTTTGGTTCAATCAAATGGTTCAACACTTTATTTCACTCAGTTGGTTCATCCACTTTCTTTCAACACTTTGGTTCATCCTTTGGTTCAATCAAATGGTGTGTCAGTCAGTTCAAAGGCTTCATTTGAACCATTGAACCAAAGTTTCATTCAATGGTTACTTTAATGCTTCAGTTCATTCAATTGATTCATCAGCTTGAACCATCAGCTTGAACCATCAGCTTAAACCATTTTGGTTCAAAGCTTGGTTCATCAGCTTGGTTCAACATTTGGTTCAATCAAGTGGTTTAATGCTTCAGTTCAACATTTGGCTCAATAAAATGGTTTAAAGCTTGGTTCATCACCTTGGTTCATTGGCTCGATTCAA
This sequence comes from Torreya grandis, assembly GCA_037957365.1. Taxonomy (NCBI): domain Eukaryota; kingdom Viridiplantae; phylum Streptophyta; class Pinopsida; order Cupressales; family Taxaceae; genus Torreya; species Torreya grandis. The sequence continues at coordinate 948,956 of JARHVA010004695.1, forward strand.
CATTTGGTTTAATCAAATAGTTTAAAGGCTTGGTTCAACCAAGCAGTTCACTCAGATGGTTTAAAGGAGTGATTTAATGCAAAAATTCAAAGAAGCCTCCCAAAGGACAAGTGCCCTTGTAGAGGGCACTTGGTCGACAAAAACACCCTTCAGAAGGGTCATTTTCAAAGAAGGCTGCAATGGTAAATTCTTTCAAAAAATTTGTTTTAGGTAGACAAAGGCATTATTCTTTCAAACTTTTGTTTGAAGGAATTCCTTTCAACAAAAATTCTGAAAGAATTCAAATAGGTTGTGGGCAGAAAGCCTGAAGAAATTTCCAAAGAAGCAAAGAATAAGGCAAACAAAATAATTCCATGCAATTTTTTTCCATGGGAAATGTTCATGGACTTTTTGTCCATGGGAATTTGTCCATGGACTTTTATCTACAAGAATTTGTTTACAGAGAAAGCCTAGGGAAAATACCTGTAGGAAATTGTCTGTAGGAAATATCCATGGGAAATGTCTGCGAAGACTCTAAGGAAAAGGCTGATGAAGGACCCTGAAGGGTAGGTGCCCTTGTCGGGGACTCTCAACTACCAAATTGAAAGGTCACCTTCCCTTTGAAAGGATGAAAAATAGGAAATCCAAAGAAGGACCAAGGGGTGATGCACCCAAAGATGTCAAATTCAAGACAACGAACTAGCCATTGAAAACATAGTGACTTGCATGCGAATGTCAATTTCAAAGCTCATAAAATAACCATTAATCCTTGTAATCTATAGACCCCAATGCATTTATAGGATTTAAGGCCAAAACTAGTATGAAGTGAGAAAAGAATAGAATAGCAAATTGAATTTAGGACCCAATTCAATTAACCAAAAAAGGAGGAACGATGAAGAAAGATCATATCACCAGTTGGACATTGAAAGATGCAAACTTTCAATAGCATGACTTATTTCTATACATTGAGAAAAGCAAATGGGTAAATGACCATAAGTTCCACCCTGTCTTCTTAATAGATTTCAATGCAATATAATGTGTTATTATTCTCGAGTCCTTCTTGAAGCGGCTATATAAGGGACTCTCTTTTATTGTAAAGAGATCTCTTTTTGACAATCAAAATGAAACTTTGCTCAAATTGAAAGGCATTACTGAGATTTTGAGCTTAGTTTGTTAATGATATTTTGTTATTTGAATAAGAAAGTAGGTGATTTTTTAGACTTTGTGCTATGATATCTTTGTTGTTGAGGAAACTGTTCTTATGTCTTTTTCCTTAATATATCTTATGTTCCTTTAATTCAACAAGCAAAATTAGTGACATTAGTCAAGAAGGTGTCCTGAAGAGTCAACTGTGGACAGACTTTGTGCCTGCATAATTGCCTTTAGTGTGTTTTCTTTTCATTTATGTGTAAAGGAATTTGAGATGACTTTGTGCCCTCATTATCTTTCGTATCTTACTCTTGAGAAATTTAGGTGGAGACTTTGTGCTGCATCTCAATTTGTTGATTACTACGTCCTTGGTTAATTTTGTTGTTACTACCAGGAGTACTCTTGTGGCTGGCTAAATATTAATTCTAAAAGAAGAGGAGTGTTGCTTGTCATTTCCTTTGAGTTTTTCTTTTGATCCACATGCATCATCTCTAAAAAAAGAGAGATGGATGGTTTGTCCTACCCTTGAGTATTATTTTCTATTTATATATATATATATATATATATATATATATATATATATATATATATATATATATATATATATATATATATATATAGCATATCCATAGGGAACCTCCCCTTTATGAGAGGAGAGATTAGTCCCCTTTTGATGTGGTAAACCTACACATTTGGATGACTAATGTTCTTACTTTGGCTGATCAGACCTGTTTTGTTTATCAGTACACTGATCGACAAAATATTCAACCAACAAGACCTAATGATGGTATAAGGCCTATTGGTTTATTCACAAGATGAGTAAGTGTTATATGGATTTAAATGAATTTTTAAGGTTTATAAGACTTATTTTTTATGTATCTAATTTTTTTATCCCATTAAACAAATGGCATTGATTTTTTAAAGGATCTTAATGTAATGTGTGTCTTAAGTGAGGGCTAATTGCTTGAGCCTAGTGAGATGGTTGTGCCATTTAATGTATAAAATACCTATTTATTAGGTTTAACTTGTATGAAATTTTTTGTAATTAATATTTTTTAATTATCAAAGACTATTTAGGGTGTTTGTATGATTGAGTGAGTGTTTGATCGAGCGTCAAGTATAAAAACAACGTTAATTAGGCCTATTTGGACTAGTTAGACAATGGGGGTGTGAAGCAAATATAAGAAGGATTTAAAAAGGTTTGTGAGCCCATGGAAACAATCATAATATATTTTGGAAGATGTGTAAAGGATTAAGAAGTGGTATTGTAGGTGGTGAGATATTTCATTTCTTGTTTCAAGGCTATATAGGCTTATTTGTCTAGTTGAGTGATGTAGAAGAGGAAGAAGCTTATATGAGGTAAAGAGGTAGGTTTTAAGGTATTATAACATGATAGGTCCATCATAAATTATATAAGATATCAGTTCAAATGTGGATATCAGTTTCATATGTGTTAGGTGGGTGCTCAACATCTAGGGAAAGTGGGTGCTTATCTATCCTTAGGGGTTGGTATTCCTTGTCAAGTTGGTGCTTGACTAAATCTTGTTTCATTATTTATAGGACATTAGTCCAAAGGGTGTGATAGTGGGTATTATCCCTCATGAGGTTTTACCACATATATTATGTTTTGTGGTGTATTTTTCATGTTCATTCTTTGTATGTGGTCTCTTTAATTTGATGTTAGTCTAAGTGCTTATGTTTCATGAATGATAATGAATGAATGAAAAGTAGTTTTAAATGAAAGATTAGTTGACTAATTTATCCCCCCACCTCTCAATCATATTGTACCTCCAATAAGTAATTTAAAAATTAAAAAGTCATCACACCAAAATGTGTGATTTATAGCACATCTCCTATCTCCCATTGAATATCAAACTCCATATTTGGCCTCATATTAGAGATGAGGTCCATTACAATGTCGTAGGATAGTAGATTACAATAGGAGAATTCAAAATAAACTAGAATTATACCTAATTTATCACACAAGTAACCAATATTTTTAGTATAATAGTGGCTATAAAGTGTCTTGAGGAATGGGGAACACATTGTGGGAAGGTAGGTCCATTTTAATTTTCATGCATATATCATTCATGGGATGATATTCATACTTTATTTGATGACCTATGATTTGTGTGGTTAGGAAAAGTTCTCTAGAGTCCTTAATGTCAAAAATACTCATATTTTTACAAACCTAATTTTAGTTTATTGTATTTAGTAAGGAGTTTCTCTACCTCGATTTTTCTTTCATTTCCCCCATAACCCATTTCATTTCCCTCCTTGATAGGCAATTTTTATTCTAATATGTTCCCTCTTCTTCACATCTTAAAAAATGCTAACACCACTTTGTTTCAATTTTATCTATCTTTAGAAAAAAATAGTATGCTTGAGTGACTATGAATTATATTTTGTATACCATTACTTTACATTTATATAATTACCTTTGTTTTGTTTGAATTTTTTTTGTTATAATCTACTTTTTCTAGACAATTACATTTGTTTATATAATTTTTCCATACTTCCCTTTTTTGGACAACTACGTCTGTTTCTATGTTTTTGTACTTTTCCATTATTGAGTGAGATAAGATTTTTACTTATAACCTACCAATTCTATTTCCTTTTCATGTATTTTTTCCATCATTGATTAAGGATTTTTATTAGTCACTCATCAATTTTTTTTACCATTTCTTGCCCATCTTTATTTAAGGATTTTTATTGCTTTCACATTGATGTTAGATTTTCATTTTCTTGTATCCTTAGTTTGAATTTGGTTATTTACCTTTATTACTTAAGGTATAATTTTTTGAGTTTTTTAGTCATTTATTAGCCTTGTATTTTTGGTTACCTGATATAATATAAAATTTTGTCTTAGTCATTTGGTCTTAACTTAGGATTTATCACCCTAGCTTAACAAATTTCCATGTACGCCATGCCTAAGAATTTAAGTTATCTTGAATTTACTATGTTAGTTTGATTTTGATATTTAGTTTTGTATGTTTGGGTTTGTCCAAAGAAGTCTTTATACCCTCCATGATCAAAACTACAAACATAGCAAACACCCATTCAGCAATAAATGTAAGTCAAGTAATGCACACAGTAATTGTATTTTAGTTTTTCCCTTTCAACTATTTTCTTTTAGATATTTTATGATTTAGAAATAATATAATTTATGTTCTTTTCCCAAAGCACCATCCCTTATTACACCTACATGACACATGATGATATTCACATGGGGAATATGTATACACATACTATTTTCAAAATTTATCAATTACTGATGTTTTATCTCTTATAAAAACCCATCAAAACTTAATCTCTCTGAATGCAAACCTTAAATGGTGCACTATGAAATGGGTGGGTAGACCATTGGTAATTCACAAGATTGTTTTTCCCTATATCACCACTTAAAACTAAAACAAACCTCTCCTATATACTTCTCTAAGCTTTAACACATCCTTTACACACTCCTCCAAGAAATTCACCACATTAAACAACCCCTACCTAAGGCAAAAACTATTTTTGACATTTACCAAACAAATTTGGCCTAGGCTAACCCTATACTTAAAATGTATGAGTATGTTATGGGATTATGTTAGCCTCAACTGACCTAGTTTAGGACATAACTATTTTTAATAATTAAAGATATAGGGGTGATTTAGATGACTCTATTAGTTAAACTTTCATAAGGGTTTTAATTTAGATATATCTATATACACACATCCAATTCTACCATTTCAAAGAGAGAAGAATAAGTAAATCATTATTTATGCATCTACTTATATACCATTCTACTTGAGTATCATTACTTAGGGTTTCAGTAATAGACTTGGAGATATGAATCTTGTCATGTGGATAAGTCTTTTGGTTGTAGAGGAGAAGTAGGGTAGCCTAAATATGACCTATATTTGTTATCATTACAAACAACAATAACCTCTTATGAATCACCTTGTACAAAGGAGAGATTTAGGCTTGATGGGTTCATCTTCAAAGGTGAGTATTCCTAAATTTTCTCCTCCTTGTTAAAACATATATATTTGCATTTTTTTATATTATATGCTTCTCTCTCTATGAATTATTATTTCATCAACATTGATTTGTGTATATATCTTATATGTATTTTAATTTCATGTTTATTAACCCCATTTTGTGCCATATGCTTTGGTGAGCACTAGGGTAGATTTTAATTTATTTTTTCAATTACTTTGTGAATCAGAAAACATATAACCTAGTTACATTTATTATAAGGTATTAATTTAATAAAGGCTTTGGAACCCTCTCTATTGATATTATTGTGGTAATGGACCCCTTGGTTAGGTCTAGTAGATCCATCATGGTTATGACCTTGATTATCTAAATGTACCAACAAGTGGAAGAGTAAGTGTGATTTATCTTCTTTGAGTTAGGATTGATTTATAGTTTAGATTAAATTTCCCTTGTATATATATACCATTTGAATAATCATGAAATAATGTTTCAATAATTATACATTAGATATAACTGTTAAGTAATTACCTTGTAGATCTTTTAATCGAAAGGCATTCTTAGCAAAAAAAATTGAGATTTGATATGGGCCAATACATAATGGAGAAAAATTATCATGATATCCTTTATTTTCATGTAATTTATCCCAAAATAAAACTATATTTGATATTCTAAAAAAATTGATCTTTGATCTTTTGTTAAACCATATTTTTAAAATATCTTGATGCTTACTGAAACTCTATAAACTCTACTCATGCATCTTCCATCTGAACTATGTGGAATAACCTAGACTAAATAATGTGATAATATTCCATATAATATTACATGAATTTATATTTTTATGAATTTACATTAAGGAAAAATATTAGTTTTTGTCCATACACCAACAAAAAATCTAGAGAGTTTAAGGCATGTTTCTGTCAAGTCCTATTTCCCCATAGTACATATTTCAGTAATATGTATCATTCTCTTAGTTTGATTTGTAATGATTTTTTATGACATACATCATATTTTCATTGGTTTTTTTTCAACTACGTTACCTAGTGGGTAATAATTTAATGATAATTTGACAATAATTTTATTATCATAGAAACATTTAATTAACTCTGTATATTGGAAATATTGACTACTATCACATATCAAGTAAACTAGCTTTCCAAATCTAGTTGAGATATTACATTCAATTAATTTGATCACATATTATGGTTTGTATTTATTTATATCAACAAATTAAATTCATATTATATAATAATATGTCATATTCAACATAAAATTATGTCTAGATAATGAATTGGGTTTAATAGCTTCCATTGGGTCGAAATACCTTTTGTCAATAATTTAGGACTCAAAGGAATAAAAATTTCCATGAATTTAATATCTATTGGTCATCATCAAACACTAAAAAGTGGTCAAATTTATTAGGAACTGAAGGATATGACATTAATGCCATAGAAAATTTCTACATTTTATATTCCTATTATGGGGAAATTTGTTGCCAAATTAGCCATGGAAACAATTTTATGATTTTTCTCTCTTGGTATTAATTTTCTATTGAAAGGTTAAAATGATTCTATCACATCCCAGTCTCTATGATTATATTTAACTAGATATGATATATTTCATTGATATTTAATATTGATCTAGTTAAAAACCAATTTTGAGTTTCCAAGTATTAACAACATTTTGACATTGTGTTTCAAAGTGACTTGGAGATATAAAATCAAAGATTTATATTATTCATGGTTGAAAGTGTATATAAATTAGAATAAAAAATTATAAAGGTACTTCCTCCCATCAAGATTAGTCAATGATATTCCAATGCTACATCAATGGTTGGACCAAGCAAAATAAAAATATAAGGTCCACAACTATGAAGGACCTTCAAATTCTCATTCATGGTTCTTATTATTTGTTTTAAAAGTGTAAACCCCTACATATGATGATAAAAAAATAATTATTTCATTTTTGGCATTGTATTTTATGAACCCATGCTTCAATTTTTTCTCTATAAACTCTAATCTAATTAGCTACTACTTTCCAAGGTAGCCACATTTGTGAAAGCTTTGTGGTTGTGTATCTATTTAGTGTTTTTTATTTGTCATATCTTAAAAGTAAACCATAATCCTTACGTATTTCAAATATAAGGATATTGATGTAATATTTAACATGCGGTTCATATGTAATTTACATGTGTATATTTAATAATTCCTTAATGACTGGGACTACATATTTATTTAATTATAAGACTATTATTTTATATGTATCTAGAGTCAATCTTATTGTTTTACATATTTGAGTGTGTATTATGTTGGTTGAATAACTTGAGTCAACTTGTAAAATATGAAAATTCTTCATATATATTCTTTAGTCAATATTAAAGGTGGTACATGGGGTTTATATTAATACATGATTTATTATTTTTGGTAAATTAGATATTTAATTCCTAAATAATAAATGGGTCTAAGTAGATAAAATTAGAAAATAATGTGCAATAAATAAGCTACTAAATTGTGAAATTTGACTATAGTTAGGGCTTTATTAAAAATATTAGTGAGAGAGAGAAAATTAAACTTAACTAAATTTGTGATATTATGATTGAGACAAGGTCTAGAAATTTGTGAGAAAGCTTGGGAGACTGTCATAAACAATAATTTGGAGCTCATTTCTTGATTGGTTAGGATCACCAAAAAGTGGGGAACCTTAGGTTTCAGTGTTGTATTCATATCTCAACACTATTTTATTGATCATCTAAGCTTTCTAGGTTTTATGTGCCAAGTTTGTGTGACCTTGCCTGTGAAATATTGAAGCCTAAATATTTATGGAGCTCACTATGTACCTGATCTAGTATTCAATACCCTAAGTCCTCTTTATGCTTGTACTTCAATGTAAAATTTGGATAAAGGAGAGGAGGGGTTAGTATTTAAAGTATATATTGAATGCACTTCACACCCTATGTGTAGGAATGCTACCTACATACCAATACTCTGAGGAAGGATCAAGCTATATGTAGTTCTCCCATTGAAGTGCTTGGTGAAATAGTGTGACAAAAATGGAAGTAAATGTAAATCTAGGTGTACATGGAATGACTAGGGACTGGTGTAAAGGTTTGAATAAGTTTGAAATACAATTGGATGGCTATATGTAGAGAATAGAGAAAGGTGCTTGAGTGGTTTTACTTGTAATCTTGCTTCTCTCTTGTAAATGAGTGCCAACACTTCTAAATGGACTTTGAATGACCTTTTATATGGGATTTAATGATCATGGGTTAAATGAATTAACATCAGGCTGACATGAATTAGGATAAATATTTAGAAGAATATGATCGTTAGAAGCCAAAATGCACTTGGACAATAATGATAAAAATAAGACACCTTGGGTTTAAGCATTGTTCTCCAAGTTTGGGAACTATTTTCCATGGCTAATGGGACCTAGGTGGATGGATTAAGTATGAAAAGAACAATCTAGGTCTGGAAGGTTTTATTCTAGGAGGCTAAAAATGACTAAGAATCAGTGAAAACATGCCTATAAGGGTCATGAGAGCAAGCAAGATGGACCTATGGACTGGGTGTCATTAGCCACACTCATGTAACCAAATTTCACATTTTATATGACCACATTTTCCCTCCTTTTTTCTAGTGATGTAGAAAAATAATAAGATAAAGGAGAAATAAAAAGTGTACCTGAACTTACCTAAAAAGGTGAAGCTCATGAAGCTATGTGATGCTAGATGTTCATAGAGAGAGCATGGTGTGAAGTGTGAATTTATAATGAAAAACATAGAGTAGATTAGTATTTACTAGATATGCTATATCTAAAATAAGAACATACAAAAGATAGGTAAGATAGAGAGGAAGAGAAAGGAATGAATACACCTCATCGGGTATGTAAACCAGTAGAAAACCTTTTGTAATGTTGAATCATGATGGGTATGTGTTGTACCAAAAGTAATATCATAAATAGAGCTAAGTGATCAATTCCTTAGAAGTGGATCAAGAATGTAAAGGTAGGCCCTTTGGCTCCATATTTACCTACTAAGTGAAGCTAACGAATTGATGTATGTGCCAATTGATGTTTGGACTATGTCAAATCCCTTTAAATAGGTGACTCAAGAATACAAAGGATAGCTAGTCCTTTAGCTCCATAATTTCCACATGAATTGAAGATATGAATTAATACTAGTATAAAATAGATGTCATATGATACTTCTCTTGAATCCCATGAATGTACTATGATTTGATAATGTTGGGATGGATAGCTGAATGTATGCTAAAAACTAGGGCACTCTTGGCCATTTTAAAAGATGGAGATTAGGATTGTATGAAAGTCACTTCAAAACTAGTGTAGTAGGCTTATGGAAAGCCAACATAGGAATTTGGGTACACAAGAAGTTAAGCTTGTATGAAAGTCAAACTTTGAAAAAGGATACCAACCACCTAAAAATTGAGTACATCATACACATACTAAGAAATGCTTGTGAAATAAACTAAACATAGAAAAAGGGGAGGATCAATGTGTAGTGCACATTACCCCCAATCACTAGTGTCTATAACATGGATTATGATCTAGAAGTTATATCAACTACCTAATCTAAAACTAGAAGTGAGATTCATCATGTTGCATATGATACACCCTATATCTATATTCTTAGAGCAAAAATTATACTAGAACATGATGAATTTGGACTATGTTGAGCTAAAAAAACCATGAATTAACTTACTTTTCTTTTTTTGGGAAAAACTATTTCTTATGCTATTTAGATAGGAGCATCAAAAATAAGACAACCTACTATCTGATGTTGTAGTCAAACTTTGGCACTATTGTCTAGAGCCAAATCTGGTAACTATTCTAGATTCTCAACCATCTACCTAGTATATAATGATTGGTCTCATGTCTAGATTCTATTTTGAGTGTTCTAAAAATTAATTTTTTGACCATTAGGATCTATGATCTCTTTGACAAAACCCCTATTTGTTTCCCTCTCTTCTAAGGGTAGGAATAAACATGTTGTAATGACTGACCTTAGAAGAAAGATCCTTGTAAGTGTGTTATGATGTATAAATATATGATATAGCAATGATAATTGATAATATATCATGAGATATATTAAGCTTTGTATTAAGAGATTCATATATCAATAGAGGTATGCCTAGATAGATATAACAATGTAATAATATGTGTAATGTATTGAACTAGATTCAAAATTATTATTTGTTATTTGTTAGTTGTTAGTAAGGAGGTTTGAATCATGATGTACATCATGACATCCAACAAATAAAGATAAATGCATGATATGGATCGTGGTATTGCAAACATTGAGAAATAAATAAGCAAACAAGCACACAATTCAAGAAGCAAGAAGCATACAAGGGTGGCCAAGGGGCCAAGAAAATAAGGGACATGGGCACATGTCAGTCAAAATATAAAATAAGCATATAGCTCATGTTAAAATGTGGCATACACATAAATTATAAATAAACAAGATTAGCACAAGGGCCACAGACACATAGAAGACTACAAGAAAGGGACATTTGGCAAATTTCCAAAGGTACATACACATGAATAAAAGAAAAGGACATTGGCAAATGTCCTAAAACACATATAAGGCATGGAAAAATAAATGGTAAAATTGAAACACATCAATCTATGCTAAGAAATAAAGGAAAACATGTATATACTAGAAGTACAATTGCATCTAACTACTCAAATCAAGAAGTTAAAGTATGTAAGACATGTTAATACAAAACTAGGTATATGATAAAAAATACACAAGTGCAAGATATTTGTGAGTATCAATATGGTAATATATGTAATATTATAAAGTAATTTATGTCAATAGGATAACTAGAGTATGTGGTGTAGGAATGACATAAGCTAGATGGTGTAATCATGTAGAAGATGCCATTAGTGGGTATGTATATCAATGTGTGTCTCAAATGTAGAAGTAGGATGCCCCCTCAATGGGTAGAGTGAGTCAATCAAGGATTTGGGTGTCACTGTACACACTCAAAGAAGATCAAGTGAATCATGGTAATGTAGATAAATCATCAAACAATATCATATAACAACAAATGTAAGTCTAGCATAGTAGTAGAAATGTAAAGCATGGATGATGCATACAATCAATATATTTTTGTGTTTTAGATACATTTGAATGCTTTTAATTTTTTTTTGTATTTTTTAAATAATTTATGTAAAGGAAATACTAATAATAAATGATACTAATGGATGATTCTTGGATGAGACTCCTTGTCATAGTGTCCTGTAGCGAACAAAGGTATCATGCATGATCGTAAAACATGATGGAAAGGTTAAGACTATGACTTTGAAAGCTATGTACGTTTTAACTATTCTTATATCTATGAAGTGGAAACCAAATTTGGGGTTCCCTTATAAATCTTAGAATTGGATGAAAATAAGGGATTCTTAGGGACCCATCTAGAAGTAAGAGGAGTTCTCTGAAAGTGTGCTTTATGTTTAGAAGCATGAGATCTCAATGTTAATGTTCTAGGTGTGAATACTATTGTTAGAATTTTTCTAGAATATTGAAGATATTAAGGTGTATGGAATCTTTTTAAAATTTATGAGTACCTCAACTATGTCTAAATCTATACCAGAGGAAGAATTGTAACTAGTGGGGAAACTAAAACTAGTGGAGAAGCAAGAACTAGTGACTATAAAGGAGATGGATTTATAGTGGGGAGTGTTCACTCATATGTAAATCCACCACTATAATAATCTAATTAGCATGAATTAATTTCATAAATATATGAACTATAGATGGTATTTATTAGATTTTTGTAGTTGACCAAGTAACATATCAAAAACTCCTGCACTAGGAACTATGGTAAAATGTGTGGTCACATGTGTTAGACTAGTCTATAAAGGAAGAACAATATCACCAAATGAGATATATATGTGCCACTAAATATAATAATAATTATATCTATCAAAGTGATATCCTACTCTAAATATCCAAAATGCTATAATAATATAATGGTGCACATGTTGAAACTGGAACCATTATTGATGAGAACACTGTGAAAGGGTTGATTATGAATATGTGTTATGATAAAAAGTAGATTATAATATAACTTATCCTAAATAATATCTTGGTGTAAGAATGATATCAAAGGTCTAGTTATAAACCTAGACTCATACACACCTATCATACTGATCAAAGGATATGACTCAACAAAAGGTGCCTGGTATATAACTAGTGGAGGATGTGCATGGTATGTGTGGTGAACACCTAATGTGTCCCCTTTCTCTTATTTAAAATTATGTGGAAATATATCTAATAATATTTTCAAAGCTTTATCCTATGTTGGATTTTCCTATGGAGGCTCAACTAAAGTGCCAAGATCAAGTAGGTTGTCATATATCAAGTCATGTATCTTATGTCTCAAATTGATGCATTTGTTTATAGTATGGTGTGGTTCCCTATGAAAATCACAAAATGCATGTTGATCATATCCCTATGGAAGAGGCTTTACTAGTTTAACTTCATGAATAGGAGGGAGAGTGATGATGTTATATTCAAATAATTGTTGTAAAACTCTGGCTAGAGAAACTGGTAGATTGGTAAATACACACCAAGGAGGTGATAATAAAACCACATGCTAAGGGGGATCTAAAGCTACATTGACTATTGGTTGATTTTGATTCTTGATATCTTGACTTTGACTTTCTATGGGAATTTTCTATTACTCTTATTTGTTGTGTCTGGGATGCTTGTATTCTTGATTTTTCCCATTGAAATGAGTTTTACTTCTCTTTCCTTCAGTGTATGACACAATTTAGTCAAGGAAGAGAATCTTTTAAAAATAATATATTCATGTAATGCTAGTAGAAGGCTCTATTTGAAGAGATCCTATAACTCTTGATCTACCATGGGTCTAGTCATTTTAACCAAGATGGTCTTATATTAAAGTATATAGTTTATAAGATGCTCATTTGATTTATGTTTCTATTGTGCAATTTGTGCATAAGGCATCTTATCACCAATGTTGATACTAAAATGTGAGAGGAATATGTTAGCTAAAAGATTAAATGCATTGATCAAATAATTTGATAGACTATAGAACCATTATAAAGCATAATCCTTTAGGTTCCATGAGAATAGCTTGGTTAGTAACTAGTCATTTGGCTCATAATCCAAGCATGTTATGTGAAAATCTCTCAAGCGTGTTTCTAGATCACCCTTTCCATCATAAAGAATGAGCTTGGATTGAATAAATCGTAGTGGTAAGGGAGTAGAATTGATATGTCATGTGAATGGTGTATGCAGTAGAGCAAAAGAATTCAAATCTTATGTATGTTTAGAAGTACCTTGCTCAAGATGTTACACCTTAGATTGAAGAGATTTTATATCTTACACAAGGGATGCCACATCGAGAGACAAAGATGTACTAGCTATAGTTGTGGCATAGAGGTAGGTTGGGCTACTATAAGGGGTTGTTGAGACATAGTTGTCCTCATAGTGTCTTTTTTAAATGGTTTATCTGTGGGAATGGAAGACTCAACTTATTTGTCCTTCTTAATTTCCATGATACATTGTAAAATAAGAGTATGATCTTAGGGCTATTTCTTAAATCTTTCTCTAAAAATTTATAGGATAAAATCTTTTTCAGGGACTATATCATCATTAATAATAGGTAAAAGTGTATTAGTACTCCAATGTGGTGGAGTGTGAACATTGTTGTGTACATACTTATTGTTATTCTCATATTTCTCATTATCAAAATTAGTCTCATTGAAACTAGTTTAATTGAGATGTGTAGAATCTATAACAAGAACCTATATTAGTTGTCTATCCATGGTATAGGGTTAGGCTGAAGGAATCTAGGTGAATTCAGGAGGGTTGTCAATAAGTATTGCACTTTGTCTCGAAGGAAGAGATTCAAGGAACTTAGGTGGCATAAGGATAATAAATTTTATAATAGTGTAAAATAATAAAGTGATATAATCTAAACAAGGAATTGGAATATAAATAAAAAGGATATGAAGTTAACAAGCATGCAAGGTAATACCTCAAGAAGCAATGGGACCTAGTAGATGAAACTAGAATTTGAACAATGATTATGTCAAAAATTTACTGTGAATTATTTGAAATTAAAATTTGAATTTCTAAGTTAAATATTCAATTGAAAAATCAAAAATATATTGGAAAATTGGTGATTTAATGGGACATGGTAGATGAAACTAGGGTTTTAGAAAAATCAAATATTTTTGATTTTTTTTGATAATTTTTTGAATTTGAAATTAATTTTTTTATTTTAATATGCAACTAAAATCTTAGAAAATGATTGGAAAATTATTGGGATCTAGTTGATGCAACCAGGGTTTGAAATAAATTTATTTTAAAAATTTACTATAAAATTTTAAAATTTGAAATGAATTTTTGAGTTTGATTTTCAATTAAAAAAATTAAGAAAATAATGGGAAAAACTAGATAGGAATTTACCCTAAGGTTTCTATGGTTTTTATGCAAAATTTGAAGTAAGTCAGGTTCACTAAATGATTTATTATTCTTGGGAAAGTAGATTTTTAATTCCTAAATAATAAATGGGTTTCAGTAGATAAAATTAGTAAATAATGTGAAATAAATATGCTAATGATTTATAAAATTTGACTATAGTTAGGCCTTTTCTAAAAATAGTAGTGAGATAGAGAAAATTTAACTTATCTGATTCTATGCTACTCTAAGTGAGATATGGTTTAGAAGTATATGTGTAGGCTTGGAAGACTATCAAAAATAGGAATCTAGAGTTCATTAATTGATTGGATAGGAGTGAAAAATGTGGGACACCCTAGGTTTTGGAAATGTAGTCTTATCTTAATGTTGTTGTCCTAGTGATCTAAGCTTCATAGGTTTTGTGCACTAGGTTTGTGTGACCTTGCCTGTGAAATATCAAATCTTGAATGTTTGTGAAGCTCACTATATACCTGATTTATTTTAGAATATCCTAGGTCCTCTTTATGCTTGAAATTGATTGTAAAATTTAGAGAAAGGAGAGGAGGGGTTAGTGTGTAAAGGATATGCTAAATGCACTTCACACTGCATGTGTGGGCACACTGCCTGCATACCAATACTTTGAGGAGGGATCGAGCTATATGTAGTTTTCCCATTATAGTTGTTTATGTAATAGTGTGATGAAAATACAAGTAAGTGAAAAAATAGGTGTACTTAGAAAGACTAGGGACTGGTTTTAAGGTTTGAATAAACATGAAATAGTATTAGATGGCTATATCTAGAGGATAGGGAAAAATACATGAGTGGTCTTGTTTGTATTCTTGCTTCTCTCTTGTAAATAAGTGTCAACCCTTCTAAATGGAGTTTAGATGGAGTTTGATAGGGTATTTAATGATTTTGGGTTTAATGAATTTATGTTAGGACAATATGAATTAGGATAATGATTCAGAAGAAATTGATTATTAAAATCCAAAATATACTTGGACAATAACACCAAAAATAGGATACCCTAGTTTTTAATGCTATAGTCTAGGTTTGGGCACTATTTTTCATGGTTGCTGGGACTTAGGGGGATGGATTAAGCATGGAAAGATAAATTTGGGTCTACAAGGGTTCAATTTGGGAGGCTATGGATGACTGAGAATTAGTGAAAAATGCCTATGAGGGTCATGATATCAAGAAATATGGACCTATGGATTGAGTGTCATTAGCCACACTCAAGTTACCAAATTTTTCATTTTATATGACTACATTACATAACCATGTTTACAAGAGCAATATTTTATTTGTTAGTAGATGGATTACTATTTAAATCCTTAACTAAAATCTCCTCAGTTTTATCATATACGTAGCTCATGAAGGGTAATGTTTGTATTAATTTTATTTATATCATCCACTATGTTATATCCACTTTAGGTGGGTAGATCATCATCTCTTTGTTTATCATTCCATTTAGGTTGAGGTGGATTATTATTAACATTTGGATCAAGAGGAGTGATTATATTTTTTTTAGGAGGTGTGGAATTCATGACAAGGAATTTATTCTTGTTTCTTAGATTATAATTATTCATCTAAAATTTATGAAAGACATGAATCTAATATATGTTGTCTTCTAGCTCATTCAAATCCTCAACTAGGAATGAGAAATCATAGGTCTCAAATACCATGGTGTGTACTCAAAGTTCTATGGGCATAGATTATGGATGAATCCTATTTATTTGGGACCACCTCATATCTACCCATATCATTTTTTAAATGTTTTAAATTAAGTTCAAAACTCTATTCAAATTAGTTCACTATGTTGGGTAGTCTTATGAAACCTATACTAGTTAGGTAAGGTCAGCTCACAAATATTCATCATATGCAATCTATTGGGCTGAGTATCTAAATTATTTATTAACATATTGAATGATTTATTATACTTATTTTGAACATAAAATTACTATTTTTCCCCCTAAAGTATTTCTCAGGCATTTATGCATTCTTATAAACTCATTACTAAGTTTATGCACCATGTATTTGATAGAATCTAATTCAATTTTGGTGAAGTTAGATGTTATCCCATGTGCAATAGAGGCATTAATTAGAACTAAATATGGATTTATTATTATTATTATGTTTATTAGACACATGTATAGTATTATTCAAAAATATTAGGTTTTGGTTTGGTACAACATGAGTTAGAGGCAATTAAGTGAAATCCTAATTTTGAATATTGGACATAACATTTTGATGGGAATTTAGAATGGAATTTAGGACCGATAAATTTGTATCATTACTGGGTATGGTTTTAAATTAAATATTTAATTTTATATCATTGTTAATAACTTTATCATAAGTATCTATTATGTTTTGATAGTCATAGCTCTACATATGAACACTATAGTCAAATGATCCAAGGCATTTTTTTTACATTTTAATGGTTAGGGAAATAGTAGGTTTGTATGCCATAGCCACATAGTTTTACATCTTTTGAACTATTTCATTAAAGAATCCAATTTTTTCACTAGGTTCCCTTATCATGTTATCAAAATGGTTGTATATAACACTGGGACTAGTAACTTGTCCAAATTATGTCATAAATTTTTCATGACATTGGTTGGATGATACAATTGAATTTTTTTGGAAGTTTAAGGAACAAATCATAGGAAACATCCTACAGTGTGAATGGGGATAGTCTACATGAACTATCTTCATGAACTACACTATTAAATATTAGATAAATTTTGAAGGACTTCATATATTACTCTGTAGTTCAACCCCTAGAAGGAGAGAAATTATATAAGATATGTATTTTATAAACTATGGACTACTCAGTTAAAACTTTAACAAAAAAACATGATATATTTTTTATTGTTTCAGAAGTGATCTATTATTTTTGAGATGTTTGAGTATATTATGTATATTTGTATTTTCTATAGCATATAATGTTTTTGAGACATATATTTATATGGGTATGCCATTATTTTTATTGTCATTCCCAAAGTAGACTAAGAGAAATACATGTTTGTTATAGTGAAGTGTGTCATTTAAGTAGACATAGCACTCAGCCATGCACATAACTCTAATTATCATGAATTTATAGGGTTAAAGGAGTTAGGCATAAGGGTAACAAGGTCTAGTGCACAACATTTAAACATATTGGTGTGTTGGCACTAGTTTCACATAAGGCACAAACCTTATGTGCTCACCCAAAGTGTGATAGTGAGGGTACCAAGTCCATGTTGGGCTAGTTGTCTAATGGCATAGCTAAGGGATAAGTAGGGTGTATTGGTTTAAGGGATTCACTAGGTCTCTAGCATAGAGGCTTAAAGGAATAAGTCCATCAATGCATGCTCAAATAGAGGGGGTTAAGACCTTATTGACACATACATGTAAGGGAGTCCACATAGGGATGTCTATTCATCCTAAGGTCATCATTTGGCACTAGGTATAACACAAATTCCTCTCATAGTGGGTGAGAAGGATAAGTGGTATGAGGGTGCCACTTACTAAAAGGGTCAAGTCCTAGTTCATCAACATTCTTCATGGGGAGATAATTTCACAACTCAATAGTCTATATTGCAATAACATATAACACTAGTAATCAATATTCATCCATTAATATCTTGTAAACATTACAATAACTAGTGGAAACATTCACTACTCAATCCTAATTTTACCAATGATAGAGGCTCATAGACGAGCATGGCCTACATCCTTTACTTAGCATTCAAGACTTAATCCCTCTATTTCTCTTAAATTTTCTAGATCTTCACTATTAATGGTCTCCAACTCTCTCCTCTTGGAGGTCACCTCTTTTATATAGGTGTGTGCCAAAGGATGCATAGTTATGAGCTAGTCAGCTCCATTACACCATATAGGACAACTAGGGTACATGTCAGGGGTAAGGCTATTGATCAAGGCTATATGCCTACTTGATCCACTACTTAGATCTCTATTATCTTCAAGCTTCTAACCACCATGTGTAGGATTGGGTAGGTGTGCCTCAAGAATTATGATGATATGAAACCATCAACTAGCTAATATGGGGATTTTAGTAGTCTCTCTAGTTAGTGATATAGTTTGTAAAAGGGGTCCTTTGCTTCCTTCATGGGTTTCCATGTGCTAGGGTTAGACTAGATGGTACAAGATTAAGTCTTCTCAAAAAGGGATCAAAACACCACCCCATACAAAAATTTTAGTCTACCCCATACTATCCCTAAATTTCCTTAGGTGCATATAATTTAGGTGTACCCTATTGTAGATCCTCCTTAAAAATTTTCAAGATGTGAATGGTGCCCTTAAACTATCCAATGGTGCCATCTAATTTTATTAATGCTACTTATAGAGCAAGTAAATCCATGCTTTTCAATTCCTTTTTAAAGGCTTCCAACCTTTCTTTTATCCTCCTCATTCCTCTATTTAGGAGTTTGACTTGCTCACTAACCTTTAATTAGAAGGTATGAAATACTGCCTATAGGTATTGATCTTGTTTTTTCATTTGGGCACTGAGGGAGTTGACTTGAACCATCATTTGAATGTATTTAATCCCTGAAACCATGAAGGAATGCTAGAGTAAGGCATCCTTTTCCTCCTTTATTTTCTTGAGGCACACACTGATAACCTCTACCTAGTTTTTAAAGTTGAAAAAAATGGTGTATACTTATTTGGCACCTTCTTCAAGCATGGTGAAGAGGTCTTCAACCTATTCCATCTTCTTTGTTAGCTCACCCCTTATAGCCTCATAGGGATCTTCCTTCTCCTCTATCACTAGCTTTAACTTAGGGATTATCTTCTCAATAAGTACATAGGCATAGTCAATCTCCTTCATGTTGAAGTTATCAATGGTGTCTTTAAGGGAGGGATCCACTTCATCTATGCACTTGACTAGTTTTCAAAGCTTGAGTTTGGTTTCCTCAAGTTCCTTCTCCATGTATTTAGTAATTTTACTCTAGCTACTAGTGTGAACATTGTTGATGATGTTATTAAATGCCAAAGAGGTTGTCATATTGATCAAAGCATTGGATGATCACATGGGTCTCATGTCATGGGAATTCATCAAGAGGTATTCATAGACTTCTTCTGGCTTTTTGGTATACTAGATGGCCTTTTACAAGGACCTCAAACTCTGGCTCATTCATGTAGCAATACATGGCCCATGAGACTTGGTGGTGCATAAGGGTTGTGGTGGTTCTTGGAGGCATGCACTTCATCATGTAGAAGTCATAATAATATTTAAACCCCATCTATTCTCTCTCATAGTTCTCAAACTGGACCTCTATTTATTCCTTGAGATCTTCTTCTTTGCTAGTGTTGGTGCCAATCCCCATTTCTTCAACTCTCTCTAGCTCTTTTTATTCATTGGCACTAGTACCAATCCCTAGTTATTTAAATCTATCTTTTTCTTCCTCTCTTTCATCTCTATCACTAGACTCATCATCTCATTCTTCTAATGGGGGTTCTTCTATAGACTTTTCCCCCTCAGCATTTTCCTGGTGTGGCACCTCTTCCTTTGCTTATTTTTATAAGGTGCTAACATCACCCTTGTGTTCCTTAAACACCCCCTCAGAGCTAGGGTACACCTTTTGTATATATTCTTCTACCATTTGGGTGTTAGTAATAAGTGTTACCTTGGATTTTTCTTCCTTAGGATCTATGATAATAAAACCTTTCTTTCTTTCTCATTCTTCTAGCATGCATGCCCTTTCCTCAAAATGTTATAGTGAAGTGTGTCATTTAAGTAGGTGCAGCACTTGGTCATGCATGTAACTCTAGTTATCAAGAATTTATAAGGTTAAAGGAGTTAGTCACAAGGGGATTAATTTATGACACATAATATTTAAACACATTGGTACACTGGCATTAATTTCACATAAGGTAAAAACCTTATGCACTCACCCAAAGCATGATAATGAATGGATCAAGTCCTTGTTGGGTTAGTTGCATCATGGCATACCTAAGGGCTAAGTAGGGTGTAGTGGTTCAAGGGATTCACTAGGTTTTTGACATAGAGACTCAAAGGGATATGTCCATTAGTGCATGCTCAAATAGAGGGGGTCAAGACCTTATCAACACATGTAAGTAATATATTCCACATGGTGATGTCTATTCATCTTATTGTTATGATTTAGTGTTGGATCTAGTGTAAGGGCCTCTCATAGTGGGTAACAGGGCTAAGTGTCATGAGGGCACCACCTACTACTAGGGTCAAGTTTCAGTTCATCAACAATTTTCATGGGGAGAAAACTTCACAACTCAATAGTCTATAACATATAACATGTAACACTATCAATAAATATTCATCCATTAATATCTTGTATACATTACAATAATTAGTAGCACCCTTCATTGCTCAATATTAATTTTAATAATGGCAAAGGCTCACATATGATCATGGCTTACATCCACTAATTAACTTTCAAGACTCAGTCCCTATATCACTGTCAAAGGTTCTAGAGATTTGTTGTTAATGGTCTCCTCCTCTCTCCTCTTGGAGGTCACCTCCTTTATATAGGTGCTAGCCACTCTTCTTGATGACTAGATAGGTGTGTGTTAAAGGATGGATAGTTATGAGCTTGTTAGTTCCACTATGACATATAAGATAACTAAGGCACGTGTTGCGGGCTAAGTTATTGGTCAGGTCTATACACCTACCTACTCCACTACTCATATCTCCATGCTCCTCTTGTCCTAAACCACCATGTGCATGACTAGGTAGGTATGCATTGAGACTCACAACACTATAAAACCATTATTCAAATAGCATGAGGACTTTGGGAGTCTATCTAATCAGCACCACAATTTTGAAAAGGGGTCCTTTACTTCCTTCATGGGTTTCCACATTCTAAGGTTGGTCTAGCTAGAATGGGATCAAGTCTTCTCAAAAAGGGATCCCGATAATGCTACATAATTATTTATGTAATTTTACATATATACATGGATAGAAACCTACTATAATGGGACCAAGAATTAGGATAGGTGGTTTAGGATGAGAAATTCATTATAAATTCACCTTATACTTTGATTTACAAGGAATTTTGGGTTATTTCTATCTTGTCTCTAATATTTAATTTTAAATACAACCATGCTTATGAGTTGAATTTTTTTTAATTATTGATGAACCTTATTTTGTTTCAATTTTTAATTAAAATTTTAATAAAAAAATTTAAAATATTTCTTTTCAAATTTAATTAAATGTTGAAATATTCAATCTTAATTAAATACTATTCAAGATATATAACAACAAGATAAAGTGTTTGGATGTTTATAGTAACTATATGTGCTTACCCAATCAATCATGTCATCACATTATTTTATTATTTATTGGTAGATGTTCCAAACATGGAGGATTTTTGATCTAAATACATTTTTTTTAGATAACATCAACAATGAGTCAAAACACCATGATCTAATATATGTATTAAGTTTATCACTTTTAATAGATTAATCTAGTATCAATGTGTATATCCACTGAATGTTAGTCTTTTTTATAAAATGGATTTAATAAGGATAATAGATATAACCTATTACCCTTAAAAACACTCTCAAAGGATATTTATATGTTTTATAGTGTCTTTTAAATATTTAATATTCCAATCTAGAACTATGATACCCAAATTAATAAGTTGTGCAAGAAAAAATTGAGAATTATGCACAAAGAGTATTTTAATTAAAATTAGAGTTATCTAATGTATTATTTAGTTTTATAGTTTATCTATTATAAATGCTATATTTTTAGTTTTTTTATTTTATTTATTTTTGTATCAATAGTCTTTTTTTTTTTTTTTTTTTAATTTGAGGTATCTCACTCAACTCGGTTAGCATTAACACTAATGAATACCCAGTGACCTAGCACACACAAGGACATGTAGATGAAAGGAAAGTCCTATATACTAATCATTGGGAATCATGCCTTCCCATAAGACTTATCACTATCAAATTACTTATATTAGATTAGAATCATGGTGTGGCCAATGAAAACCATCTAACCCACCCAATTAGTTTAACCCATGGGGCTCTTATCAAGAGTCTTATTGTACTAAGTTTTATTATCATTTAAGTGACTATAAAATAAATTTTCTATAAAATTATTTTTATAAATTAGTGATTTGTAATTATGGATGATTAGTCCAATTATTCTCTAGTCAAGTAACATACATCATGGTTGGGTATGTAAACAAAATATCATACTTTGAGGTGACTAAATATCTAACATTTTTATTGTATGTTTGTTGTTTCTTAATTTTAAATACAATTATCTTATGTTTGGTTTAAATGATTTTATGACATTCCTTTATGTTTATGTTTTTCCCTATGTAAAAAACCTATAACATTTTATTGAATGAGAGGACAGAAAGGAAACCTTCTATACTTTATTTTTACCTTACTTTTGATTAATTATTTAAACAAGGATAAAACCTTTGACCTATTTAATTTTAAAATATGTGATAATAAAACACAAATATTATTGCTAAAATATAATTATTTAAATAAATAATAATTTACAATAAATTTAAATGACCTTATAGATTAATATGCTTATCTTATTTTAGGTATGTTCATGTTTGAGATTGAATAAAGGTGACTACGAGGACTAGAAATAGACCAATAGATACTCAAATTATAATATTTAGTGTCCGTATTTATTGGATAAGTTTATTATCCTTCAAACAAATTCACTTAATGAAAACATCTACTTCTATTAGATTCATCTTGTGAATTTGTGCCTCTTTGTTTTGGTACAAGTCATTGTGCATGATTTTAAACTCTACTCATGTTCAATATAAAAATTTATTTATGTTCACAAATATATAAAACCATTCTCCTTCAGCTAGAAACCCCAATTTAAATTTTGATGTTAGGTTAACCTATAAAAATGGGGGGAAATGTGGGTTGATTTAACCTTAACCACTCCCTAATGAATGATTGGACATTTTTTAAGTATTCAATACTACAATGTGTAAAATTAAATGATGTAGTTCTCCTAGTTAGATATATGTGTGAAATGTGCTCATTTTATGAATGACAAATTTAATCTAGATTATGAAACTTGTCAATAGAAAATAGAATTGGATTAGGTGTTTTAGACTTGGCTAAGGCCTAATCCTTGTGACAATTTTTTTATTTTTGAAGTTTAGGTAAGTCCCTCTAAATGTACATATGTGTATATATGTTCTTTTTATGAGTGCTAGATATGGAAACATTATTTGAAATATTGTGTATAAATAGATGACTCTTTGGTTAACCTCTCACACCACTGACATACGAAATGTATGGGATGACCCATAAAAATAATTTTAATTTCAAAAATTACCATTTCTTGGTGTGGGGATAGGTTTATTAGAATTATAATATTTAAAAATTACTTAGGATTATTAGATATGATATAATTGTATTAAAAGAATGAATGATTATAGAATTATTTGTATATATTTTAGTTATGATTTTAATAAGGTTAGACATAGACTACATAATTTATATAGGTGAATGATAGCAAATCGAGAGATTAGTCCCATAGAAGGTTAGTCGATAGGAGAGAAGGATGTGTAAGGGACATATGTATATTCATAAGAATTTTAAGGTATATATATGTAAATACTAACATTTCCAATTATCTAATATAAAATTTTATTTTCTTAAAATGACCCCCCTTTAATTCTAGTAGTGAAAGTAAAACCATGTTTGAGTAGAAGGTTGAAGAGATATAAGCATATAAATACACTTTATTTTTAGGAGAGGGCTCAAAATTTTCATGTTTATCCATTCAAACCTATAATTAAATATTTATAAATAAATTTCCATATGTAAAATGAAATCTAAAATGAATAAGATAAATGAGTTTTTTGAATTTGAAGAGAAAGGAAGGAATACACATGTAAGTGGGTGAATAATATTTCCATTTATTGTGTTGGATATTATGATTCCTTAAAAATCATTAATAATTTGGGTTGATCATACATCATATCATAATTTCATATAACTATTGTGTAATAAGGAAAGGGCCATTGTTCAAACCATGGTTTTGGAAATAAATTCTCCCAACCCTCATAAGGAGGGAATAATGATTCATTTTTGAGTGACATGAAACCTTAACCATATTATTAATGTAACTTATCTTAACCATAAATATGTAAGGTTAAACCTATATTATAATTGTGTGATTTGAATCAACCATTGTAAACAAACTTATATATTTAATATGGTACCTTAGGTACGATCAATGTCACATCAATAAAAACATTAAAAATAGAAAACAATGTAATTATCTACATATGAATAGTGTTCATGATATATAATATGATATAAATGTTGAAAATGTTTAATATTTAATTAAATTATCTATCATTAAATCTAGTAAATCTGAAAACATGTAAAAGATTGAAATATGTATCATGTAGAATATCTATATGTGCATTGTCTATGTCTCCAAAATTTATCCTAATATGTAAATATATGTCTCATAGTGTAAACCAAATTGATAATATGAATCAATTTGAACTTTTTGAATTGATTAATTTTTGCCAACATATGAAATATTTGTAAATGGAGATTCATTTATCGCAAAATCTGAAATATTTGTAAATGGAGGATTGAATTGTTGACCTTTTCAGTCACCATTATTTACATCATTAAGTATGTTTAACTTCATAAGGTCTTTCATCATAATTTTCATCCTTTAATTAGTTATAATATTCTTATTTAAGTCACATTTAAGTCATACTAAGGCCATATCGATATTTTCCCTTAGTCTATGAGGTTAATTGCAATAATTATGCATTTAGTATGCCCTCTAGTATGTTTAAAGACTTTTTCACAAAATTTAAGGTATTTATTAAAAAATTAAGGTTAATTTTATTTTAATATGTCCCATGCATGTATTCCATATATAGTCTTAGTTAATTTTTGGTATTCATAACCACTTCTTGGTTGACCATTTCAAGCTTCTAAAGCATGCCAAGGCATGGGTGAAGGAAATTAAAGGCAAAATTGAAAATAAAAGAATTATGATGCATATTTTGACATCAATAATAATTTTCAGTCCTTAAAAAAATTATTTTAAGATTCCATTCATGCAGATACATTAGTTGTGAATAACTTTTGGTGTTCCAACTTGTATGTATGGATGTAGGGGTAGTTTGCATGCATTATCAAAGATAAAATATTGGATTTTTATCAGTTCCAAAGTGGGTAAATGATTATGCATGTATTTATAAAATTAATATATGTTTATCACAAATTTTACATTGGTTAGGAACTCAAAATTTTATTTAATTATGCTAAGATAACTCAAATAGTTCTTCAAAGTTGATTTTCAATCTTAAAATTATCCCAAAACCAATGCCATATCTTGGTGGAGATGTTGCATGGATAATAATCATCAATATGAGAGTTTAATATCATGTTTTAATTTCATAAAATTATTTTTATAATCATAAATAAGGCTTGATCTTTATAAACAATTGTTAATAAGTAAGATTGCTCTAAAACCCTTTAAACCCCTATATAGAGAACATGAACTTTACAAATTTGATATTTTGAAGTGATTTTTATAATTATAAATGATTTTATTCCATATAAATTATATAAATACATATTATAATAATTTAAAATCATTAAAAAAATTATAGCTTGAAATTGAACCTAGATGACAAGCATGCATGAGAAATAAGCAACTTCCTAAGCAATAAAGAAACTAATTTTACATTATCATATGATATTTATTTTTTGTAATTAATTATTTTTTTTACGTAATATTTTGATAATTACATTGTATCCATGATTTAGGTCAAAATTTGTGAACCTTTGTGCAACAAACTTGATGTTGTGTAGGTTGTAATTTTTGTCTCTGAAAGTTTATGCAATTCATAGTTTTGTTGAATTATATTTATGTTTCCTAAATAAATTGGTCATCCTTATTATTATTGTTATAAATTCAATCCTATCTATAAAACACTTTTTCCTAATATTCATTTGTTATTTTTGTATGTGTGATTTCTCTTTGAACTCATTCTATGTGTGTCCAAACAACTTGAGGTATTCAATTTTGGTTCCTCATCCCATAATTAGTCATATAAGCATATGAATTTATATATTTTCATTGTAAATAAGTAATTTATGTGAATATAATGGTGATTTATCAAAATAAGTAGCCCTCTCTAGAGGTCTACTTCTATTATAGGACACCCATAACTTGGAAGTGATCCCATTATGTCAATTGGGTGAGGATCCTTGAATACCTTCCTCAAGGTTCCAACCTCAATTTGAAAAAATGAATATTTATAACAAACCCAATAACATTCCCTCAGTTTTACATGATTAATATATCCTATGAATTACTCATCTAAAAAGAAAAGAGTTAACTAAATAATGTTATATATAAATAATTAAAAATATAAAAGAATGTGAGAAAATATGGATAATATGTCATCACATTACTAAATACATGATCAAATCATATATGAAATATGTAGTGTAACACATATAAGTGTCATGTCAATATAGTTATATAAATTATACATGAAGTAGTCACCAATATTGATATAAACACTAAATAAAAAATATGAAAGGTTCATGATATGAATCAATAACCTTATACAAAAATGAAGATGTGTAATATGCATAATTTTGTCACCAAATTATTTAAAAAAAAAAAAAACTAGATTTGTTGACATATAAGCACAAAATGTCATGGCCATGACACATATAATAATCACACATTATGGCACTCAATATCACAAAAAGGAAAATATCACACATAATGTTACATAAGGAAAGATCCACATACAATGGACAATCAGATGTCATAGAAATAAATAGTCATAAAAGGAAAAACTAAATCAAGAAAATGTTATAGAAAGAGGCAAGGGCCCAAAAAAAGAATGATATAATGAAAATTGATAAATAAAATACAAAATAATAAGGCAAGGACCCAAAGAAAGAGGCATGAATAATTCAACTAATAAATATAATTTCATACACTAAATCAAGGTCTAAACAAATAATAATCGATGGTTCTCATATAAAAAATTAAACAGTAACAATGAATCATAAAACAACTCAATATATTCTACACCATCAATCTATTTTAAAGTCACAATGTGTCAAAATAACATTTCCATGAAATGTAACACTAAAAATAATATAATAAAGAGCAAGGAATATCTAATAAATCAATGTAGTTCAACAAGATATATGTGAAGTTAATATAAAGATATAACATGAAATAATATAACATATGGAATGATATGCCCCCAATATTAGGATGGCCCCTAGGTATACGAATTTCCTACATCTATGTATCCATGTATCATGTATAAATTATATGTCCTATATAAAACTTATATATATCATGAAATTCATGGAATATGATTAAGGATATTTATTCAACCAAACATGTGATAAATAACATTAATGAATAATGTAAACTAGCAAATATATCATGATTAAGTCATGTTTTTTTATTTTTTGTAAAATTTTAATATTTTTAAAATTCATAACACTTTTATAGCATAAATTAAATCCATATGTCAAGGTTTTTAAATATAATAATAAAAAGGATCCAATAAATCATTATCACATGTTTATGCATAATGTATACCAAATGTGCTAGCATGGAAATGTGGAGGAAGTGAAAGAAAGCAACATGACTCCACTATATATGTGAATAACAAAATTATATCTCAAGGGAGTATGTGGAGATAATAATAGGAATTTACCCTATGGTAAAGAATCAATTTATACTCATGTAATATTTATATAATAATTTAAGTGCAATGTAAGACATAACATGTTTATAAAATTAATATGTAGGGGTGATAAACTAAGATGCCACATAGAATGTACACTAAAGCAAGACTATTGTAAATTATTTATCATCATAATACATATGTCATCTATGTTTCAATCATGATCAATAACCATAAGGTAGCGTCCAAGTGAAAATATGGTAACAAAGAAAGGGATAACATAATTATCAATGTAATAACATGTGTACAATTGTGTTATAATATATAATGATATAGTAAATGATAAAAGAAACAATAATTAGTAAGAAATTTATAATGTACTATATTTTAACTAACCAATTCTCCCATAACTATGATATATGTGTATATGTACAAGATCAATAATTGTGTACTTCATTAGTTGTGGATGAATATTAACATTATTATAATTTTTGAATAAGATATTATGAAGTAATTTAGAATATCCATATTCATTATTAAAATCACCCTAATAATTTATAATAAGTTCACTATTATTAGATATAATGACCTATGAACTCTATTATGTGTCAACATGATTAATTTAAATAACATGGTCATCAATGAGATTTTATATATTATGTCTTAGCAAAATTAATCTATTTGTATAGTTCCCTATCCATATATGATAATCAAAAGATTCATTATCATCATATACCTTTGATGGATTCCTACTCAAATCAAAATATTTTTTGGAGGGAGAGATATGATATTATGCTCAAGTAAAATTACAAATATTATTTGACTATAATACGGTAATTTTAAAAAATTCCTCCTTGGGTTAACTACATTAACCTTGTTCATGGTATTGTTAATTGGTGAATGGATTGATATATTCATTACTTGTTAATTAATCTTTTTAATCTATTCTAATAATACCTAAAAAAATTATTTTTGATGTCCAATTATTATATGATAAGAGTCATATTGTTGTCCCTCCTAAAATTAATGTTCAACTCTTTGTCTAGTTGAAAGTAGATAAATAAAATTATTATGAATTAATATTAGTAATATGGTACTTGGATTGTATTTAATATTTTTTAATTTAAATGTTATATAAGGATTCATGTTTTAAAACTTCACATTAGTTATTGAACTTTTCTATAGACTTTTGATAATATGCAAATTGTGAAGTTCCTCTTGTTCTTGAGTCATGTTTGATTTTACAAAGGTTTTACTTAATGGTGAACTTAACATATGAGGTTTTTGTTGTGAGATAAAAATAAAAAAATTATTAAAAAAAAATTATTGTCTTCAAGTTTTTTATTTCATTTGTCAATTTTAGATTTTCTTTAGGAGGATCTTTATTTGTATTTCAATTCTCCTAATATTTTCCTAGACCAATAGGTGTAAACCTATTTTAAGATAAATACATATCTAGATCCATAGAAGAGAAATTTATCTTTCCAAAATAATCACATATATTAATTTATATGTCATTATCATACTAATCACTATCATCATCTTTTATGTATATGTAATTTAGATCTTCTGAATTGACAAAAAAAAGAAGATCATGAAATCTCTCTTTTTTCTCTACATTAACTTGTGGTGTTTTCTCTATGTCTTAAATAATTGAATCAACTATAAATATATCATTCTCATTTTATTTAATTTATTATACAACCTCATATTTTTATTTGGGTATTACATAATAATGCATATAATTATGCTATGAATTACCATCATCATTAGGTTTCACCATTTTACAAAATTTGAAAGGGTTATTATCTATAGGTAATGGATATAAATATACATTATTCATTAATTTAGTGCATGCATATAGCATAAATTTCACTATTTACATATCATGTATCGAAGGTCAACCTAGTATCAAGCTATGATGTAGATGATTAGGTATGATTTTAAATAATGTAGACAATGTCTTTGGTCATACTATCACATAAAATGATATTGGTCCAAATAATTGACATGGAATATTTTCAAATTATTATATATATATATTAACCTAATTTTGAATAGAATCTATATTTACACATTTTTTTGTAATAAAATTATGTTCCAAATATTATTTCTTGGTCTGTTATATAACAATAAATTTTTTACCACTCTACTTTTAATTTAGACCCATATGAATAAAGGGATATTTTTCTATAACCTATGTTTGGTGGGTAAATATTCCATTTAAAAGGAAATAATTTATTCACCATTTTTAATGTATTATATTAGAATAAAAATATGTGGGATATATCAATTGGAAAGGTTGTATCATGCAAAACATTATATATGTATGCTCTCTTTAGTAGTGAAAGGATATAAATATTATCACGGGCATTTTTTAGTTAACCAATGATATCATACCTTTTGTGTTGATTAAATTGAATATTTATAGGTGAAGGGGATGAGGGGGAACATGATTACTATAGATATTATGCCATGCATGGTAGGGCACCCAACATCTTCATGTGGTAAGAGCATGGACCTTTGAAGCCAATATAATCTTGGGGAAAATAATGGGGGTGGGATGGGAGTTGGCACAACTTGAGGTTTAAGGGGAGGAGGAAAAAAAAGATTCATGAATTCATATTAATAACCAAAATGAATTTGGATTAAATATTTAAAAAATATGAATTAAAAAAGGTTAAATATTTATTAGCATTAATTTCAGCCTTGGAATTTTTGCACAAATATTTCACCTTGTATCTACATAGTTATTACAAATTTTTCATATTAAATGGAAACATGTAATGATTACAATCATAGATTAAACTATAAAATAGAAACAATGAATATACATTATATCCATGTGTAATGAGTAAAGATAATAAATGAGGTCTAAAATCATATTTAAATTCATAAATATGAAACCCTATAAATGAAGATGAAACTATAAGGGAAAACATAGGGGTTTTCTATGTTATTGATATAACGTGGGTTCACCAATATGTTTTAACTTATTTTTTCTTAAATATATATTGAAATATCAATATTTTATAATATATTACAATATATCATAAATTTGAATGATAAATTTGAATATGATTAAACAAATCATAACTTACCATGAATGGAAATGACATAAGGGATTATGATAATTAACCTATTCTACATCTATGTAGGTTTGAGATTGAAAGGAATATAAATGGACCAAGATCCACTCATATTATCATCCTAAGTGTTTATATATATTGGATTATTTATAAACATCTATATTCTTCCATCTAATGTAGTCATCTAATTATTTTATATTTATCTTGTCAAATTATGAGTCATTGATTTGTCACATATTGATGTGTCTAATTGTAAATGATATTAATATGCAATATCAACTATTATATGTGTAT
The DNA here is from genome assembly GCA_037957365.1 of Torreya grandis. NCBI lineage: Eukaryota > Viridiplantae > Streptophyta > Pinopsida > Cupressales > Taxaceae > Torreya > Torreya grandis. The sequence continues at coordinate 980,584 of JARHVA010004695.1, forward strand.
TAAAGTCCAAAAAATATTTATCCTTTGATTTGAAACCATATCTCCACTTCTAACACAAGGTTAACCTATAAAAATAGAGGAAAATGTGGGCTACGCTAACATTAACTAATCCCTAAAAAATGGTTGAGTATTAACTATGTATCCAATAGTCTAAAGAGGGAAATAAAATCACACTTAATTATCTTTATTAGATATATGTTTTAAATGGTGATCATTTCATTAATGAAATATTTAATCTAGCTTTCAAAATTTTAGAATGTAAAACTATACTTGGTTTAGGCACTTTTGACCCTATTAGGGCATGTTCCTTATGACTAATTTCTTATTTGGTAAGTTTATGGAAGTCCTTATTAATTTGAATTTGTGTATTTATCTTATTTTATGAGTTATATATAGGTAAATATAATTATAAATATTATGTATAAATATTTGGATCTTTTGGAAACTTATCACACTAGTGACATGAGAAACATTTGGTTCAACCCATATAGATAATTTGAAATTTTTTTATTTCCCATTTATAGACATGGGGAAATGATTATTATATCTAGATTCCTACATAATTATGCAAGAATTTGATTTCTAATGGAATCATATGAAATATAGGAATAATGATCTCATTATTTAGAGATAATGTGATTATGATTTTATGCAAGTTTGACACATACTATGTAATTATTATAGGTAACTAATATCAAATTTGGAAGGTTGGACCCATAAAAAGAAATAGGGTAGGAGATAAGGGTGTGAGAGAGCCATATGTGTATTCACTTGTCATGTGAGGTATAAATAGGTCAATATTGACATTTAAAACTACATAATGCCATATTTTAGTTCCTACAATGTCTTATTGGGGACTATAATGACCAAAAAAAATTATTAAAAAATGTTATATTCAATATGTATTGTCCTAAAATACATATATTTGGGAAAATATAATTAAAAATAGGACAAACCTAAATAAAAATCACAAAGGAAAAATGTATTAAAAAATTAAATAAAAATGTACCTTATTATGACTTATACTCTAATGAAACATAGGTATTTGCATCACTAGATGGTAGTATTCTACAAATTTATATTCCATAAGACCAAAGTTGGTGGGTTAAATTTATGTTAAAAAATCTAATAGATGATATGTAAGGTTTATTTTTTATAGTCTGATTTTTATTATTTTTTAATTATGTTTATGTAGGGTGTACAACTAGTTACATATCTCAATGACAAGAGTATTCAAAATCCTAAGAGAAAAATAATTGACAATGATAAAAAAATAAGGAGTAAATACTTATGGACATCTGAAAGGAAGTGAAACAAAAAAAATTGGGGATGTTCATTTATTTTTTATGGACACATTAAATTTTCAAGTTTTGAAAAGTTATTGATAAATTTGTTAACTCATATTCATGTGTTAAATACATTTACATTTCACTATTTTATACACTTATTATCACTAATAAATTTTTAAATTATTTTGAAGGAATGGGATATTGATCAGTTGGAAATGAAATGCATCATAAATAAAAACGCAGAGAATAGACAAGATCCTAATTATCATGTGAAACATATGCCATAAACAACACTTTGATCCCATATGTCATCAAAATGTAGCAGTGAAAGGTATGATCCCTTATCCAATAATGAGGATAGGGAGGAATGAGATAACATCACATACCATATAGATTTTGATGAGAAATAGGATACCAAATTTGAGGGAAGTACTCAATGATATTCTAAGGAAGACTTGGAGGAGGAGCTCTTTCCACCCACAAAGACAATTAAAAGATGTTAAAAATAGGTTTTCTTATTTTACCTTTATTTTAAGACATTGAAAAATATTTTAAGACTTACCTTTACTAAATAATATTTTTTTATTGATGAGGACTGGATATTAACATTAGGCCTAAAGGGATCATGTTATATATAATGATGACTATAATCTATTTTAACAATTAAAGGATCATGTAATCATAGTATTAGACTACACTCGATTTTAGTATTTAGTTTATATATTATGTTTTTTTGAACAATCACTTAATTAAATTTAAATTAAATTGATATTATATATTAATCTATCTTTTTATGAATTGCTTGTTCAAGTAACATTTTATAGTCATTCTAGTAAGCAAGGTAATGGTTTTCAGGTGAGATGTTGAAGTAAAATAAGGTTAAATTAGAAGGATGTTTGTCCCTTAATTTACCCTATGAGTAAATTTTATTCTAAACATATTTTATTCATATTCATTTTATTATTTTTTTTTCATGATATTTAATGTATGTATGATTATCATCTACATTTTCTCAATAAAAAAATACTCCCCCAAAAGAAACAAATTTAACACTAACACCACTACCCTTACAAATAATAATTTATTTTATTCAAAATTTAAACTTTGGAGTGACATGGATTTCACAATTACATATAATAATAGATATCCATTATTACAGCATATAAAACATGAAGGATTTTTCAATGTCTTTTAGTGATTACTTAGAAATATTAAGCTCAATTTAAACAATACCCTTACAAATAGTTAGTTATTGCATTCAAAATTTACACTTTAGAGTGACATGGATTTCAAAATGTCATTTAAAAAAATATATCCATTATTGTATCATATAAAACATGAAGAATTATTTAGTTCCATGAAATTATTATTTATACATACTAAAATCAATTAAAACTAGTTTAAAAACTTCAAAAAGTAAAGCCTAAATATCTAAACTAAATTCTAAAAAACTTTATAACTAAACATAGAAGTATGTGATTGAGAATCATGTATCTACAATTTGATAGAAGATATATGATAACATAATTAAATTTATATTACTTTAAATGAGTCAATATTCTTCTCAACCATAGTTGTATATATTTATCAATATTGAAAACAATTAATTTTTTTTTTATAGATCTAAAAAAGATAAAAAAAAATTAAAGTTGAAAAGAATTATTTGTTGTATTTATTTAGATTTTATTCATGATAATTATCATTTTCACTTTTTAACTACAACTTATTTCCATTTTTAGAAATTATTTTCGAAAACAAATTTTCAATAATCCTCTAGAAAAACTTCCAAATATGATAGTTCTAGTTGTGGCCTTGTAATGTACTATTTTTCCTAGATTTAAAATATCATTTAGTAATTAAAACTTTTCTATTTCACTTTCATAATAAAATAAAAAATTAAAATTCATAAAATTACCCAACAATAGTTTATTGACAATTCAACAAATATAATATTTAAAAAAATTCTCTTTTAGTAATAAGAGTTGAAATACATATCTGAGGTAACTCTTTGGAATGTCTTTCTAGGATATCTCTTAATAGAATAAATGTAGAGATGCGAAACTAACTAAGTAGTATGAAATTTGAAGAAAATGAGTCCTTTCCAAGTTTCCAAATTGCACACATGATAGCCCTCTCAAGGACACTTAGGCATGTGTATTGTACCCCTATTAGACATACATTATATACCCCCTTCTCAACCACTATAATACTACACTTCTAGTCATTCCAAAAAAACTTCTATGTTTTGAGTATTCGATGTTTGTGTTTTCTCCTTATGCCTCTTATGGGAGTTCTTTTTATCATTTATAATACTTATAATATGTAATGGCCAACATATCTTTCCATAAATTATATAATTTATATTATTAAATTTTGATAATATTCACCCACATTCTCATGTATTTGTATTCCAATCTTTAAATCATTACTTTTAACATTTTTTACATTTAAAATTATGTGACTTTCATGTATATTTTAACATTACCACATCACATGTAGTTTGTCATATAACATTATTCCTTATAAATTATATATTATCCTTATGATCTTGAGGATATCTACATCAAAAATCATAATAATGCTTAATTATACAAATTTAGTTGTTGACTATTTATATATTTATTTCTTTCCCATGTTGCATAATTTATGAATTTATTTATTTATTGTAAGATATAAATAATTTTAATTTTAAGTTAAATATCATATCATCATCTATTAAAATTAATATAATCACTTTAAGATATGATCAAAAAATATAAAGTGACAAGGTCGTACAATCATCACGTATATTAGGTAAACCAAGAGGCATTATGGAAAAATATATTTTTTGCATCAAGTTATATATAAAATTTTATATATATAAGACTCCTTAATACATAATTTATTATTATTTAATGACAAATACATTTTAGAATATTACTTTTCATCCAACCAATGTACTAAATAATATTTTCTAGATAACATACATTTAATTTTTATCTTGATCTTATTGAGTTATTAATAATGAACGAATAGTATGCTACATCCTTAACCTATAATGTGTATAAGGATATGTGTGTCCAAATTGTGGCTTAGAATACTTCATATTATCTTGTTTCACTTATCAAATGTTCTTAGTATGGTCACCTATGGAATAACCATGGATAACTAGAGTATATATAGGTGGTAGTGGTTAGTATTTTATCATCTTATTGTGATTTTTATTTTTATTGAATTGTTGTGGAGGTTTCCCCTTTGAATTGGATCATTCATAATATTTATGTATTATACTCTTTTACCAATTGTTGTTATGGATATTCTTATTTTGTTCTTAATTTTGTGATATATAATTCTATTATTATGAATCATTTAATTAATTTCATTACAAGTGGTATTAGAGTTTCAATTTTGTCAAGTTTATACAACTTCTAGATCTATCATCCTAAGCACTAGAAAACTAAGAAAACATAACTTGTGATCTAGGATGAATTGATTTTTTTTGTCGTCAAATTTTTTTATGAGGTTTTATTTACAAAAAATAAAAAAATTATGAGTAAAAATAAAAAATAAGTTTGGAAATTTTTTTAGCTTACGTAAATTAGTATTATTTGATTCATCTCTATGAGATGATCGTAATAGTATATTATATTGGTATTCTTTTTTTGATCAAATTGTTTCACCTTTGTTAACATTAGAAATTTTTGGATTCATCTTGGTAAGATGCTCATAATGGTGTATTACACTAGTAGATTTTTTTGGGGTTGAAACCTTCCTAGGGTTTGTACGTGTTTGGCATAAGCATTCACAGACATGGGAAATGATAATAAAATTCAAAGACACCTCATAGGGATGACATGGAGTTAGAAACTTTTGATTCATGTATTTTAGAGGTAGTTGAACAACTTAAGTTAGAGTAACAGGACATGGTGAGAAAATATGATTTTGATATGGTTAAAGGAGACATCACAAGGTTGAGAGGGGAGATAAAATGGCATATTGGATCAATTTTAATAAATGACTAGGTTATTGTCCAGCTTGTCATCTTATTGACTACAAAGTAACCTCCACCACCTTACCTTAGTTATCCTTCTCTAAATAATCCCAACACCCATCCTAGCCCCAAGCCCATGTTGTCAAAAGTGGACCTACACAATTTTTATGGTAATACCCCACTCACCTCACTCACTCAAATTGAAAATTTATTTGATCTACATTAGAATCCATGTTTGAAAAAAGTGGTCATGGCCTCTTTGTATGTGTAACTTTAGCCATTGATTTGATATCATTGGTTGTGTTCTTAAAATAAAATGAAGGGTGTCCCAGCTTCATGGTCAATATTTTTCAAGTAGTTATAGCTCCACTATTATAGTAATGTCTCTTAAAACAAATTCATTTAACTATCCAATTTTCACTAGATTAAGATTAAAAGTGATTAAATTCATCAATTTTAAATTCTCTCCTTATGCATGGTAGACATCACTAAGGAAAATCTAACTGACCTATTTTAGGGTAGCCTCAAAGATAACATCCAATTAGAGGTTCACATGTTTCATCTAAGTATTGTATCTAAATATATACCAAGGGTATGCATAGATGAGGAAAAAGGAGATGACCAGATGAATACCTTTGACTAATGTGCATGAATACACCTTCCCAACATAGTCATTTATGCAACCTATTAGAATAACACCTCAACAAATTGAATAAAATCATGAAAAAGGTTTTTGTTTTGGATGTTATATATAATGTATCATAGGACATTGATATACCAAAAATAAGTTTTTTTATATTTAAGGCATTAAAGAGGAGGAATAAGATGATAATATTTCCAAGGTAGGTTTGGAATAACCTAAGGATGAATCTAGAGATTCTCAACCTACTAATTCTTATCATGCACTTTTAGGTATTATTACTCAAAATCTTAAGGTGGTAGGTTTCCTAAATAAAGATGACGTGACTATGTTAATTGACTATGGGAATACACATAACTTCATGAATAGTAAGCTATCTACTATTTTCAACTGATTCATTTATCCATCTCTAAAATTTTAGGTCATGATTGTAGATATTGGTACAATTAACTCTTCTATAAAAATGTCATAGCATTAAGTTTTATATGAGAGACTATTTGATATATTCTCCTATGTTTGGCATTCCCATGGGAGGATCTAACATTATTATTAGAGTTCAGTGGATCACCACTTTGGGAATTATTGAGATGAATTTATAAGAACTATTCATGAGGTTCTATTTAGAATTTAGTACCTTCAAACTATGTGGGCTATAGGCTAAATCTACACAACTAGTTAGTTCCTATTGAATGATGAAGATATTCAAAAAAATTGTAGAAGTGTTTTTGTCATACTTATTTTACATACAAGCTCAACCAACTAAGGAGTTTACACATCCTAATTTTAAAAGGGTGTTAGATGACCATTTTGCTATTTTTGTGACATGACAAAAGGACTTCCTCCAATTCATGTCATTGGTCTCATTATATGAAGTACACCACTCAACATTAGACCCTATAAGTATCTCTATGCTCAGAAGATTGAAATTGAAAAGATGGTATATTGTATGTTGGAGGAAGGAATCATTTGACATATTCAAAGTGAATAATCTTTCTTAGTGGTCATGGTGTAGAAGAAGGATGTGCCTAGACTATATATAACTCAATAATTACACCATCAAATATAAGTTTATTAATTTGGTAATTGATGATTTTATAGATGAACTACATGGTGTTGTTCTTTTTACAAAGTTAAACCTTCAATAAAGATATCACTAGATTTGTATATATGATGAGGGCATACCTAAAACATATTTTAGAACTTATGAAGGCCATTATGAATTTTTGGCCATGCCTTTTGACCCCATAAATGCACCATATAGATTTCATATTTTGATGAATACTATTTTTAGGCCACTTTTGACAAAGTTTGTATTAGTGTTTTCTGATGATATCCTCATATTTATAAAATTTTGGGAAGACCATTTGAATCATGTGAAACATGTACTTTCATTTATGGAACAACACCAACTTTATGCCAAACCTTCAAAATATGATTTTGGTGTCTAATAGGTTGAGTATTTAGGTCATATTTTTTCACATGGAGTTAAATTTGATCCCAAGAAAATCCAAGAGATGATGGAGTGGTAGGTTCCCAAGATACTCAAGAACCTCTGAGTATTTATGGGGTTAACTGGTTACTATCATAGGTTTGTAAAAATATCTGGTAGCATTACATTCCCACTCAGATATTTATTGAATAAAGACTCCTTTTAGTCGATTGATTAAACTATAAATGTGTTTGAATGGTTGAAAATGTATATGTGCACTACTCCAATTTTGGCTACTCTTGGTTTTTTAAAGAACATTATTATGAAGTGTGATACATCAGGATATGGCATGGAGGTTGTACTAATGGAATAAGGCATACCATTGGAATTTAAAGCTACCAACTAAATTGAAAACATAGGATCAAACCAATATATGAGAAATAGATGATGGCTATTATGCATGCAATGAATCAATGAAGACCTTATCTAATGGGTCATCATGCTTAGGTAAAGACTACGTATGATAGGATCAAATAATATTTGGAACAATGGTTTTCATCTCAAGAATGAAAAATATGGGTGATTAAAATGTTAGGATATTATTTTTAAGTAATGTGAAAGGAAAATATAATTCCGTGGTAGACTCCCTCTCTTGATAAGATGAATTAGTTGAAGCATTATTATGGGTTATGATAATGTGGCAAGTAGATTGTCTACAGGAAGCAAGGTCTGAATGGGATAATGATAGTTATACTAAGGATTTGATTCAAAATTTTCAATAGGGTTATGAATAATTTGAAAAAATTACATGGAAGGGGAATTATACATTTTTAAGCATTCTCTCCTCAAACATAAACTTTTTTGGGAACCTCATGCTTCTCCACTTAGATGTCACTCTATATTTTTGAAAGCCTATCATAGAATCAAGAAATATTTATTTTGGGAAGGACTCAAGGGGGATGTCTATAAATATGTGGTTGAATGCATGCTATGCCAACAAAACAAAGGTGAAACCATTAAGACCCCAATGCTTTTTTAGCCTTTATCCATCCCTATCCAGTGTTAGGAGGAGGATTCCATGGATTTCAATATGGAGTTACCATGGTCTAAGGGTAAAAATAATATCATGGTAGTTTTGAATCAACTAACCAAGTATTCTCATTTATTTTACTTATCATAGCCATTTGTTACCAATATAGTAGCTTTTACTTTTCTTAATATAGCTCAAAAATTGCATGGTACTCCAAAGATCATTATTGGTGACCAAGATCCCATATTTATTAATAATTTTTGGACTAAATTATTTGCATTTTTTGGCACCCAATTGGCTCATTGATCCTCCTATAATGCTTAACATGATGGAATAATAGAGGTAGTTAAAAAATGTCTATAAAGCGTATCTTCATTATTTTGTTTGTAACAAATAGAATAAATGAGTTAATTGGTTGCCACTTGTTAAATGGTGGTATAACACTTATGTTCAAACTTATTCCAAGACATCTCCCTTTGTGACATTTTATGGGTATCACCCCCCATCCATCACTTCATATTTGATAGTGCATCCAAAAGTTTGAGATATTTAGGATCACATTCACCATGAACATGAGGTACTAGATAGTTTGAGAAATAATTTAGCAAAGGCATAATGTAGAATAAAGCAAATATCATATCCACACCATAATGAGAAACATTTTGACATAGTAAATTGGGTCTTTATACACTATAGACACATAAGTATGTGTCTTAAGCAACAAAAAAAAGATAACAAGATATCACCCAAGTATTATGGACTTTATAATATCTTGAAAAAAATTGGTAGTGTGGATTATAATCTATAATTACTCCCATCTACTCACATACATATGGTATTCCATGTATATTTCCTAAATAAGGTAATCAAACATAAATTTTCCACTTGGAACAAGTTACGTAAATTGGATGAATAAGGATGATTCATTATGAATCCTAAAGAGATCCTTCACACACACACTTAAAAAGTAAAAACCAAAGCCATTAAGGAGTGTATGATCAAATGGAATAACTTACAATCTAAATATGCAACATGGGAGGATTAAGTGTTCATGAAAAAACATCTTGGTTTGATTTAATGTTTATGACAATGTTGTTTTGAATAAGAGGGTCATGCTACACCTTTAGCCTGTAGTGCATCTAGGGATAGTGTGGCCAACTTTTGGCTTACACAAATTCATATTATCTTTTTACAATTCTCAATGTTCTTAGTATAATCAACCTATGTAATAACCATATCTAATTAGAGTATATAAGGGGTAGTAGTCAATTTTTTATCATCATATTGTAAAATCTAATCTTATTGCATTGTTTTAGAGATTTTCCCCTCAAAGTGGCTCAATCATAATATTCAAGTATTTTGTTCTTTTGTCAACTATTTCTATGGATATGTTTATTTTATTTTTAATTTTTTGATATATAATTTTATTTTTGTGAATCATCTAAGTAATCTATTTACATAGTACCATCCTTTTTCTTACCAATTAATATAGAAGAACCCTTGGTGACACACTGGGTATAATATTGACGTTGGTTAATTCAAGAGTTGGTTGATAATATGAAACTTTTATAAATAGATTCTATTATTAAAATTAATAAAATGGTAGGCATGTTTAAATACCCTATTTTTATGAACCAATCCATTTCATTATAAAAATACCCATGCAATCCTTGACTATAGGATATATTAATATCTAAACTAAAATTAACTCATTTAAATAACAAGATTTTTTTTAATCATAAAGGGTCACCTCTCCCCCTAGAAAACTCTAAATTTCTCCTCTTAGCATAAAGGTTAATTTTACATATAAATGATTGGATGTAATTAATTATTGAATGTCTCCAATATTTACAAGATGGGCACACCAAAGTGTCATGTGATGCACATATAGTAATTTCATTGTCAATATTACTCTACATTAATAAAACATTATATATCTTCTAAAAAATAACTCTTCTTATTACATATTACAATTATTCATTCAAAATAATCTTTAGTATTAAAGTATTTTAAACTAAAACCTATGTTTTATATTATTTCATTATTATTTTTAATAAATCTACTATCCAAAATAGCATGAGTATTATAGTATAGTGGATTTATATGATATACACACCAAGCCTTCCAATCAGTGTGATATTAATTTTTTATGTAAATATAAAACTTATAGAGTTGTAAAACTAAGTCCATAATGATTAGACATATCTAAGATAGTAAGGCATTAGAATATTGCTTTAAATTTTTATTATGGGAGATTATGATTTTTATTTTTCAATTAATTTTCATGTTCTATAATAATACATATTTTAAATATAAATACAATATATTTAAGATGGATCATAATTTAATGTTTATTTAAAAATTCTATCATAATATTTTTCCATAAAATTTTAAATCTTCTTATTTAAAAATTTCTTTATAATTAATTTTATTATGTCTATAGATGAATTTTTAGTAATGTATTAATAAGGGTATTCTGAGAATTGAATTTGGGACCTTTTTCACCCAAATAAATAATTGTTTTATTGGAGTAAATACCCTTCAAAACTTTTGTTCAAGGTATTAGGGTTTGAATCTTCCCTACCAACCCCATAAAAGGTTCCTTCGAAATAAAATTACACTATCCATAGTTATTAAAGTATGAAATATGAACTTACACATAGTTATGGAGATAACCCAATGTATGAGCATCAAACGATATAAGTAATATTATGATTTTAGATAAGTTTTACAAGAAGTATGAGTAGAGAAAAGAAAATAAGGGTTGAGGTTAATTAGTCATACAATTATTCAAGGAAGGATATGCATAATAGAGTTAGAATCAAATAACACAACAAGGTAAGGATGTCACTAGATTGGATATGATATGTGATTAAGATTTAGCTTGGCTATAAATTGAGGACATGGTAGAGTAGATGGAATAGTTGACTGAAGGATACATGATTATATGGCCAATTACTTTTTCTAAGTAACAGACACATGGAGAAAGTATAGATAGTTTTAAATAAAAAATTAGATAAGGTTCCTAACAAATATTTCAATAATCATATAGATACTAGTACAAAATTCCATAAAATTAAGTTTGAGTTTAGGAAGAACAAGTACATCTACAATTAATGACATAGGTTGGACTAGTAGAGTGATAAGTACAAGAAACCTTAATAAGGGACCATTTATATAATAAATTAAACCCTATCCTTGATCATAAACGTATCAATGAACATGCTTTTATGGATGGATATTCAATTATTAAAATCCAAAAGTCAAGTATCTACAAAAAATAACCTACTCCACATTCTCAAATTCTTTTGGAACTATAAGAGTTTGAGAGGGAAATTATAACACTTATAAGTATGTAATATTTAGTGTGTCTAAAGGTCATAAATAACTCCCAAATAGTAACAATATCCTATATAATGAATTTTCCATTAAAATAAATTCACTACTTACTCTTTTTTATATAATTTTAGTTATTCTAGTATGGTATATAGTGAGTGTCTTTTCAATATTTGGTCTATACAATTCTTCATTGCACTCCTAAGGACCATGATTGCATCAGTCTAGTAGATAAAAAGTCTAATCATGTTAGTACTGTGTTTTTATCAAGTGCAAGACATTTAGAATAATACCAAATAAGGGGTAGCTAGATAATTGTTTTTATCCATTGAGAGAGGGGTGGGTAGAGAAAAGTAGAGATAATTTTTATGAAAGGAAACCTATCTAAGATTTTTATTTGATAGTTAATAATAGTATGAAGTGTGACAAAGGAGTGTAAATATGCTACTAATAAGACTTAGAGGAGGAATAGTGGCACCCAACATAATTTGAAGGTTGGAATATGTATTATATGTGTTTTGAGTTGTACATACCTAACTAGATGTCATGGAAAAATATAAGAAGAGTTAATTTGTGTAGAGACAAAAGTGGAGAAATACTAAAAAGGAACAAAAAATTGAAGGTGTGATAAGAGAGGATGAGGATAAACATTCCCAACTAGATATATGACATAATATATTTATGAACATTGTTTAAAATTTTAATAAAGGCATAGAGGTGGTTTTCCTATGTGTTGTTGTGTCATTAAACATAGAAGACCTCATTAACCAGTTCATAGATATGGAGCATCGTGTCAAGCTCAAAAATGTGAGAAACCCAAAATATGTAAATGTGGTACAAACCAAATTTAATTTTCCTATAGATTTATGGTGGAAGGAAGCCTAGAATGAGAGGTAAAGAAGAGGTAAGGGAAATATAACTTGGTGAGATCAGATGGTTATAAATTTTAAGTGAAAATTATTACATGAAGATTACCAAATGGATATATTCATGAGGTTAGATAATCTATGAAAAAATACCATAGTTTAAAGGAAAACACTAAGGATTTATATAAATTCACCATTAGGTTGGGTCACATTTAGGTTGACCAATATAAGTTTTCAATGTACTTGAGTGGATTTAAACTTTAGACCCAAGAAGAACATAGCTTGACTTAAATCAAAGTATTATAAGAGGTATATTAGTTCACAATGAAGGTTAAGGATAATAATTCACATATACCACGTGGTAATACATTCAGGAAAAAAAGGTTCATAAGTGGAGGCATAGGTAACACAAAATAAACCTACAAAGATATGGAGGAATCAATAAAATTCATGGTGTGAACACACATGAAAAAGGTAAAATGTCTAGGGATGAGAAATATAATGTGTGAGTGATAAAATATTACAAATTGATAGTATGAGGAAGGTATGCTAAAGAGAGATAAAAAGGATATATTTTATCTTTTTTCAAGTATGGATAATCTAGGCACAAAGCATCTAAATGATCATAGGAATAAGGTGAATGAAGTGGGAGGAAAAATGTAGATGTGTATTATTCACACAAGGATACCTAATTAGTTAGATCGATTGAACGCATAGAGGGAGTTAAGAATGGAAAATAATTCATGATGAAATGGACATTTTTGAAACCCTAAAAGGAGAAAAATAGCTAGTTTAGAGAGTAAAACTCTTCCAAATAGTGTGTAAGTTAGGATGGGAGTGTTAAAAGGTGATTATGGATAAGAGTGTCATAGACAACCTATTTTCATGAAACATGGTCAAAATCATAGGATTAATAAGGTAGTGTACGTATATCCATACAAAGTGTCTTTGTTATATAAATCCCATTAGGTATTGGTGAACAAGAGATGCCTTATGAATTTTCACATAGGTTGTTACTAGGACATTTCCAAGTGTTATGTGATGCTAATGGATGTATGTCATGTTCTCCTCAGGAAGAATTGTAAATATGATATAATAATTTTTCATGAAGGGAAAATGAACACTATTTTCATAAATAAGGATGGTTGAAAGTTTATGAAAATTATGTTGGAAAATAAGGAGGAAGGAGAAGTGTAAAATGACATCTATGAAAGAATATTGATGGTGTTAGGAAAGGAATTCCTATTGGAGAGGGTAAATTAAAATTCATCCTTTACAATTAAATTCATATAGTGTATAAGGAGTGAACAAAGGTTGGAAGAGGAAATAAAATATCATTTTCTACAAAGTGAATGTTTTCTTGGATGGGTTCACAAATATAGATTTGAGTGACATGACAATAAGGTTATTTCCAATATAAAACATTAGTCACCATCGAGATTTAATTCCTAAAGTGATTTTAATGAACAACATAACACATAGTGTATATACATAATATTATTAAAAATTTATCATTTACTAAAGATTTATCTCTTATAGGAACCTATCAAGTTTCAATTTATCTGAGTGCATGGCTTAAAGGGGTGCATCAGTAAAGGGTTAGGTAGACCTTTGGCACTTTGAAATATTTTTTGTCCATATACAATTACCTAAAACCACTACTAGTTAATTTTATCTAACTCCTTAAGTAATAAAAACCCATTTATCCACTCCTCTAAGAATTTCACTTTCCAAAATAACCCTTACTAAGAAAACACCCCTTGTACTTCATTTTGTTACTATGGTTTCCATGTCTATTTTGTTAGGGATTGAGTGCATGTTATAAAACTACATCAGCTCAATTGACCTAGTTCGATACCTAATGCATATATTTCCCACCTAATAAAATGAAACCAATTGATCTTGTTGAATAAATTCCTCAAAGGGTTTAGGGTCAATCCTTTGCTATAAATACAACCTTCACTTCCATACAATACAAAGGAAAACTCATTTTCACATTATTATAGATTGAAATATTTTTATTTCAACACTTTAAGATTCATTACTTAGTGTTCTACCTTGGAATTAAAGAATCTTATCTTGTGGGAAAGTATTGGATGTAAAGTAGGAGAATTTTAACCTAGATCTGATTTATATAGTGTGCTCCTTACAAAGCCACATGTTTTGGAAAAAACCATTGGCCATGGGATAGATTGAGGCATGAAATATTCATTCGAGGTAAGTAATCCTAATGTTTACTCCTTCATTTGATAGATAGATATTGAAAAAATTAATAGAATCAATTTTTTACTCCTTACTTAATTTAACTCTACATTGACTTGAGTAGAGTTATATTTTCATGTTTTATTTTATTTATTTAACTATCACCTTGTACCATAAGCTTTAGTGAGCACTATATTTTATTTATTTTATATATTATAAGAATATATTGGGTTATTTCATATTATCATTTTCCTAGAGGATTTGGAATCCTCTTCTTTAGTACTATGTAGTAATAAATCCCTTGGTTAGATTTAACAAATTTAAATTATTCATATCTAGATATAAATAGCTATCTAATGTGTTGTTTTGGTAATATTACCTTATTTTATATTAGAATTCACTAAGTAGGATAGGTGTAAATCCATCCTAATTCATTACATACATTATAGTGAACTCATGAATGTAAACCTTAATTTATTTTTTCTATTTTTCACTTATAGTCAACTAGATTGAGCTTATCAATTTAGTTTCATTTTCTATGGATAGGTTTTCAGCTAGATCGATCCTATCGATTGAATTTTAAGTAATGTGTGAAATTTATAAACTACATAGATCATGTCAATTACATTTTATCTTCTATGCATAGATTTTCAACTAGATCAAGCTTGTTAATCAAATTTATCTTCTATGTATATTATTTTTAGTTTCATCCAACTAGATCAATCTAGTTGGTCCATTCAGTTATCTTATCTTTTGTGCATAACTAAATCAACCAACTCAATTTTGTTATTTTTTATATCTCAGTTTTAGTTAACTAAATTGACTAGATTTATTCTATTTATTATTGATCTAATTAATCTAGTTTCATTCACTTTATTTTGTTATATAAATTTATTTATACTAGATCAGTTGGGTTGATTATGTCTAATAATATTTATTTATTCCTTTATTATATTAAAAATTCACATGGATGATCCAATCAAACAAAAATTTAGCACTCTTAAAAAATAACTAAATCAACCTAGTTGATGTTTTCCTATCCTCCAATCCATAAAATCCTTCACTATAGGATATATTAATATATAAATTAAAATTAACTAATTTAAATAACAAGATTCATTTTAATCATAAGGGATCATCTCTCCCCTTATAAAACTCTAAATTTTTCCTCTTCACCTAAAGGTTAATTATACATATAAATTATTGGATGTAATTTAGTATTAAATGTCTCGAAGATTGATAAGATGGGCATCCCCAAGTTTTGTGTGATGTACATAGAAGAATTTCATTATAAATATCATACTATATTAATCAATAATTAGATGTATTCAAAAAAATAACTCTTTTTATTATATCTTACAATAATTCATTCAAAATAATATTTAGTATTAAATAATTATAATTTAAAACCTTTATTTTATATTAATTTATTAGTATGTTTAACAACTCTACTATACAAATTACCATGAGTATTATGGTATAATGGGATTATATTATATTACAAAGCAATCCTTACAATAAATGTGATATTAAAGGTAACTCAACATTCCTTTCTCAAACACCCATGAAACCATCACATAAGTAGACATACCCATTCATAGGGCTTACTATGAGAGCCCTGACATTGAAAAACTAACATCAATATAAGGAGAGTCAAATGAAATGGGGAGATTCACTTTACCAATACCATAATATTAACATCAAATGATAGCATGAATGCTATCTATAAGTTTTAATAGGAATATATCTATGGATGATGATCAAAATGTGAAGAGTATGTATATCTCATAGTGAGTCATATTATTGGATAGGGGTATAAGTCCATATAAAACTAATGAATAAGAGGAGAGAAAAGTGATAATGAATAGTGCATGAATTTCATGTAGAATGGGCATGGGGAAAAGAGTGTCATGTAATCATTTAGACCAAGTATCCCATGGTCACACTTTCTCAGACCAGTGCTGACTAAGCCCCTATCCATATATATACCCCTATCTAACATAATGTATCCCCTATATAAATAGATGGGAATTATCTTTTCACTATATATATATATACATATATATGTGCATATACATATATATATATATATATATAAATATATATATATATATGTATATATATATATATATAAAGGGGGAATTGAGTGTCTCCCATTATATCGTGTATATAATAGATGGATAAATAGGGCCCAAATAGATACAAATATCTTTTCACTCAATATATATATATATATATATATGACAACCTATATATCCATTTAGGCTATATTTGTATCTATTTGGGCCCTATTTATCCATCTATTATATACGTGATATAATGGGAGACACTCAATTCCCCCTTTAATATGTGTATATATATATATATATATATATATATATATTATACACACACACACACACACACATATATACACACATATACATACATACATATATATATATATATATATATATATATATATATATATATATATATATATATACACACACACACACACACATATATATCTAGATATGGGTCATGAATGGGTAACCCAATACAACTAGGCCCTATGTTTTTGTAACTCATTATAGGTGACCTAACGACCTCAACTTGACTAAACACACCATAGTCATAGTAATTACATGGGTTATTAGGGAGTGGGAAATAATACTCTTGGGATTGATTTGTCTTAGATTGGGTATGGTATGGTATGGATTAGATAGGGCTATCAGTGGAGTTCCCTATATTTAGATAGGGGCTAGCATATATAGTCGATGCATATATCTATATATGGTTGTTTCCAACTAAACTCTCTATATATATATCCACCCCTAAATTATCTTTATGATTAGAGGCCCATACAACATCTCCATATATATATATATATAGGGGGGGGGGCCTAACCAAACTCTTGATAGTCATGCTCCACTCTAGGATAAGGGCATATATGGGGCTAAGATATTTAGTTAAATCTACTCCTATATAAAGAGAAAGATATTATAATGTAACAAGAGAATCTATAGTTTATAATACCACAATGGTATACTATATTATCCCATATTTATATATATATATATATGTATATGTATATGTGTGTGTGTGTGTATACATACATACATATACATATATATATATATATATACATATATACATACATATATATATATACACATATATACATATATATACATACATATATATATATATATATTCTCTTGCTACATTATAATATCTTTCTCTTTATATAGGAGTAGATTTAATTAAATATCTTAGCCCCATATATGCCCTTATCCTAGAGTGGAGCATGACTATCAAGAGTTTGGTTAGGCCCCCTATATATATATATATATATATATATATATATATATATATATATATATATATATATATATATGGAGATGTTGTATGGGCCTCTAATTATAAAGATAATTTAGGGGTGGATATATATAGCGTTTAGTTAGAAACAACCATATATAGATATAGGCATCGACTATATATGCTAGCCCCTATCTAAATATAGGGAACTCCACTGATAGCCATATCTTATCCATACCATACCATACCCAATCTAAATCAAATCAATCCTAAGAATATTATTTCCCAATCCTTAATAACCCATGTAATTACTATGACTATTGGTGTGTTTAGTCAAGTTGAGGTCATTCGGTCACCTATAATGAGTTACAAAAACATAGGGCCTAGTTGTATTGGGTTACCCATTCGTGACCCATATCTAGATATGGGCATGTAGATATTGGTGTGGGAATATCCTAGCCCCAAATAAATAAGGCCATCTCACTCTTGATAGCCTAGGGACCTATCTCCACTCTCTATTTTATGGTATATATCCCATTAAACTAAACTTTATAGGGTTGGGGTTGGCCTCCTCCTCCCTATATATCTAATTTAACTAAATTTTCCATGCCCAATATATATATAGGGACCAAGGGTATATAGGGAGACAATCCCCCCTCCACCTCTCTATATATATGGGGAGCCCCTCTATATTTAGAGTTTTGTTGGCCCCTCTCTCCCCTCTCCCATCTAACCTCTCTATTTAAACCAAACTAAACTAAACTCTATGGAGGAGTTGGGTATGGTGTCCCTCTATCTTTATCTATTCTTGACCCCATATCTAGGTGGTACCACCTCAGAATGAGTCTCATTGGGTTAACACTACCATATATATCTATAGGGACAAATCACTCACCTACCATATATATATATATATATATATATATATATATATATATATATATATATATATATATATATATATATATATATAATCAAAATAACACTATGATAGTGACTCAATCATGGGGTAGTTTCCCCATAGATAATTCCACCTCAAATTATTACTTTAATCCTCATCATTGACTCCCTCCTATTTTAGTAGGAAAAAATCCTCTTCATTTAGTCATATTACATCAATATAAATTGAATAATCCATTAGGTGTGCATTAAAATATGGATAAAATCACTTTTTATCCCTATTTCTATCTAAAAGACCTAGTAGGTTGGGTAGCTTCCACTATCTTCTCTTCCATTTGGATTTTTTGTGATACTAATGTCTTAAGGCATCTTGATAATTTTATACCTACTAACCCGATGGACACCCTTCTTTATATTATGTCAGAATGGTATTCCACACCAATCCATACCATTACTCATAGTATACCTACAAAATCAAGAGGTTTAGTCACAGTAACACTCATTTTTCCATAACTATTGGTGCTTGAGATGTCAATGTTGTATTCCTAGATAGAATTGGGGATGGGGTGGGTGTCTATATAAATCTATTTAGCACCCTATATATCTATATGGTCACCCAACCCTAAATTGTATTGAATAGTTAAGTTGAATTAATGACCCATCATAACTACATTTCATATGCAATTATTTACTCAAGTTTTCCTAATCTTGTTCCCATTTAGGGACCTGAAATAATAAAGCATGAGCAATATTTTTGGCTATTATCAATGAAGGTAAATATAATATGGACTATTTTAGATACTTTGGACTTATATATAGTCCAACTAAATAATAAATATCAAGAATATGCCTACATTATTTAAAATTTTATAATTTTAAATACTCTCCAATTTAATAAATGGGGAATAGATCCAAACTATTACCATACTCTTTGTGTGAAACTACACAGAAACCAAAACATAATCATTTTAAAATATTATCTCCCATCTAATTTAGGGACATAAGTCCAGATTATTTGAAATAGTATTTTAATCATTTTGTAAGATATTATTGAGTAAATAATATAATATCTCTTACATAATGGACTTCTCAATTGAATCCCCATAGGTTGAAACTATCCATTTTCCATTCTTCGCCACATTTCTTAGGGGTGATTATGACATTTTTCCCATAATTTGATCACCAAATCCTTTGATATAAAAATATTTCATCAATTTCCTCCCCATGGTTACTCTGATAGAATTCTCTCCATCCCTATGCCCTATGTATCATGTATATAATAGAGCTATTCCTGAGATATTATATATAAGGGTCTCTATACAACTCTATATATAAAACCTTGCCCTTCCCCTTCCCCTCTAATATATAAGGATAGGGACAGGGGTCACCCCCTTCCCTTCCCCTCCCCCTATAATATATAGGGATAGGGATACGGATAGGGGATTCAATCACAAGCTGATAACCAGCCAATATTTGGATGGTCACCATATGGTCACCCACTTCCCCCTCCCCCTCCCCCTCCCTCTCCCTTTCAAGAGTGTATGTAGTTAGTATGGAAATCTCCCTACCTCCTATCTATATATAGGGTAACATAATCACGAATGAATTCCCTACCAATCCAATTGGCTGAAGTCAATTCCCCTGATAGACAGTTCAAGGTAGGGGACCTAGAGTCCATATAGTGATACTATACATATAGACTTTACTAGTGGATTTTAGTAGAGAGAGGGGGACCTTTAGATCCTTAATCTCCTATTATTAGTACCTTTAGGCCTAAACCAAACTAAAATAACTCTAATATAGATTATGCTAGTAAACTCTATCTCTATCTTACCACCCCGTCTATCTTTATCTATCATAGTGAATCTAGATCGTGCCCCCATGCTATATATCTCGTAGCAAATACTAGGGGTGGTAATCCATATATATCTATATGGGTTAGATCTATCTATGGGGATGTCTATATAGATGGAGTTAAATAGAGTTATAGAGTCCCAAGATAGAGCTTTTTTGGACCTCTATATATAACTAACTATAATTAACTCTAAACTCTAAACTTTAAATTCCCATATAGAGTTTAGTTTATATAGATGGATAAAATACCCTATATATATAGGGGGGATATATATATGTAACCCAAATAGATATATAGGGCTTTGGGTAGGCCATGTAGGGTTTATTTTAGTTTAGTTTATATAGTGATGAGACTCTTTTGTTTGAATTATCTTTGTATCAAGATAAGGGATTTGTACCTGATCCAAGTAAGGTAGGGAAAACATTTATATATGAGATGAAAAACTTGATGGAATTCACTATCTAGTTGGTGGGATTGACCAACATTATTATGGACTTTACTTTAGTATCCCATTAACCCCAAATCTCCTCTCATTTATATATGGGGTGGGGGGTATATACATAACCACCACCCACCCCATATAAACTATAGATAGGGGTATATAGATGGATAGGGGGGTCCTCTAGATATATTTGACTATAGACCATCAACTATATAGATTTTTGATCTATGGGTTAAGCCCTATACTTATTTCCAAAAATCTAGTAGATCTATATAGGAGGGCTTCTCCCCTAGCTATATATATCTATCTTGTCATAGTCATAGTCATGGTCATAGTGATAGTAATAGTAATAGTAATAGTAATAGTAATAGTAATAGTAATAGTAATAGTAATAGTAATAGTAATAGTAATAGTAATAGTAATAGTAATAGTAATAGTAATAGTAATAGTAATAGTAGTAGTAATAGTAATAATAATAGTAATAGTAATAGTAATAATAATAGTAATAGTAATAGTAATAATAATAGTAATAGTAATAGTAATAGTAATAGTAATAGTAATAGTAATAGTAATAGTAATAGTAATAGTAATAGTAATAGTAATAGTAATAGTAATAGTAAGCCATTGGGCCAATATTCTTATCTAAATATAAAAATTATAAAGTTATAAAACTAATTCCATAATGATTAGATATATTTAAAATAGTAAGGCATTAGAATATTTCTTTCAATTATATTGTGGGTGATAAAGATTTTTAATTTTTCAATTAATTCTCATGTTTTATAATAAATAAATATTTTAAAAATAAATACAATATATTTGAGATGGATCTTAATTTAATGTTCATTTGAAAATTCCATCATAATAATTTTCTATAAAGTTTTAAATCTTCTTCTTTAAATACTTCTTTAAAATTCATTTTATTATGTCTAATGGTTGAATTATTAGGAATGTATTAGTAAGGGTATTCTGAAAATTGAATTTGGGACCCTTATCACCCAAATTAATAATTTTTCCATTGGAATAAATACATATCACAACTATTTCCCAAGGTATTAGGGTTTGAATATGCCCTACCAACCCCATCAATGGTTCTTTTACAACAAAAATACACTATCCACAATTATTAAAGTTTGAAATATCAACTTACACATAGATTAGTAGATTACCTAATGTATTAGCATCCAAGTATGTAAGGAATAGTGTGGTTTTACATATGATTTTTTTAATAAGTATGAGTAGAGGAAATAAATGAAGGATTGAGTTTAATTAGTCACATGATTATACAAAGGACATGCACAATTGAGTTAGAATCAAACAACATAACAAGACAAGGATCTCATTAGATTAGATATGACATGTGAGTAAGATTTAGCTTGGGTAGAAAGTGATGACATGGTAGAGTAGTTAGAACAATTGACTGAAGGATACATGGCTATATGGCCAATTATTTTTTTAATCATCCCACACATGGATAAACTATAAATAGTTTTAAATGAAAAATAGGATATGTTTCCTAACATGTAGTTAAATAATCATATAAATACTAATAAAAAATTCCATGAAATTAAGTTTGAGTTTAGGAAGGATTAAGTACATCTATAATTAATGACATAGGTTGGACTAGTAGAGTGTTAAGTGAAATAAAGATTAATAAGTGATCATTTCTATAAGAAGGTGAAACCTATCCTTGATCAATAACATAGAGAGGATCAGACTTTTGAAAATAGTATCTAGATGAATATTCAATTATTAAAATCCATGATTTGAGAATATATCAAAATTAACCTACCACAAGTTCTCAAGCTCCTATAATATATTTTGAGAGGGAAATCATGACACTTGGAGTATGTAATATTTAGTGTGTCTAAAGGTCATAAATTAGTCCATAATACTATTTATAGCCCATATAATTAATTTAGCATTAAAATATATTAACTACTGACTTGTTTTTATATAATTTTAGTTATTATGTTATGATATATAGTGAATTTTTGTTTTGTGGTCTATATAATTCTTCATTTCACTCTTGGGGAAAATGATTGCATTAGTATAGTACATATAAAATTTAATAATGTTAGTAGTTTGTTTTGATCAAGTGTGAAACATTTGGTATAATACCAAACAAGGGGTAGCTAGATAATTTTTATTAACCATCGAGAGAGGGGTGGGTAGAGAATAGTAAAGAGAATTTTTATGGAAGGAAACCTACCTAAGATTGTTATCTAAGGATTAATAATATGATTAATTGTACCAAAGGAGGTTAAATATGATACTAATAAGATTTAAATGAGGTAAAAGTGTCATCCAACATAATTTTAAGGTTGGAATATGTATTATATGTGTTTTGTTTTGTACATACCTAACTAGATGCCATGGAAAATTATAAGAAGCATTTATTTACATAGAGATAAATGTGGAGAAATACTAAAAAGTAAAGAAAATGGAAGGAGTGAGAAGAGAAGATGAAGCTAAACATTCTAAAATAGATGTATGAGAGATAATATTTATGAATATTATTCATAAAATTATTAAAGGTGTAGAGGTGGCTGTGGCATTTGTTGTTATATCATTGAACATAGAAGACCTCATTAACTAAATCATAGATATGGAGCATCATTTCAAGCTCAAGGATCTGATAAACCCAAAATATGTGAATGTGGTAAAAATTAATTTTAATGTTAATATGGATTTATGGTGTAAGGAAGCCTAGAATGAGAGGTGAAGAAGAGGTAAAGGAAAGATAACTTGGTGGGACTAGATGGTTGTAAGGTTGAAGTGAAAATTATTGCCTAGAGATTACCAAATGGATATATTCATGAGGTTACATAATCTATGAAAAAATACCATAGTTTAAATTAAAACACCAAAGATTTATATAAATTCACCATTAGGCTGGGTCACATTTAGGTTGACCAAGATAAGGCTACAATTTACTTGAATGGATTTCAACTTGGGACCTAGGAAAAACTTAGCTTGACTCAGATCTAAGTAGTAGAAGAGGTATATCAGTTCAAAACAAATGCTAAGGATATTTGTTTTCATAGACCACATGGAAATACATGTATGAAATTAAGTTTTATAGGAGGAGTAGAGGTAACACAAGGGAAACCTCCAAAGATATGGATGAAGTAAAAAAATGCATGGTGTGGACACATATGAAAAAGGTAAAATGTTTGGGGATGAGAAAGATAATGTGTGAGAGAGAAAATATTACCAATTAATAATAAGAGGATGGTATGTTCAAGGGAGAGGAAAATTATTTATTTTATCTTTTTTCAAGTGTAGATAGTCCGGGAATAGAGAATTTTAATTCTCATAGGCATAAGGTGAAGGAAGTGGGTGGGAAAATGTAAATGTGTATGATTTGCACAAGGATACATATTTAGTTAGATTGATTGGATGTTTAGAGGGATACAAGAATGTAAAAAATTTGGTGATGAAAAGGACATTTTTGAAAGTCTCAAAGGATAAAATGAATAAGTGTAAAGAGCAAACATCTTCTAAATAGCTTCTAAATTAGGATGGGAGTGTTGAAAGGTGATTATGGATAGCAGTGCCATAGACAACCTATTTTCATGAAACATGATGGAAAATTTAGGATTTAATAAGGTAGTGTACCCAAAAATATACAAGGTCTCATTATTGTATAAATCCCATTAGGTGTTGGTGAACAAGATATGCCTTATGAAGTTTCACATAGGTTGGTACCAGGACAAGTTTTAGTGTTACGTGATGCCAATAGATGTATGTCATGTTCACCTAATAAGGAATTATAAATATGATACAATAATTTTTCATGAAGGGAGATTGAACACTATTTTTGTAAATAAGGATGGTTGGAAGTTTATGCAAAGTATGTTGGAAAATAAGGAGGAAGAAGAAGTGAAAATGGCATCTATGCAAGAGTACTAATCATGTTAGGAAATAAATTCCTAAGGGAGAAGGGAAGTAAAAATTCATCCTTTGCACTTAGATTCATACTAGTGTATAAGAAGTGGGAAATTGTTGGAAGAGAAAATAATAGATCATTTTTGTACAAAGTGCAAGATTTTTTGGATGGATTCAAAAATATAGTTTTGAGTGACATGTTAATAAGGTTATTACTAGATTTAATTCCTATATTGAGTTTAATAAAGAAGTCAACACATAATATACACATAATACTTATTTAAAATTATCATTTACTAAAGCTTTCTCTCTTGTTGGAACCTACGAAGTTTCAATTTCTTTGAGTGCATGCCTTAAATGGGTGCAGTAGTAAAGGGTTGGGTAGACCTTTGGTGATTTGAAATTTTTTTGGTCCCTATAAAATTATCTAAAACCACTACTATTTAATTTGATCCAGATCCCTAAGTAATTAAATCCCATTTATCCACTCCTCTAAAAAATTCACTTTCCAAAATATCCCTTTACTAAGAAAACACCCCTTTTCTTCATTTTACTACTATGTCTGCCAAGTTGATCTTATTATGGATTGAACATATGTTATATAACTATGTCAGCTACGTCAACCTAGTTCGATACCTAATGGCTATCTTTCCCACCTAATAAAATCTAACTAATTGATTTTTTTAGATAAAATACTCAGAGAGTGTAGGGTCAATCCTTAGCCATTAATACAACCTTCACTTCAATCTAATATAAAGGAAACCTCATTTTCACATTATTATAGCTTATAAGTTTTCTATTTCTACACTTGTTAAGTCATTTATTAGGGTTTTTCCTTGGAAATAAAGAATCATGTATTTTGGGAAAGTATTGGATGTAAAGTAGGAGTGTTTTAACTTAGAGTTGATTTATATAGTGTGATCCTTAAATAGGAATAACATCTCTTACAAAACACCATTGGCCATGGGAAAAATTGAGGCATGACATTTTCATTCAAGGTAAGTAATACTAAATTTTACTCTTTCATTTTATAGATAATATTACATAAAGTAATAATATGAATGTTTTACTCCCTACTTAATTTACCTCTACCTTGACTTGAGTAGAGTTCCCATTGCATGTTTTGTTTTGTCTATTAACTATCCCCTTGTAACATAATATTTAGTGAAAACTATATTAGATTTAATTTATGTATTATAGTTAAAGATAGCATTTTTTTTACTATCATTTGCCTGAAGGCTTTGGAACCCTCTCCTTTGGTACTGTGTAGTAAGAAATCCCTTGGTTAGGTTTAACATAGCTAAATTATTCATGTCTAGATATAAATAGATATGAAATTAGTTATTTTTGTAATATTACCTTATTTGAGCTTGGAATTCACTAAGTATGATAGGTTATAGATTCATCCGAATTCATTTGATACACTATAGTGAAATCAATCTGAATCTAACCCTTTAATTTTCTTTTATTTTCAATTATAGTCAATTAGATTGAGCTTGTCATTCTAGTTTTATATGATGCACATAGGTTTCCAAATATATCAATCTTATCAATTGCATTTTAAATTATGTTCAAATTTTACACTAGATCTAGCATGTCAATTACATTTTATATTATGTGCATAGGTTTTTCACTAGATCAAGCATATCAATCACATTTATATTATGTGAATAGGATTTTAAGTTTCATCTAACTGAATAATTTTTTTTGGTCCATTCACTTATATTATATTTTATGCCTAACTCAATCAAAACATTCAATTATTTTCATTTTTATTTCTCAGTTTTAGTTATCTAAACTGACTAGCTTAATTTTGTTTATTGTAAAATATTTATATTTTCAGCATTACCAAATGAAATTGATCTAATTGATCTAATTTCATTCACTTGATTTTATTATATCACTTTATTTATACTAGATAGATTGGATCAATTATGTTTAATAAGTTTATTCGCTTCCTTTATTGGATCAAATTTTCACATGGATGACCCAGTCACACAAAAATTTAGTACTCTAAAAAAATATCTAAATCAACCATGTTGATCTTGTTTTATCCTCCAATCTATGCGATCCTTAACTATATTATATATTAATTTATAGATTAAAATTAACTAATTTGAATAATAAGATTTTTTTTAATCATAAGGGGTCATCTCTCCCATTGTAAAACTCTAATTTTTTCCTCTTTGCCTAAAGGTTAATTATACATATAAATTATGAGATGTAATTTAGTATTGAATGTCTCTAATATTGACAAGATGGGCATCCCAAGGTATCATGTGATGTACATACAATAATTAATTATAAGTATCATATTATATTAATCAAACATTAGGTATTTTTTGAAAAATAACTCTTCTTATTATATCTTACAATTATTCATTCAAAATAATCTTTAGTATTAAAGCCTTTTAATTTAAAACCTTTGTTTTATGTTAATTTATTAGTATGTTTGACAACTCTACTATCCAAATTAGCATGAGTATTACAGTATAGTAGGATTATGTGATATTACATAGCAATCCTTCCAATTAATGTGATTTTAATTTTTTATATAAGTATAAAAATTATAGAGTTGTAAAACTAAATCCATAATGACTAGACATTTCTAAGATAGTAAGGCATTAAAATATTATTTTAAATTTTATTGTCAGTGATTAATATTTTTTATTTTTTATATTAATTTTCAAGTTATATAATAATACATATTTTATAAACAAATAAAATATATTAGATATGGATATTAATGTTTTATTAAAAAATGCTATCATAATATTTTTCATAAAATTTTAAATCTTCTTATTTAAAAACTTCTTTATAGTTCATTTTATCATGTGTAATCACTGAATTATTAGGAATGGATTAGTAAGGGTATTTTTATAATTGAATTTGGTAAATTTTTCACCCAAAAAATAAATTTTCCATTGTACTAAATATCATTCATAACTTTTGTTTAAGGTATTAGGGTTTGAAGATGCCCTTCCAACCCTATCACTGATTATCGCTTTGTAATAAAAGTACACTATACATAGTTAAAGTGTGAGATATCAAATTACATAGTTTGGGAGTTTTATTAATGTATGAGAATCCAAGGATTTAAGGAATATTTTCATTTTACGTATGATTTTTTCAATAAGTATAGGTAGAATAAATAAATGAAGGATTGAAGTTAATTAGTCATAGGATTATGCAAGGAAGAACATTCAAAATGGAACTAGAATAAAAAAACACAACAAGGAATGATCTCACTAAATTTAATATAATATGTGGTTAAGGTTAAAATTGGGTATAATGTGATGAAATGGTAGATTATTTATAATTTTTGACTAAAGGATATATGGTTATATGGTCAATTACCTTTTCAATCAACCCACATATAGAGAAACTATAGATAGTTTTAAATTAAAAATTAGATAAGGTGCCTATTACATTATTGGATAATCATATATATGATAATGTGAAATTATATAAAATTTATTTTGAATATAGGAGGGAACAAGCACATCTAGGATTAATTTCACGACTTGGACTAGTAGAGTGCCAAGTGCAAAACTACAATAAACCTTTAAAAGGGACCATTTATATAAGAAGGTGAACTTTGTACTTCATTAAAAAAATATCAATGAACACACATTTGAAACAAATTTTATGAATGAAAATTAAATTAGGAAAAAATCCATAATCTAAGTATCTACCATAATTAACCTACTCCAAGTTCTCAAACATTGTTGGAACTATAAGAGATTTTGAGAGGGAAATCATAACACTTAGAGTATGTAATATTTAGTGTGTCTAAAGTTCATAAATGAGTCCATAATCATAATGATAGCCTATATAATTAATTTTAAATTAAAATAAATTCACTTTTTACTCTTTTTATATAATTTTAATTATTATGCTATGGTATATAGTGAGTGTCTTTTTTATCTATGGTCTATACAATTATTCATTGCACTCATAGGGACCATGACCACATCAGTCTTGTATATATAAAGTCTAATAATATTAGTAGTGTGTTTCTATTAAGTGTGAAACATTTGCTATAATAAAAAATAAGGGGTAGCTAAATAATTGTTATTATCTATCAAGAGAGGGGTGGGTAGAAAATAGTAGAGAGAATTTTGTATGGAAGGAAACCTACCTAATATTTTTATCTAAGGATTAATAATAATAGTAATTATTCCAAAGGAGGTTAAATATGATACTAAAAATAGTTTTCTAAGTCACAGTTGTGCCTAAAATAAATGGGATGTTATAATAATTATTAGGTGTTGTGAGTCATACAAACCTAACTAGATGGCATGGAATAAGATAAGAAGCATTGAGTTGTGTAGAGAGAAAAGTAAAAAAATACTAATAAGGAAAAACAAATGGAAGGTGTGAAAAGAGAGGATGATGATAAACATTCTCAACTAGATGTATGAGATAGAATATTTATGAATGTTGTTTAAAATTTTATCAAAGGCATAAAGGTGGGTGTGAAATGTGTTTTTGTGTCATTGAACACAAAATACCTCATTCACTAGTTCATATATATGGATCATAATTTCAAGCTCAAGAAAGTGAGAAACCCATAATGTGTGAAGTTCATACAAACTAATTTTAAGGTTCATGTGGATTTATGGTGGAAGAAATACTAGAAAGAGAGGTGAAGAAGAGTCAAATAAAATATAACCTAGTGGGACCAAGTGGTTGTAAAGTTGGAGTGAAAATTATTACCTAGAGATTACCCAATGGATATCTTCATGAAGTTACATAATATATTACAAGAGGACCATAGTTTCAATGAAAAAACTAAGGATTTATATAAATTCACCATTAGGTTGGGTCACATTTAGGTTTACCAAGATAAGGTTTCAAGGTACTTAAATACATTTCAACTTGGGACATAGGAAGGACTTAGCTTGACTCATATCCAGGTAGTATAAGAGGTATATCAATTCACAGTGAAGGATAAGGAGAAATTTTCACATAGAAAACATGGTAATACATGGAGGAAAGTAAGGTTATTAGGAGGAGGCAATGGTAACACAAGGGAAACCTACAAATATATGGAGGAATCAACAAAATGTATGATGTCCACACATTGGAAAAAGGTAAAATGTTTGGGGATGAGAAAGATAACATGTGAGAGAATTAGTAATTAATAGTATGAGTAAGGTACATTAAAGGGAGAGGTAAATGATTTATTTGAACTTATTTTAATTTTGGATAATTTGGACATGAAGCATTTTAATTCACATAGGTAGAAGGGGAAGGAAGTGGGAGGAGAAATGTAATTGTGTATGATTCACACAATGATAAATAATTATTTGGATGAAATGGAAGCTCAGAGGGAGATAAGAATGGGAAAAATTGGTGATGAAAAAGACATTTTTGAAACACTTGAAGGAGAAAAATGAACCAATGTAGAGACTAAACCTCTTCCAAATGGTGTGTAAATTAGGATGGGAGTGTTAAAAGGTGATTATGGATAACCGTGTCATAGATAACCTATCTTGATGAGAAATGGTGGAAACCTTAGGATTTAATGAAGTAGTGAACCTAGATCCATATAAGGTACCATTATTTTATATCTCACATTAGGTTTTAGTGAACAAAAAATGCATTATGAAGTTTCACATAGGTTGGTACCAAGACAAGGTCTAGTGTTATGAGATGCCAATGGATGTATGTCATGTGATCCTAAGGAAGAATTGTAGATATGATTTAATAATTTTTAATGAAGGGAGAGTGAACAAAATTTTCCTAAAGAAGGATGGATAGAAATCTATGCTAAGTATATTGAAAGACAAGGAGGAATAAGAAGTGCATAATGGAATCTATGCAAGAGTATTGATCATGTAAGGAAAGGAATTACTAAGGGAAATGGGAAATAAAAAATCATCCTTTTCACTTAAATTAATACTAGTGTAGAAGTAGTGGGAAAATATAGGAAGAGGCAATAATAGATAATTTTTGTAAAAAGTACAAGATTCATTATATGAGTTCACAAATATAGTTTTGAGTTACATGTGAAAATGGTCATTGCCAATATAAAACATTAGTCACCACATAGATTTAATTCCTAGAGTGATTTTATTGAACAAGGAAGTATATATTGTATAGCCATAATATTTTTATAAAATTATCATTTACTAAATGTTTCTCTCTTGTTGAAACCTATCGAGTTTCAATTTCTCTTTGTGAATGCCTTAAAGGTTGCACTGATAAAGGGGTGGGTAGACCTTTGGTGCTTTGAAATATTTTTTGTCCCTATACCTTTACCTAAAACCACTACAATTTAATTGTATCCAATTCCATAAGTATCTAAAATTCATTTATCCACTCCTCTAAGAAATTCACTTTCCAAAATATCCCTTGACTAATTAAACAACCTTTTTTCTTCATTTTCCTACTATGTCAACCAATTTGACCTTATTAGGGATTGATCACATCTTATATAACTATATCAAATTAGTCAACCTATTTTGATACCTAATAGCTATCTTTCCCACCTAACAAAATTAAGCCAGCCAATCTTGTCATCTAAATTCTGAGGAGTGTTTACCATTAATCTTTGGTTATAAATACCCCCTTAACTTCAATCTAATAGAAATGAAAATTCATTTCCACATTATTATATATTTAAATCCTATTTTTTATACACTCGAGTCATTTCTTAGTTTTTGTCTTGGAAGGAAAGAATTTTATCATTTGGGAAAGTATTAGATGCAAATTAGGAGTATTTTACCCTAGAGATGATTTATATAGTGTGATCTTTACAAATCCACAACAATATCTTTAAAATAACCATTGGCTAAGGGAGAGATTGATGCATGACATGTTCATCCAAGTTAATTATTCTTAACTTATAATCTTTCATTTTATAGCTAGATATTGAACAAAGTAACAAGATAAATGGTTTACTCCTTATTTAACTTACCTCTACATTGACTTGAGTAGAGTTCTCTTTGCATGTTTTTTTTGTTTATTTAACTATCCCCCTTCTACAATAAGCTTTAGTAAGCACTATATTATATTTATTTTATGTATTAATGGAATAGATGGATTTTTTGCATAGTATCATTTTATTATAGGCTTTGGAACCCTCTCTTTTGGTAGTGGGTAGTAAGAAATCCCTTGGTTAGGTTTAATAGATTTGAAATATTCATTTCTAGATATAAATATCTATGCTATGAGCTATTTTTTAAATATTATATTCTCTAAAATTTTAATTCACAAAGTAGGATAGGTTAAAAATCCATCCTAATTCATTGCATATATTTTTGTGAACTCGGTATGAATCTAACCCTTGTATTTTTTTCAATTATAGTCAACTAGATTGAGCTTGTCAATCTATTTGTATAGTATGTGAATAGGTTTTTAACTAGATCAATACTGTTAAATGTATTTTATATTATGTGTGCAAGTTTTCAACTAGATTAAGCACATTGACTACATTTTATCTTTTGTACATATGTTTTCAAGTAGATCAAGCCTATTGATCATATTTATCTTCTATGCATAGGATTTTTAGTTTCATCCAACTAGATAAAAATGGTTGATTCATTCATTTATCTTATATTTTTTTCCTATCTAAACTAACCAAATAAATTTTATTCATTTTTTTCATCTTAGTTTTAGTTAACTAAAATGACTAGTTTGATTCTATTTATTTTAAAATATTTACATTTTCAGGTTTAGTATATGAAATTGATCTAATTCATCTAGTTTCATTCTCTTGATTTTATTATATAAATTTATTTATACCATATTTATCTTCTCAATTATGTCTAATAATACTGATTCCTTCCTTTACAGGATCAAAAACTCATGTAGATAACCCAATCAAACAAAAAATTAGCACTGTTTAAAAAATAACCAAATCAACCTAGTTGATCTTGTTCTATCCTCTAGGTTCATTATTAACAACTTATTATTTCCATTGTTTCAACCCTTAAGAAACTTTCATTTCTTCATTTTTAGTTTAAAATCAAATTCTATGTTATTTCCATTAGTTTTTTAGTTTTGTAGAACTACATCAACAAATTCAACTAGATTAACCTCCTTAATCTAATTTTATGTATGTGTTCTTTCATCAAATTAAGTTTACCTAGTTAGTGTGTTTTGTTTTGGCCTATTTTTTAATAAACTAAGTAGACCAACTCAATTCCATTTTTTACTATTTCTTAAACTAGATTGACCTACTCAATCTTCTTCTATGTACTTTATTTTTAAGCATAGGCAATTAACCTCTTTTTTGATGTAATTACAAAAATGCTTCCAATTTTGAAATAAAATAGTTGTCTACTTTTTAATTTTATTTCAAAAAATACAAATTGGTTTTTAAAAAAATTATTTTCACCTTTATTTTCATTTTGTTTGGCTTCCACTAGAAACTATGTACTAACATTTTTAAAACTACTTATTTACTAGCATGAATGACTATTCTAGATTTTTTTTACAATCCTTATATATAATTTACAAATATTATGGAATGAGGGGATTA
The DNA here is from genome assembly GCA_037957365.1 of Torreya grandis. NCBI lineage: Eukaryota > Viridiplantae > Streptophyta > Pinopsida > Cupressales > Taxaceae > Torreya > Torreya grandis. The sequence continues at coordinate 1,014,225 of JARHVA010004695.1, forward strand.
CCATAATACTCATATCCATAGTATAAATATATAAACAATATTTATTTTCAATGTACCTCATGGTATTTTATAAATGCCTAGGATTTTCATTTTTACTAAATCGTAAGAATCCAACCATCTGTTTGATTGTGTGATACATCAATTAATTATTATTTCTAAGAAGATACTTACATATTACCCTTTAAATTAGTTTTATTGGGATATGTTAATATCCCTTCCTCCATTTTTAGTACTCTAAAACATTGGGTCATCACTATCTAATAAATAAGCCAGTATCTTTGGAAGCCTACATTATCAAACACAACCTTTATTAAAATATACTCATCCTCTTTTTTAGATAATTAATTATCATTAGTAGTTACCAAAATTACACTTTTGATTCTTGATATTACTAGTCTATGTTATATTTCAAATTATATTATCCAGTGTTGATACAAGTTATGTGTTTTGTGCTTCAAATAGATCAAGTAGTTTGATCAAGTTATTTGTATGCATATATTTCACTTCCATTTTAAAAATAAATAATTCATATTCAAATATTTTATTTTTCTCTAGATTATAGAACTAGATTAACAAGATTAATCCATTAGACTTTTTTATCATCTAATTTTTCCATCCACAATGACCAACTCAATCTAATTAGTTTTAAACCATTTTTATTATATTATTTTTACAACTAGATTGACCAACTTGATTTATTTGTTTTATAAATGGTTTTTTTTTCTTATCCTTCCAACTAAATTAAGTAGCTTGATTGTATACCTAATAGCTAGCATAGCTCATTTTTAGACTATTATGTTTTCCCTATTCATAATCCAACTATATCAACCACCTTGATTTCATATCTACTATACAACATAGTTCACTATCAAAGTATTATATTTTATTATCCTTATGACTAGATTAACCAACTAAATTACTTATCTACTTGCTGACATAATTTATTTTTAGATTATTTTATTTTCTCTATTTAGAATCCAACTAGAACAACCATATTTATTATGTATCTAATGGATGATATAGTTCATTTTATAACCATAATCCAATTTATTTTCACATAACTATTCTTCTTTACACATTGCTTAGCATGATGAAATCATCTATCAAAATTTTCCTTTATAATTTTAATCCATTTAGAAGATACATGGGTTGATCTTTCTTACCTACCTTAGCTACCCAAGAGGATAATCCATCATGGTGAACTTATTCTCATATTTCATGTAAATTTTTTGACTAAAACATTGTTCAAATTACCAAAAGTGATGACTTATATGGATCTAACCCATTTCACACTTATCATGATAATACCCTATCTAAACTTCCTTATTATATGATTGAAGTGATAGATATTAACATATAAAATAATCCCTTAGGGAATCCTCATATAGTAAACATTCATATCCCTAACCTTTGGAATGTTCCTTCTTACAACACTAATAATAAAATTCATCCACATTATCCCACCACTGGAAAAAACACACTAATCAACACCAACTAAATTATTTCTCAAGTGGTTTAAAAAATGAATGTTATAGAAATATACAATAACTACCAAATGATGAAAATGCAATATCACATATTAAAAATGACTAATAAACCTCATCTCATCATGCCTCAAAATAATGAAAATTTTATTCATCCTTTTAGAGATGTCAATGGGAATGTCATTCTGCAACCTCTTATGCATAACAATATATTTCAACATATTAAAAATAAATGATTACCACCCTTTATAGTATTCATAAATATTTTAAATATATCTTCAACCTCTTTTCTTAAATTATTTGGTAATCTATATGATGAAGGGGTCTAAACCAATACTTTCTCTACCACTAAATATTTAGTTAAAACATTCATAGGAGATGTTTTCAAATGTATAATCAATTCCCACAACATTTTATCTCGCATTTAAAATATTTAGTCAATGCTTTAATTAAATAATTTTAACAAAATAATCTCATATAAAATTATCCTAGGAATTTTATTAATGCTAGGCAATTACCCTAAAAAATAACTCACACTTTTATTAGATGATGGAAATCATTAGCTCACAAAAGATATCACAACATGAATGATGATAATATTTTAAAATTACTTATCAATGATTTAATACCTTTTATTTAATACAAAGTTTGCACTTTTTTCCCACAAACTTTAAATGAAGCCTTTGATCAAGATAAAAGATCAATCAAGGAGTATTTCCAAACTTCAACTAATATAATTACAAGTGCCAATACATAATCTCAATCTCCTCCAATCAATAGAGGATTAGTAAACATAGATAATAAAACTATTTATCACCTACAATTAATGGTAACATAAATGAAGTAGTCATTATCTCCATCTAAACCCTTCATCTATAGCAATAAATCCTCTTCCCCATCAATGTATGATCCTAATAAATTTTATTGGTTTCATGTTGATATCAGTCATTCTCCTGAAATGTGTTGTGAACTTATTAAATTTTTAGTTTATTTCATGTTAGGTGACACATTTGGTCATCATGATATGATCAAATTATGTCATCATGATTATCTTAAAACCTCTTGAAAGAAACAAGTTACTAACCATATCCTCAAAACCTCAAAAAAATCTAGACATAATGCAAAACATTCAAATGATAATATTTGTAATTGATGATAATTATGATTAATATTACAAAAAAATTAGTGAATGCATCCAAATTCAACTATAGAAATAAACCTACTCACAATGATCCTATCACTAAACCTAAGAAATCTTCTACTAATGAACAATTTCTTATAGATACTAAAACTACTTTACCAACATATTTTGAACCAAATGATGAATGACATTCACAACCAAAACCTCACCTAGTTCTCCCATCCCTATAGAAATTGTCATCTCTCATAAACCTTGTGCTAATTATTCATCCTCTAAATTCCATTAGAACTTATTAGAAGAACTTAACTCAATTCCTTAAACAATTCCCTTATATAATTAGTTTTAACTTCCCCATTTTATCATAGATTCCTTAAGCAATAGTTAAAAAACATTGAAGAATCACAATCTTGTGATTTAGAACTCCCTCCTGATCATCTTCCACTTATAGAAGTTCATACCATCGAAATAGTCTCCTCATCCACAAAACCCTCTATAGAATTTATTAAATAATATATGATTAATGATGAAATTCTCTTTTGATAAGAATATCTACCTTTCTTTATAAAAATTGGAATCAATAATGACCTCATTTGAAAAGTTATAGTAGAATAAGGATTAGGCATTAATGTCACTTTTCATTGGTTAATTCAAAAAATAGGATACACCAGAGAAAATATCAAACAAACATGCCTCACATTTATAGTATTTGATAAAACCAACCAAGAGATAATTGGTTGCATGTATCTCTCACTCACCATCAAACCAAGGATGATTTACATTAAGCTTATGGTTGTTGATCTTCCCTTATCTTAAAACATGATACTTGGTCACCCATGAACCATTGTATGTGTGTCATTTCCTTTTCAAGTAGTCAATAAATCAAATTCACACATAATGACAAATGCTACATAAGTTGATCCTAATCCATGGAGTATTCAATTACCAAATCCTAAAAATTAATATTGTATTCACATTATTTCTCACATCAATAGTCCACATATCTCTCATTTCTTTTAAATGCATTTCAATTTACATGTTACTCTTAAAGATTCAAATGATGACAAATGACATGAATTATAAAATAATTGTAATACCACTCAATTACCTTGTTATATATAAAAATGGCTCCATCTTTATTTAATCACATGTTATTGTATGATTCCCTTACTCAATGATACTAATGATAATCCCAACCTATGAAATAATATGAAGCGTCTTAAAAATATGATAACTTAATTTGTAATGAATATGGAATATATAAATTTTTTCAAGATCCTTTAACTATGTCTCGTCAAAATTTTACTAACATAGGTATGTCTACTACTAAATTTTATACAAAAACTAATGCATGCACTATCTCTCACACCTATTATGATATTTATATCATGGCCCAAGATCAATCATGAGAATTATATGTACAACATTATCAAAATACATTAGAAAAGATGCATGACTTGATCATGGTGTTCATGTCATTGATATCTCATTAGATACTAAATCAAAACCTAAAGTTTATGTACCCCTAATAATCCACCATTATTAAACACTTCATGGGTAATCGAATAAATACATACTATGACATCTTGTGAATCTCCTATGAAAATTAATCCAACACATCTACTTTACTAACCATAAATATCATTTCTCCCTCTTACAATTATAATGCTAAACCTAATAATATTCAATCACTACCATCTGAACCTACTCATCCAAACTCAATTGAAACAACCCTTCTTAAGTTATCACCTAAAATCATATGTACTGAACAAATCAATCTAATTACTATAGACCTTATTGATTGGACTCAACCTCATCTCATCAACATGATATTTATTCTCTACCTTATCTGAAACTATGTTAGATCTCAAATCTTATATTGTGAGATAATTACATTATGAATATAATAAAAAAGGCAATCAAATCATTGATCTTGAAGTATATGTAAAATATTACAGACCTTTACCTAGCCTTCCTAATGACGACTCTATATTAGAACTCCTCCATGTTAGATAACCTTAAATTCCATGCCAACATTATAATATTATCCACTTTTAGCAAAAGGTTCCTTGTTCAAATAGTTTTATTTCTAATGTGGAACCTAAAACACATCATATTTATTCCCTCCCTCTTGATCCATATCATTTCCAAGATGAAACTATATCCTCATCAAATAAACTACAAAAATATAATATAGTACAACTACATGTTCTTGACCTATTACTATCTCTAAAGAGCTCAAATCTATATAACATGGTAATTTTAGTCTCTCATTTGATAAATATCTTGAATCTTTCACTTGGTCATTTGAAGACATGGCTAGAATTTATACTAACATCCTTTTCCATAATATGATTATCTACTCAGATGTCAAATCCATAAAACAAAAGAAACAATAACTCCCTCTTCAGATTTCTAATTTATGCCATAAATAAATCATCAAAATTTTAGATGCTAAATTCATTAGACCTGTGGATTACTCAGAATGTGTTTCAAACATTGTTCCTATTTGTAAAAAAACACCATGTTTATTTGCATATGTATCAACTTTCACACCTAAATTAAGATTGTCGAAAATATATATTTTAATTACCATCAATTGATGTCATTATTTATTATATTTCATGTTATGAAATGCTATCACTCATGGATGGTTTCTTAGTATATAATCAAATTCACATTGCTCATAAAGATTAACATGATATAAAAATTATCATAGAGTGGGGAACCTATTGTTATGTTAAAGTTCCTTTTAGTCTCAAAAATGTTGAAGCTAAATATTAATGTGTAATGACCTATATTTTTCATGGTCTCATTTATAAAATCATTGAAACCTATGTGGATGATATTATTTCTAAATCTAAATATTTTCACACTCTTATTCATTATTAAATTATCATTTTTATTCAACTCATTAAATATAAAGTTAGACTTAACCCTATCAAATGTGTTTTCAATGTTACTTTTGGTGAACTATTAGGTTTCATAATGTTTAAATGAGTAATTGATGTTAATCCAAATAAAATAGAATCCATTATTTTCATACCTATCCCTCGCTCCACTTCAAACATATGAACATACCTTGGGAAATTTGGGGTAATTTTTTTCTTTGTTCTAGAAATGGCTTACCATACATACTTCATTAATTCCCTTCTTAAAATGGGTAAAAAATTGGAATGGATGGGTAAAAAACTGTATGATATCATTAAATAATTCTTAATTCACCCTCATATCCTTTAACCACCTTAGAATGATCACCCATTAATCTTATATAAATAATATACCCCTATCTATTGGGTTAATGCTTTCTCAATAAGATGAAACTATTAAATAATATGACATCTACAATATCAGTCAAACCTTAATCAATTATTAAAAATGTTATACAAAATTATATCATGATTTTCTAGCTATCTATTCCACAACTAAAAATCTCCATCATTATATGCTCTGTCAAACTTCTTATGGCATTGTTCATTTTGATCCTTTCCATCATTTTCTAACAAAAGCTTTATTACATGGAGATAAAACCAAAAAATAGATGGTCCTATTAATGTAACTTTATCTCATACTTATTACACAAAATGTTTTCAAAGGATAGGTCATTATAAATCAACTTGTGGTTACCTCATTACTAACTACTAATCAACTTCAAGAAACTTCTCCTTATGAAGATATTTTTTATATCAAATCTCTTAACCAAGAAATTTTACTTAAATATTATTTTCACAATGTTACTTATAATTTAAAAGAAAATAACCATGAATAAATTGAACCTCCTCCCTCTACCACTAAATCTAAACCAATCATTAAATAATTACCAAAAATTATAATTGAATTGCACGAAGAAACTTGGAAACTTCATTCTAATGGTGTAAAATATATTCAAGGAGCTGGGGGAATGCTTCATTTTAACAAACCCCCATGTAAAAATCATACCTTTAGTATTTTAATTAAAATTTTATGTCACCAATAATATGGTTGAGTATGAATCCCTTATATTAGGCATACAAGTCATGATCAATTTAGATATCCCATAGTTACATGATTTAGGTGATTCACAACTCATATGTCATCAAGTTCATGGAGATTATCAATGTAAAAGTGAAAACATTATTACATATCATCAAATTTACACTATGATTACTAATTAATTGAATTCATTTACCATTAAACCAATCCCATAATATCAAAATAACATAGCTGATTCTCTCACTTCATTAGTATCTTTATTTCATCCTCATCAAGTTCTTCATGATTCCCAATTACCTATCCAAATTAGGAAGTCACTTTATTCTATAAAAATAAAAAATGATTAACTATTATAGAACATATAATGTATCACTATTTGATAGAGCATATTGTAAAAAAGTATCATCCAATTCATCAAGCATCATATTTACCCTCCAGAATAGATTCTCGTTAAAAAACTCAAATTAAAAAATAAGCATACAAAGATGTATTTTGATATAACACCCTATATTATATTAATGTGAAAGGTACCTTAAACTATTATGTAATTCTATAAGAATTTAATTCTCTCCTTTAACAAGAACATGCGAGCATTTGTAGTGGTCACTGTAGCAAACACACCATATATGAAACATTCTCATGGATGGGTTAATTTTGGCCTACTCTTGAAAAAGACACGATTAATTTAGATAAAAAGTGTAATCATTGTCAAATTTATGATGGTATCATTCACTCTCCTCTGGCCAAACTCTAAACCTTGGAGTCTCTTTGGCCATTCTCTATGTGTGGATTAGATATCATCAATAAATTACCTACATCTCAAGATAATCATGTATTCATTATCGACACCCCTAAATATTTTATCAAGTGAGTATAATCTATGACACTTGTTAAAATTAAATCAATTACCATTTAAAAAATCAATATTAATAAAATCATGTCTATTTTTAATTACACATACCATCATTTCCAATAATGGTTGTAATTTCAAAAACAATTATATGAAATAACTATGTATAAAATTCAAAATTAGGCATAAAATTTAAACAGCTTACCATCATCAATGCCATGGCCAAGTATAAGTCATTAACAAAAATGTTAACAAAATATTTAAAATACTATTAGATAATATCTTACTAATTTACACCTACATTTATATGCAATACTCTAGGCTTATTCAACTAGTATATGTATTGCTACCGAGGCAACACCATTTTCATTAATATATGAATCCGAATCAATTTTACCTCTAGAAGTTGAAATACCATAATTACACATTTATCTTCATGGTATTATTATTGATGAATAATTAAGTGAATCCCATATCCATGATTTAAATTTTCTTGATGAGTGATGTATGGGGGCCTTACAATATAATCATCAATACAAAGCTCACATTTCTAAACAACATAATAAAAAAATCAAAGTACGTATTTTTAATATTAGTGACCTAGTCCTCAAACTATATTATACACATGATAAATAAGACAAGTACACCCAAAAATGGTGTGGTCCTTACCTTTTCTCATACATCATTGTTCCTAGTACTTATAGACTATAAACTAAAGGACATATTTTCAAAAAACCCACTAATTCTCAATTTTTAAAGATATTTTGCTTAACTATTTATTATTCTACATATTTCTCACTTATTTCCATATAGTATAAATACTAACACTTTTGTCAAGTTTTTATATAAGATCCCCAATATCTAGAATTGCATAGCTTTAATTATCCTTAGTTTCTATCATTAGTCCTCCAGTCTATCTACGTTCTTTAATTTAAGTCATTACTTATAGCGTGAGACCATGGATACGACCTGTCCTTATGAATATATTTTATTTTATAGTCAAAGCATGTTATCTCTTTTTTATAATTATTTCATCATTTTTACAAGATTATTTTCACCTATTTGGTTTATCTTTTATGATTTGCAATATAAGACCTTAGATAGGACTAGGCCTTCCTCAAAAAGTATTCTTATATTAGTCTTCATTTTTATAATTAATTGGTTTCTCTCTCATGATTTATAGTATCAGTTCTCATATATGATGATTTCCTCAAAAAAAATTCATTTCATAAATTCCTTTCTAGCTAAGTGATTTCACTAAAAAATAAGGTAATGACTGAATATTGTGATGTTATATTATCAAAAGTAGTTATATTATATGGTAGTAATAATTTTAAACAACTTATACTGCATGTTTCCCCTTACCCACAGAATTTATAATGATATGGAGTCATGCTTACCTATCATTTTATCATTTTACAATTTTAATTTTTTTATGATCTAGGGTAAATCAATCATTTCATGTTCATTTTCATCATCTCCCTTAATATTCCACTTTGTAAACACTAGGGCAATTTCAAGATAACACTCTTATTTAACATGCAAACATAATATTTGTTGACACCATGCTCTCTAATTTATTTTCCTTTATTATCAAGTCTAATTTATTTATTGATATTCATTTTTAACACCCATGCTTGGTTTTTTGAATTGTTATGGAGGAATAGAAAAAGGCATTAAAATTTTAAAAGGAAAATCATATCGAACAAAAGTCAATGCTAAAAAGTAATTTATAAAATTAAAAGTCAATATCACACCAAACTACATGATTATAAAGCACATCTCCTATTCTAGTCAAATATCAAACTCCATAGTTGGTCTCATAATAAATCTAAGGTTCATTGGGTTGTGGCAAGCTAGTAGACTGGGATAAGAGGTCTCAAAATTTTCTATAGTGATACTTAATTTCTCAAGAAAGTACTTAATCTTCATAGTAGATCAACAATGACTTAAGGGGTCTTGAGGAACAAGGAAAATGTTGTGTTATGATAGGTCCATTTTATTTTTCATGTATATAGCCTTCATGGGATGATATTTATACATCACTAGATAACCGGAATTTGTGTGGTTAGGGAAAGTTATCTAGGGTATTTAATTTCAATTTTTTTTTGCTTTTCTAACTTATTTTAAGTTTCTTATTGCTGATAAATATTATTCACCTTAATGCCACATAAATTTATTCCACCACAAATTTAATATTTACCCTTGCCATACAAGTGCATTTTTAAATCTTTTCCCAACTTATATATTCATTATTTTCCATCCCTTGTCAAAAATGCTCATAATAGGTTTATTTTAATTTATCTATCATTATAATGGAAGTTGTATCTTTGAATGATTATGTATTACTTCCTTAAACATTGCCTTATTTTTATTGGATTTACTTATTTATAATTAATATTTTTAAATTAATTTTCACCCCTTTTTCATATCATATCATTCTATTTTTTAATTTAGTTTTTCCATTGTTGAGTGAGTTTGGATTGTTATTTCTATTTCATCAATGTTGTTTACATTTTTTATTATTTTTACATATTTGATTGAGTATGTTTTGTTACTTACTTTACATAAATGTTAGATACATTATTTTATCTTCATGTGTCCTTAGTTTGATCTAGTTTTTAACTTTTCTTACTTAAGGTACATTGGTTCGATTTTTTATTCATTTAGTAGCCCTGGATTTAGGATACCTGATTCACTCTCATTATATCTTATATTCTTGGTATTTTGGTTCTAAGCTATAATTTATCATCCTATCTTACCTATTATCTAATTTAATTATTTAGTTATGTAAAATTAATTTATTTTGATTTACTTATGATTGTTTGTTCTTTCTCTTTATTCTTGTATCCTTAGGGTTTTTCCAAAGTAGTTAATATGACTTCCATAATCAAGAATACAAATACAATAGAAAACCATTTAGTGATAAAGGTAAGCTAATTTATGTATATGATACTTTTAATTATTTCCAAAATTTCCCTACTGTCATTTTAACTTCAAATTTTAATTTCTAGAACAACACTTTCTGATTCTATTTTTTCTCTAAGTACCATCCCATGTTACAACTATAGTACACGTGATGAGATTTGAGTGGGTCATATTTATACCTATAATATTTTTAAAATTTTATCATTTAATAACAATTTCTCTCTTTAAATAACCTATCAAGTTTCAATCTCTCTATGTGTACACCTTAAAGGGTACGCTAGGAAAGGGCTAGGCATATCTTTGGTAATTTGCTAGAGTTTTGTTCTATATAGCATTATATAAATCTACTAGAAGTTAATTTTATCAAACTCCCTAAGAAATAAAAATCAATTTATCCACTCCTCTAAGTAATCTCGTTTCTAAAATAGCCCCTAACTAAGAAAACACCCATTTTTATTCATTTTCCTACTATGTTAGCTAGGTCTATCTTATAGATTGAGTGCATGTTATAGAACTATGTATTCCTAACCAACCTATTTTGAGATCTAATTGTTATCTTTCCCACCTAATAAAATCAATCCATTCAATCTTGTCAACTAAATTCTTAGGAGGTTTTATGGTTAATCATTGTGTATAAATACCCCCTTCCCTTCAATCCAATAGAGAATAACATTCATTATAATATTTATAGATCAAAATTCTACTATTTATACACTTGAGTAGTCATTTATTTGGGTTTTTCCTTTGAAGGAAAGAATCTTGTCTTATGGAAAGTCTTGGATGCAAATTACAATTTTTATAGCCTAGAGCTCATTTCTACAGTGTGATCCTTACAAATCCACAATAATCACTTCAAAGCATCATTGGCCAAGGGATAGATTGAGGAATGACATTTTCATTCAAGGTAAGTGTTTCTAAATTTTACTATTTCATCTAGTACTTAGATATTTCAAAAAGTAATAGGATGAATGTTTTACTCCTTACTTAGTTTACCTCTACATTGACTTGAGTAGAGTTCTCTTTACATGTTTTGTTTAACTATCCCCATTTGTGACACAAAATTTATTAATCACTATGATATATTTATTTTATTTATTATAGGCCAAGCTAGGGTTACTACATAATTTCATTTTTGTAGATGCTTTGGAATCCTCTCCTTTGGTATTGTGTAGTAAGAGATCCCTTGGTTAGGTTTATCTGAATTGGTCATATCCTAATATAAATATCTATGAAATGCATTTTTATAGTGAGATTACTTTATTCAATCTTAGAATTCTCTAAGTATGAAAACTTGTAGATACTTCCTAATTCATTGCATACACATAGTATAGTCCCTCAAGATAAATTAGGTAGTACACAAACAAGTGTGTGAGCTATTGTATAAAGCATTGATAAGAAAAAATTTGATCATGTTCATATTACCCACATTTTTGGCATAAAATAATTGTGGAGAGTGACATGTCTATATAATCAATAGCCATAAAAAATATCACAATCAAGTATAAATTTGCATTACCATACATAGATGACCTACACAAAATACTTAAGTAGTGTGAAATATTTATTTGAAGAGTGGCTACCATGAGATTGATATTAGAGAAAGCATCTAGTTGGAAAAACCTTCAAGACAAAAGATCATATGAATGGTTGGGAATGTAATTTGGGTTCAAAAATGAACCAAGCACATTCACGAGGATGATGATCTATATTATAAAGTTATATAAAATCATGTCATTGTATATCTAGATGATATCCTATTGTTTAGTAAGAAAAAACAAGAACACCCAACTCATATATGGAATGTGTTGTAGATGTTGGTGTAAATAAAAATTGTTGATTAATGTGAAGAGAAAATTCCTAAAAATAAACTAGTATATCTTAGTTTTTTGATATCCCAATAAGGTCTTAAAATGGACCAAAAAAAGTGTGAGAAATAGTAGAATTACCATCACCAAGAATTATATTCAAGGAATAAATTTTCCATGGCATCAAAAAAAATTACTATAAATTAATCTATAATCTCAAAAGAACATACACAATGATAAAAAAATAAGGGTAGATTGTAAGACATTTTTAAAATAAAATCATCAAAGTAATTTCCAAGATTTGAATAAAAATGTGAATGTCAAATCAGTTTTGGCATAGCTAAACTTCAGCAAGGTATTACAAGTAGACATTAATACAAGTGGAATAATAATTAGATTAATGTTGAATTAATAAGGGAGTTCCATCACAAACTTAAATGACTATTTTAATTATGCTAAGAATACATTTTTGGCTTACAAATAGTAATTATATGTTATTTTACAATTACTAAAGAAGTGGAAGACTTATTTATTTATAAATAAGTTAATTTTCTACATGAAACATTAAGAGCTAAATTATATCAATATCCAAGGAAGTATCAACTAATGATTCATGAATGGCTTATAATTCATACAAATATACACTTTTGTGCCAAAGCATCAAAATGAGAAATCAAACAAGGTTGTTGATGTGTTAAGTAGAAAAACACTCATTCTGAAGGAGATGTGAGTAGAATTCAATGTATTTATCTCCATGAAGGAACTATCTGCATAAGATGGATATTTTTTTTATGCATGTAAGGCATTAATAACACCATCAAACACAAACATGACACCATATCTAGATTAAATTATACAAGATGAGATGTCATTTAAAGGTGCACAATTACGTATAACCAAAGGATCGATGCGAGATAATTTAATCAAGTAGAATCATAGTGGGGGTCTTCTCTGAATTTTGGCTTTGATATTACATTATAATAGTTGTAATAAGGATATTTATAGACAAGTATCAGTGTACATGTATGTGAATACGTGATGATGATGTCAATTTTATTATATGGCTAAGGTAATAAGATAAAACATAAGTTTATATATACCCCTACCCATTACATAGAAACCATGGGATGACATAAGCATGGATTTTGTGCTAGGATTACCTATGAGGTAGAGGGACAATGAACACATATTTTTAGTGGTCAAAAGTTTTTAAAAGTTGAAATAATTTCTTTCATGCAATAAAATAAGTGATGCAATAAATATACAAAATGTGTTCTTAAGAGAGGCATTAAGGTTGCATAGTCTATTATGTAGAATAGTATACAATCAAGATATGAAAATTTTGGGCCATTTTTGGCCTAAATTATGGGATAATATGGGTACATGGTTAAATATTAGTTTAACACATCATCCACAAACCTAAAATTAAACTAAAGTGGTAAATAAAAGTATTAGGACATGGTTTTGGTATAATTTGAGTTAACATACAAAAATTCACTAAATCAGAGCATAGGGAAAACACATTTCCATGCAATGTATGGAAGTAACCCCATGTGATTTGAAGATTTATATAACATGAGCATGATGATGAAAGGAGTCAAAAAGAAGAATACTTCATAGAGTATGTACACAAGCTACACTTAAAAGTGTGTAAGAAGATATATTAGATTAGTAAAGTATACAAAGCATGTGAAGAAAGGAAGTATATGTATATGATTTTTAAATTGGGAGATAGAGTGATGACACATTCATATAAAGATAGATTATCAATAGGTACATACATAAAACTAAAGATAAATAAAATTAGGTCTTATTAAATAATGTACAAGTTTTCAAATAACACATATGAGTTCAAGTTTCTAGAAGACATAGATATATCTCCCATATTCAGTGTGGTAAACATACATGAATTCTAGGAGGCATGATAAGATGGATAAAATTAGGAGGAATAAATGACACAAGTACCTAGTCATAAGATATAGGTATCAAATAAGGATAAAGAGGAAATAAAGGCCTTACTAGGCTCTAAAGTGATACATATGATGCATTAAAAAGAGTGAGAGAAGTTCCTAGTTAATTATGGGAACCATGTAGAGGAATACTCAACATATATGGATCTTTTAGAGATAGGCTAATACAACCATACACCTAAATTTTTTATCTTGTGATAAGGAGATCACATTTTTAATTACTTGGGATATCTAATGTAGGAACACCCTAGGATCTAAGGTACCTTATGATAATACATACAATTTTTACAAGTATGAGTGAAGGAGTAAAATGAAGAATTCAAGTTATTTATTCATAAAATTATGCATGGAATGATGTGAGAAATGGAGTTGAAATCACATGACACAAAAGGTAGGGATTTGACAAGATCACATAGGATATAAGGTTAATATTCAACATCATTATAAATCATTGACATAGTAGAGTAGTTAAAACATTTTATTTATGTATACATGGTTATACAAAAAACTACTTCTGAAATCAAATGACACATGGTGTAGACACCTAAAAAGTGTCTAACCCTTTGTCTTCCTCTCTCCCCTTGGTCCCTTCCCACTTCGACTATCCCTAACCTACCTAAGTCTTATTTATTGAAAATAATCACCTATTTTTAATTAAATAAGACCCTCTTCCTTCTCCTTGCCACCTCGCCACCCTAGGATACCCTCCTTGGATCCCCTTCATTCCCCACATGGCCATTTAATGCCTTAGACTCCCATTCCAACCTCTCCTCTCGCCCATTTAACCCCCCCGTCGACCGTTTCATCGTGGCATTCATTTGACCCGGCCGTTGGGAAACGGATGAAAGGCTATTTTTAGCCTTTCTCTGGCCTTTCAGCCACCGACGTCGGTCAGCCTTCGGCCGACGTCGGTGATATTGCCAGCGTCAGCACCCTTCATAACGGTTTCTTCACCGTTTTCTCTATCGGCTGGTTCCGCTTGGCTTTTCTTCACTTCTCTACTTCTCTAGCTCTCGCAACCTGACTCTTGCATCTTTGGCATCAAACCCTTGTATCAACAATCTCTCTACCAATCAATCTGACTCTCTCTCCCTCAGGTACACAGCAATCTTCTATAGGTGAACAACAGGGAATCTTCATCAGCAACAGGTTTTACATCCGGCAACATCAACAGCAAGATCAACACCTTCTTCAGCAGGGCACAGGTATGTTCTCTGTTTGTATTCTTTATGCTTTCTAGTTATCATGTTTTAAGCTATATTCAGCTCTTTTACCCCCTCAGACCTGACTATCACCCAGATTGGCTTCCTCTATCTCCCTATCCCTCTCTGTCCTTCTGACTAAAACCATCCTCAAACCAGGCCCAAAGCAGACTCAGACCTTCGTCCTCAAACCCGTCCACTGACCATCTTTAAACAGAGCACAAATCAAGACCCAGACCATCCACAGACCAGACCCTGCCTATTGCCCCGATCGACGCCGGTCATTACCCCCACCGACGTCAGCAGACTAACCGACATCGGCAGACCTGACAACCGACGCCGGTAGGACCACCGACGCTGGTGACTGTGACCAATTTGACAGCTTCTTCCAGGTAAGCCTTTGCTTCCTTTTCTCTTTCAGTTTGCTATCATTTCAGTCTATTTTAGCACTCTGTCTTTTTATCAGTCATTTATCTCTTTATCAAATAGTGGGTTGACCTCCCTCAAGGAAGTTCTCATACTTCTGGGAACAAGCTCTTGCTTGGCAACCCACTGCCTATCTATCTAACATCCTCTTGTCCAAGTTTTCTTCTTTTGCAGGTGTCATTCCTCCACAGCCAAAGAGGAGTGCTCACAAACGTCTGGATTTTTGGTGCGCAATCTTTAGTCCAGGTACTTCCAAGCCTTGTCCATTACTTTCTTTTAGTTTCTTTCTTTTTAGTCTGAAAAGCGAATTTGAGGTAGAAACATCTCTGGCACGCCCGGTGGGACACTAGGTTCCTCCTGGGTTCCTTTTTCCTTTTCATTCATCTAGGTGCATTTAGGCTCCTTCTCTCTTGTCTCTTTCTTCTATTCCAAATGACACTATAAGCAGGACTAAAACGAATCCTTCTTTTCTTTCTTCCTTGCATTCTAGACTAGTCTAAGCATCATACTCTTGACCCTTTCTCAAAACTTGTCTTCATAACAACATCACATTTCGACTTGGGCATTAAAACATATTGCACTTTCATTTCTGCTTGTGCTTGCATTAGTCCACATCTAGTAACTTAGGCGCATATTGAATAAATCGTAGACACTTGATGTTACACTACCGAATCACATGCACTAAAACAAACATAAAACTTACCTGAGACAAGGCCCAACTGGGATTTCATCACCCAGCGGATACCTTACCCGTCCCGGTGACCCTACTTGGATTTCATCACCAAGGGGGAAGCCCACTCCGTTCTCTGGTGGAGTCTAAACTCTAGGCGAGGTATATCTTGGCTAAGCAAGACCAGCTAACCACTGGAATCGTGAAGTGAGGGGAGCTTGCTCCTTAGCACCAGGCCACGTACCAGACCCTAACACAGATCTTTGAGCACCTAAAACAACACCCAAAACCATCTTTAGATCGCCTTCTTCTAGGACCCATTTTTCAGCCAATCTCCCCAAACATCCATCTAAGGCATAAGCCACAAGTTTCTAAGGTTAATTCCTAGGATTTATCGCTTAGGCTTGTCTTTCTCTCTCTGTTTTCCTCTTCTCATCTGTTTGTTTGAGTGTGTGAGGACGCTTTCTTCATTGTTTTCCAAGAACCTTTTGATTCTCTGGAAAACACAGTCACCGACATCGGTTCTGATACTGACGTCGGCTTCATCTGTTACCGGCATCGGTTATCTGACCGACGCCGGCCTCATTTCCTACCGACATCAGTTTTTCGACCGATGTCGGTCTCTGTCACTGTCCTTTTTCTTCAAAACCAGCAGCCTGAAACCTATCCCTTCTCTGTTGAAAACTCCATTCTAGTTTTCTGAGACTGCATAAACACAGTTTTTGGAACCAGGACTCTCTTCTTAACCACTTTAGCCAACAGCCACTTTTGTCTATCCTGTCTCTAACCAGTCCTATCATGGAGTTCCACTCGGAGACTGAAAGAACTCCTACAGGACCGACCTTGACCCTGACCCCGACTCAAATTCCCATCATCCCTGAAGGGGACCGAGATTTTGAGAGATTCTTGGACCTCAATACCGCAGCCCTCCAAAACTATCTCGCGAGAAACCCAACGCGAGACCTTTCGGGTGACGTGGTGACGACATCCACACCATTCGCCACCCAACCCTTTATGACTCAGCGTTTCACCTCAACTATTAACCCAATCATGGCCAATACGCAAAGTTTGGCCTCCCCGTCTATTTTTAGACCGACCTCCATCGGGGTTCCATTACCCCCTCAACCACCTGCAATTCAACCAAGTTCTACATCATATCAGAACTTGATTGCCTCGACCCCTCACACTCTTGCGCCCACAAATGTAGGAGTGTCAACCTGTCCCTCTACCAGTGCCACCATTCAACCACCTTTGGCGGTGCCCAATCAACCTATGCCTTCAACCTTCATAACGCAACCACCTCTAGCCTCCACTTCCGCCCCTGCGACTAGTCATCCGTACATTGTACAACCGACTATGTTGCACACCTCCTCTAACCTCTTCCAAGCACCTTACAACTTAAGGGGCGCTCAACCCGCCAATCCGTCAGCAGATCTTATCAAGATGCTGATGGATAAAATGTCCAGTCTCGAGGCCTCCATTTCTAGTTCAAGCAATACTTTGTCATATGAACAAATTTGTAATGAGCCCATCCATCCTTCCGTCCCTATTCGACCATATCCTAACCATTGGGAGCTTCCTAAATTCACTCGCTTTCAAAGTAAGGAAGACCCACAACAACATCTACGGGCATTTAGACATGCCTGTTATCTTATTTCCCATGACGATGTGTTACTTCTACGCACGTTTCCTATGTCCCTTTCTGGCCCTGCCCTTGACTGGTATAGTTCTCTTGCCAGACACTCTATCTTTTCATTCATCCAACTCGCCCAACTATTTCTTGACCATTTCTCAATCAACATCACCAAACAAGTCTCAATCATAGACCTTTATTCTATCAGGCAATTTGACGATGAATCAATTGTCGACTTTGTCGCTCATTGGAGAGGTCTGATTAACCAACTCTCCTTCTCTTTACCTCAACCCGAGCTCATCGAGCTCTTTTCTCGAGCATGTGCCAAACACATCTCTTCTACCTTGCGGATTCAGACATTTCGCACTTTTGACGAAGCTTTCATCATGGCTCGAAAGCTTGAACTCCGTGCCCTTGAAGAAGATAAGGTCAAGTTGCGTCATACCAACGCAAAATATATTGACCATTCTTCTTCCAGACCTTCTTCTTCTGCCAACTCCAAGTCCAAAGGAGTGGCCAACACTGTGGTCATCAGATCACCATCCTCAACAACAACGAATTACTCTCAACCTTCGACATCTTCCAGCATCACTAAACAATTCCAACAATGGTACATTCAGCGTTCTTACACTCCACTTAGAGAACCATACGCTTTCGTTTTGGAAAAACTTCTCAAGCAGGGGGTCCTCAATCTCCCTCCAATCCGACCACCTCAATTTGACCCTTCAAAGGCCCTCCCTACATGGTATAGAGAGGCCGACTTCTGTCCCTTTCACCGCATCCAAGGCCATGACATTGACAATTGCCAAACTTTCAAAAACATCGTCCAAGACATGATCGACAAGGGGGATCTTATTTTAGATAACCTGAATGCCCCGCCTAATCAACATATTGACATCTTCAAACAACCATTTCCGAATCATCCGCCTACTCAAAACAACGTCCAGACTTCGACCAATGACCCTCAAGACCATGACATTCACACGATTAGCACTATCTTGCCTCTTGTCCTTGACCAACCTCTTCCATTAAAGGATGAGGAACCTCCTTCTCCTGCTAGTCCTCCATCTACCTCTCTTGTAGCGGAGGACGCTTTGACCATATCAACGCCATTAAGCCCACCTTCATCCAAAGACCATACCTTGCCTACTCCTCGAGCACAAGTAGAAGGCACGATCATCCATGCCCTCTACCCACTTGAGGAGCCAGACTCTCTTATTTCTTCTCCACCAAGAGAAGAACTAGTCTCTCCCCCTGTTTCAATCGAGGAAGACCCAGTCACGATTTCCTCTTGTCCTTTGCCTGAGATTGTTACATCTCACTCACCTTCGTCCACATCCAAACCCAAACCCACATCTAACCTCGCCTCGCACAATGGTGGCTCTCGACCCAAACACACAAAAGCTACTAGACCACACCGGAGAACTCCTCCCCCACCTTCGTCATTACCTTCAATCTTGGGCCCGCATCCGTCCACTTTAATAGGAGTGTTTCCCACTCCCATCCTTCACAGAGGCACATCGCCTCCATTACTTCCTCATCCCATCAGACGTACATCTCATCCGAACTCTCGACCGATGCCTCTTTCACCTCTCAAACCAACGTCACCAACCCTCACTGCAATAAAGCATCCAGACCCGTTAGCAGGTTCATATGCCTTGCTCTTACGGCACTTGTTGCAGTCGTCTCATATCGATCTTCCACCTCTTAGACAATATCAATCTCTCAGACCTAAACCACCATGGTTTGATGACACTCGCATTTGTGCATATCATCGCACGCCTGGGCACGACACGGAGCATTGTCATGCCCTCAAGGTCATCATTCGCCAATGTCTTGGGAATGACACCCCTCTTCTCGACCACGTTATCAACAAACCCTCAACACCACCCTACTCATCAACTCTCGAATCAAGACCCTCTTGGTTCGACAACTCTAAATACTGTCACTATCATCATACTCTGGGGCATGACACTGAGCGTTGTTGCGCTCTTAAAGCTGTCATTCGTTAGCACCAGAGAAAGGATTCCCTTCTCATCAAGGGTCCTCTTGACCACCTCTTCGACAAAACATCAACCTCAACTCATGCCTCTCCAACCTCATCACCTAAATCGGGATCTCCACGCCAGACTGTGGTCCCTTTGCCGCCTTTGACCCCCTTATTCGACATTAACACCGTCCATAAGACCATTAAACCTCAACTGACCTTAACCAACCTTTCAAACATTCTCCCTACCCGCTGGGGGAATTCAGCCTTCATCCAAACCTCGACCAACTGTTCAACCCAGTCTCTACCACATATCAATCACTCATTTTATCTTAAAACCCGACCAAGTATCCACCGACCCAACCCCCGACCAATTATTTGACTAGTCTCAACCAAACTTCAACCAAATATCAATCACCCTGACCTCTCGACCAAGCATTCAACCTTTTTCAACCAACCAACGACAATGTCAACCAACTTCACATCCATCAATCAACACCTGACCAATCTGGAAAGAGGCAAATGGGGCAGGTTTGCTCCCAATTGACTCAGACCTTCACGCATGAGCATGGCCCAGGGTCTTATTAGACCTTAAACCCCTTTTTATGTTTTGCGTCTTCGACCTTTCTTCTGTTAGTCGAGTACTCGTCTACTTGACACGTAACTTGAGCTCATCCCTTGAGCAATCCTCGTCCTCTTAATCCTCATCCCTTTCAACCCTATTCCCCTTTAACAAGTCCTCTACAACTCTTTTAGGATGCAGTGATGCTTTGTCCTAATAAAAAGGGGCGTCCTTGAGCTTCTACAGTCTTGTTCGTGACTCTCATTCCTATCAATAAATCCAAATCAAGATGTCAAAACATATCCATGGTCACTAAATCAAGTCAAATCAAAAAGACAGACTGATCCCTCGAAGGACAGCTGTACTATCATTGCTGTATTACTAGACTGATCCCTTGAAGGACAGCTAGGCCAACTTTTCAAACATTATTAAGCAAAAATATAGACCACTCCCTCGAAGGATGGCTATGACTACTCTGGCAATAAACAACACTTTTCTTAGAAGCTTCCCGCATCGATCAGCTTCGCAACATGACCATTACATCAAGTGACATCTCTATGTAGGCTTCCCGCATCGATCAGTCTGTGCAAAAAAAAAAAAAAAAAAAAGAAAAAAAAAAACCGAGTCACGGACATTGGCTTGTAGTTGTCTCAGGGTCTCCTATAAAAGGGGCAAGGTTATTCCTGCTCTTAAACTGGGTTACCCTATCCTCTTCCTATCACCGGCTCAAGGGACTTCGAGCTCACTTTAATGTCAAAGTGATTCGATTACCGTTCTAACTCGACACTGGTCAACGACGCAATGCATGAACGGGGCTTTTGTTCTAATAACCCCTATCTATGCTTCCTTTCTGGTCCTTGTCAATGAAAGAGCAATTTTCCTTTCACCTTTTCTCTACACTTTGGTCATGCTTTGGCCACGTCAATTGTCGACTCATCCTTAAACCCAGCCAACTTCAACATTTTTCAAACCAGCCTCGACATTTTCAACATGACATCAGGCATCATCCTTGTCCTTTTCGCATAGTTTCTATGGACACCAATACACATGGAAACTACCGACCAGACCCAATTTATGTTAAGCATAAACCAATACTTGCTGAAGCATAAATAGACCTTTTATTCATTTCTAGCATACATCCATCACGACTATGGAAACTTGCTAGGGATGAAAGACTCTCGACCACTTCTACAGAAGACACCATCTGTAGCATCCTTTTATCCTCATCTTTTTATCCTCATCATTTCGACGCTTGACCACATCCAATCATCGACCGTTTTGACCCTCGCAGTCTGAACTACATTGGTCTAAGGCCCTACGACCAGGGCTATGTAGGTAGCACTCAGATAACACATCTTTTGAGGTTAGCTCGACCACCCCCGTTTGTTCGTCTCTATGATGGACAAACCTTCTCTTCTTTGACTCTTATCACACCCAACTTCATCAACTTTGACCAAGACCAATCATTTCCTCTGACCAAGACCAATCATCGACTTTGACCAAGACCAATCATCGACTTTGACCAAGACCAATCAATCCCTCCGACCCTCCCTCCCTTTTAGGGAGAACTACATCGGCCTGAGGCCCTGTCAGCAGGGCTATGTAGGCAGCACTCAGTTGACATGGGGTCTTCTGGGGTTAGCTCGGCCGCATCCTTTCGTCTATCCATCCTCTTGACCAATGACCATTGGCGATCATGCCTATCTCCTTCGACCTCGACCACTTCCAAGCCAATGTTGCCTTGGTTGTTTTTACGTGTATGCTATTCCACGGCTGGTTAGCAGAATTGTCTGCAGACTATTTTTGACCCTTCACAAGTATAGGATCGTGAGCCAGTTGATCCCTACTACTTGTGGCTTTTTCATGTTTTTGGGAGCACTTCCTGAGCCCTGGATACCTGGGACACGACGACCATTTGGAGCTTCAGCTTAGATTGAGTGACCTAATCAGCAGACGACTAAATGTTGGGGCCCGGTTACTTCAATTTTGGCACTCCTTGACCCTTGACCATGCGACAATTTGACCTGACCATCTTATGCAGTGGTATGCACGCAATAATGACTTTTACAGCATTCTCACTCACCTCTCTCTTTCTCATCCACCTTTTGTCAAATCAGCACTCGACATCAGGTTCCTTCCCTCGACTCCTGCTTTGAGGAGGAATACCTCATCCTTACTTCAGGGCAATCCACATCATCCCTTACCTGGGGCAACCACTCCCTATTTTTGTCTTGCAGTTCATTCAGAACAATCAACAAGACAAAAAGGGGCAAATGTAGACACCTAAAAAGTGTCTAACCCTTTGTCTTCCTCTCTCCCCTTGGTCCCTTCCCACTTCGACTATCCCTAACCTACCTAAGTCTTATTAATTGAAAATAATCACCTATTTTTAATTAAATAAGACCCTCTTCCTTCTCCTTGCCACCTCGCCACCCTAGGATACCCTCCTTGGATCCCCTTCATTCCCCACATGGCCATTTAATGCCTTAGACTCCCATTCCAACCTCTCCTCTCGCCCATTTAACCCCCCCGTCGACTGTTTCATCGTGGCATTCATTTGACCCGGCCGTTGGGAAACGGATGAAAGGCTATTTTTAGCCTTTCTCCGGCCTTTCAGCCACTGACGTCGGTCAGCCTTCAGCCGATGTCGGTGATATTGCCGGCGTCGGCACCCTTCATAACGGTTTCTTCACCGTTTTCTCTGTCGGCTGGTTCCGCTCGGCTTTTCTTCACTTCTCTACTTCTCTAGCTCTCGCAACCTAACTCTTGCATCTTTGGCATCAAACCCTTGTATCAGCAATCTCTCTACCAATCAATCTGACTCTCTCTCCCTCAGGTACACAGCAATCTTCTGCAGGTGAACAACAGGGAATCTTCATCAGCAACAGGTTTTACATCTGGCAACATCAATAGCAAGATCAACACCTTCTTCAGCAGGGCACAGGTATGTTCTCTATTTGTATTCTTTATGCTTTCTAGTTATCATGTTTTAAGCTATATTCAGCTCTTCTACCCCCTCAGACCTGACTATCACCCAGATTGGCTTCCTCTCTCTCCCTGTCCCTCTCTGTCCTTCTGACTAAAACCATCCTCAAACCAGGCCCAGAGCAGACTCAGACCTTCGTCCTCAAACCCGTCCACTGACCATCTTTAAACAGAGCACAAATCAAGACCCGAACCATCCACAGACCAGACCCTGCCTATTGCCCCGACCGACGCCGGTCATTACCCCCACCGACGTCGGCAGACTAACCGACATCGGCAGACCTGACAACCGACGCCGGTAGGACCACCGACACCGGCGACTGTGACCAGTTTGATAGCTTCTTCCAGGTAAGCCTTTGCTTCCTTTTCTCTTTCAGTTTGCTATCATTTCAGTCTATTTTAGCACTCTGTCTTTTTATTAGTCATTTATCTCTTTATCAAATAGTGGGTTGACCTCCCTCAAGGAAGTTCTCATACTTCTGGGAACAAGCTCTTGCTTGGCAACCCACTGCCTATCTATCTAACATCCTCTTGTCCAAGTTTTCTTCTTTTGCAGGTGTCATTCCTCCATAGCCAAAGAGGAGTGCTCACAAACGTCTGGATTTTCGGTGCGCAATCTTTAGTCCAGGTACTTCCAAGCCTTGTCCATTACTTTCTTTTAGTTTCTTTCTTTTTAGTCTGAAAAGCGAATTTGAGGTAGAAACACATGGGGAAAATAGAAATAAATTTAAATATAAAATAACATAATTCACCTAATAATAAGTTGGCGAATCATTTGGAACCATAAATTTAAATTTAAATTTAGGAGGTAACATGTATATATAGAATTAGTGATAAAGGTTTAACCAGTAAAGTGCCAAGTGCAGGAAAGATTCAAAAGTAGACATTTATTTTAGAAGGTCCACCCCAATCATTCATAAAAACCTTAGTTGAAGAATGTTATTTTAAAAGATAATTATGTTGATAAGGAAATTATTCCAATCCATAAGTTGAGAATATATGGGAATTATCTTACCTTGAGTTCTATAAACTCTATTGGAACTATAAGATATTTTTATAGGGAAATTGGAACACATATATTATTATATTTACTATATTTAGAGAACAAAATTGACTCCATACTTTTAATGGTATCATGTTTATCCAAATTTAAAATTCAAAAAATCACAACTTACTCTCCCTTATTAAATTCTAGTCACTGTGTTGTGGTATGTAGTGAGTGCCTTTTATTTGTGTGGTCTAGGCAATTATTCATTGGAATCATAAGGTCTGTAACTATGTCATTAACAATTTATGACCCTTAAAACATTATCTTTATTAACTTAATTTAGTTATTAATGTTACCTTTCCAATACTTATTATTATATATAATATCATTTAGAAGGAATTTTTTAATTGATTTATCATATATTTTTAATAAACTTGTTAATGTATGGTTAATAAATAGAGAATGGAAAATTTTGAGGTGATTCCAAATATATTTTTAAAGGGGTAGTGTCCAAATAATAATAAAATAAAAAATTCAATTACAACCAAATTAAATTTTATAAACAAACAAATTGGGTGTCACTTCATTAAATAATGGCACAAGCTTGTTGCTTTTATAATGATCACATTTTTCATCGATGGTTGGTTTTAGGTAATCCTATTTACATATTACAATTTCATTGGCAAAAACCAAGACATTGGATTTAATGATTTTTTATTTGAATAGGTTAAAAATAAATTTATATTTTTGTACCATTTTTGTTGATAATTTTAGATATACAGATTTAAAAAAATATAGCAAATATTTTAAAACTCTTAGGCATGAAATTAAAAAACCATGACCATACAATTATTTAAATAGTAAGTATATTATAGTCGATGTAATATCACCTCCAACTCATTATTTTTATGGTTTAGTTTATAATATTATTTTCTCACCCCTATGAATATGGCATAGATGTGTTGGAAGAACTCAATATGTTATTTAATTTATTTACTTTACAAATATGAGGGTTATGACCTAAAGGAGTTGATTTGTAATAAAATGTATTCTATGATTTTATAAGAAAATTTATGTTTCATGTGGGTTTAATTGATCACATAAACTACTCATTCTCATGGATATTATTGAAAATTTTCATTTATTATTATCCTATAAATATTAGTTTACTTCCTTAAATTATATGGGTTGTATCAAATTTTCCAATATTGTAGGTTATTTTATCCAAACTACTATGTCTATAATAAGCTCTAAATTTTATATATGTGCTATATAATATTATCTACAATATGGAAATGTCTCACCTAACAAGGCAAGAATAGATAGAGAATATGTAAATCCTGATAATATTTAAAAAGATTGATCATTTGAAATGTGTTGTACATGATTTAGGAAAATGAAATTCTAAGGTTTTAAGGGACATACCTATTGTTTATTGGATATACACCCTTTGAGGATATGTTAGGGCTCTCCTCATCCAAGTGGCACAATGGAATCACTTCTAGGCTTGTAGGCAACCTAAGGAATGAAGTGAGTCTCTAGATAGGGCTAGCTCCCTTGATGTACCACATGACTACAACTACTAATAGCTATTAGGGGTAAAAAGGGATAAGGATAGATGAAAGTAAATATAAACTATGGATGTGATACACCAAATCATTTTTATGACTTCGAAACTTGAGACCAAGAAATAAACTAAAACATGTACTTTCCCAAATCTATGTCTTCTTGCATCAATACTACATTGTGGGCTCATAGATGATATAAAAAGATAGGAGAACTAGAGAAAAGTTATTTTATGACACTAATGAAAATTATACTCACTTAAACCATGGACATCTCCTAGAACACTTCACATGCCCTACAAGAAGAGGCTGTAAATAGGTGAAAGAGTGAAGTATAGTGTTAAGGAATCCATAGTCTTCACTAGGCAAATTAAACATTAAATTAAAGAAAACTATGAAAATTAATGAATGAGATAAAAAATATTAATTTTATTGATAAAACAATATAAAAATTATTAGATATTTACCATACTCAGGTGGAGCATCCAATATAATCCCAAAATGGCCAACTCTTATAGAGTTTGAGAGAGAGAGAGAGAGAGAGAGAAGTCCAAGGGTCACAAGTACACTTTTAAAGATAAAAATTTTAATTATCCATGAATTATAAGATGATATGCGTTGAACCATGTAATTATAGGAGTAAAAAGTGTCAATCTAAGTCACAAATTTGAATAAAAGTGGCAAAAAACTCTTCACTTTGAATTAAAAAACTATATTCATGATTGGGCCTATTTGAACATCTTATAACTGATATAGAGGAAGCATAATTATTTTAAATAAAGTTAGGTACATCATAAATTCTTCTCCATAAATTTTTTTCATGCTTGGTCTTCTAGAATTAACTAAAAATGAGCCATCATCATCTGTTGTCTTGAAAACTACCCTTCCATGCATCCTGCACCCTTGGCATCAAAATTGGCATAATTTTTCCATTAAAATATATTTTAAGGAGTTAATAACATGTTTAAACACCCTAAATTTCCTTGAGAGCATTATGGGCACCTTAAAATCATTTTACTTGAAGATTTCTCCCCTCTCTTTAGCTTGTGCATTAGGATAGTTTTAATTGGCTGAAAGTAAAGACCTAGTTGAATAACTTATAATTTTATTAATTAAATTAAATTAATATTTATAGTTATATTAAGTTTAATTATTACACCTAAACTTTGTTTCATCTTGTAGCCTATACAACACATAAAATAGTGAGAAAAAGCCTATTTTTGCCTCCATCCATACAAGTCTATTACAAATAGCTAGCATGGGAAGGAGATTGGGTTAGTCATATTAAACTTAAAATATTTTCCATGATAAAACTATTTAATATTATTATCTATCCAACTCCATTTCTCAAGATTGGTTCTGACTAAGGGTTTGTAAGCGTTTTAAATTTATTTTGGGTCTTAAAGATGATTCATAAAATCCTAAAATCTAAGTTGCCAATTAATTTCACAAATTTGGTCTTAGGGGACCTTTATAACATAATTTAACTTCCTTATCATCCATTCATATTCTTATCAAAGATATGAGCATCTCAAAATGACTACTCAGGCTTATTTTTTATCTCCTTGCAAGGTTACATTGATATTTAGCCCAAAAATAGCTTTCCTAATGTTTTCCTTACACTATGAGAGATCAAAAATATATTTATTCATCCTAAAATCAGGTTTAAATAGGGTAGGAATCAATTCTATGTCTAAAAGTGTGACTGGCCTTCCATTTGAGAATTAGGCTTGCATATTTGCCCTTAGGCCTATTTTGTCTTTTAAAGATTAAAATGAGTTCCTAGTGGTTTTCCTTGATCTAAAATATATTTAAAATACATTTTGATACCTTATAGAAATTTTAAAACATTACACCAAGCTTTCTTATACTTAAAATTATAAGCAACACTTAATTGGCCCCTTAGGCCTGCTCCTTGCATAGCCTTCTTGAATGCAACTTTAAGTGATTTGGGCTAGATATTAGGTTTATTATATATATGGGAGGATATAAATGAATTTTTAGGTATTTTTAAACTTTAAAAACTTACTTATAGTCCTAAACCATCTCTAACTTTCCCTATAACCTCTTCTCCTTAAAATTGCTTGTCTTTGCATTGAGGGGAATACCCCTATTCTAAGATAGAACAATAGGTATATACCCTATTTTTATCAACTAAAAAATCAAGGAAAATGGTTAAACAAGTGGTAATTATTATTTTCACTAAAATTTCACTTCTAAATCTAATAATATAGCCTCCAAAAATCACAAATTCCAAGACTTAGTTTTATAGGCAAGTTGTGTTTCCTCAAGACATTGTCCTGTAGGTTTTAGTGCATGTTTTGGGAAGGATCAAAGGTCAGACAAACTATTTTTTTCCATTATAATAACTAATAATGTTAATTTATTTCAACTCCATTCTTTCCAAATGCCTTGTCAATGGTGACCATGTCAAAACCTTGACTGAGTTTCTTGAGAACCCTGATGTGACTATGCATGGCTAGAAGTACCCCTACTAGGTGAACTTGGCATGAATTAAAACTTTAAATAATGCATTATGACCTCATTATATGATCCAAAGTAATTTAATATATGTTTGGACCTTTTCATATGTCTTTTCATTGAGTTCATATCAATATCTTGACTCCTCTATTCTCTATCCATATAGTCAAATGTATTATGCTTGGTGAAACCCCATAGGTGTCTCTACATGATTAGGTTGATAAAAAGTTTTTAGATGATCATAGAGAATATTATAAAAATACCATGATTTTTATATAATTTTAAGTCCTCTCTTTATATTAAAAATATTCACACCTCACTTTAGCCTTCACTCATGTTCAACACTTCATAAGTGTTGGAAATATTGTCATTGATGTCAAAGGTCTAACATTATTGGTGATAAAGGCCCCATTTCATTTAATAGTATTTTTAATATTCTAATCTTGGATAATTATGTTAATATATATTTAATATTAATGAAAAAAAATTTGGTTGCATATAAGTCAAAAGAGGGCCCATGGAGAAGTCAAAGAGTCACGGGGTAAAAAATAAAAGATGAATGGGATGTATTTTCTCATAAAGAGTCATCTTGAGGAATTCCAAGAGTAATCATGTGAAGATAGAAGAGCTTATGGCACATTTTTCCATGAAGGGACACTTTGTGGAATATGAAAAGTCACCAATATAAAGACAAAAGAAGAAAGGATGCATTTTTTTAATGAAGAGTCACCATATGACTTTTCAAATGCAAGGATAGGAAGGGTCATGCAAGTTTGGTGCCATTTTCCATGAGGATTGAAGGGTCAAAAAGTTTGAATTCTAAAGGTCATTTGGAAAGCTGTAAATAAAGGCTTGAGAATCCATTTGTAAAATGCAAGAGAGTGGATGGTTTTTATTTATTTTAAAAAAGAGAAAAATAGGAGATATTTTAGAGTTATATCATTTGTTGAGTAAGAAACATTGAGAGATAGTTGTGTTTTATACACAAGAGGGATAGGTTATCTTGTGGGTTGGTGATCATTCATATACTTGATATTTTTCTCCATGCTTTTTCCCACTTTGGATTTCCATGTAAAAATCTACTCTCTCTCTCTCTCTCTCTCTCTCTCTCTCTCTCTCTCTCTCTCTCTCTCTCTCTCTCTCTCTCTCGTGTGGTGCATATTATTGTTTCAATTTTATTACATATCTTGAATGTGTGATCAATTGGTTAAATAAAAAAATAAAATTAATTAAAAGATATATATTATACTAATTCACCCCCACCCCCTCTCAGTATATTTCATGCTTAATAATTGGTATCAGTGTAGGTTCGTTTGGAAACAAATTTACATCTTGAAGGTAGATTGAGAAAGCACAATGGATGGATAACATGAAGGTTTTTCTACAAATAAGGCACCTTTGTTTGATGGGATAAATTATTATTTTTGGATCATAAGTATGAAGACTTATTTGATGCCCCTTGGATTTGACATTTGACAAGTAGTGGTGGAGGAGTATGAAGAGCCACAGACACTTGGAACTACTCCAACATAAAAGAAGGCAAGTGAAAATAATTATAAAGATTTAAATGTTATTTTATGTGGTTTATGTGAATAATAATTTGTTGAATTTATGCAATGTAAATCTACTCATGAAACTTGGGTAAAACTTGAGAATATTTATAAAGGTGATGGAAAGGTTCAACAAGCTAAGCTTTAGACTTTTAAAAGATAGTTTAGAGTTTGAATATGGAAGAGGAAAAAAATATAGAAAGTTATCTTTTGTGGGTTGATCAAATAGTTAATCAGATTCAAGGTCTTGGAGAAAATTTAGAAGAATTAATTATGTTTCAAAAAGTTTTGCTATCTCTACCATTGAGATATGATGCAAAAGTTTTGTCAATTAAAGAGATGAAGAATTTAGCCAAGCTAAATATGGATGAACTACATGTTATTCTTATGGCATATGAAATGCAGACTGAATGAGAGAAAAATGCAAAGAGAGAAGTTTTTTCCAAGACATCAAAGAAATATAAGGCTAAGATTCAAGAATCAAATGACAATTGTAGTGATGATGAAGATGACAACAGAGCTTTATTCATTCTCAATCCAAAAAAAGGCACAAGTAAATATCAAGGAAAATTACATTTTAAATGTTTTAATTGTGAAAAGATTGGATATTTTGCAACTAAGTGTCTAGATAAGGGTAATGGTGACAATGAAGAAGGAAAATCTACATACAAAAATAATTTCAAAGTAAAATTAAAGAAGGGATTCGAGAAGAAGAGTTTGTACTCTAAAGATCCTAACTCAATTGAAGATAGTGGAGTCAGTGATTCAGAAGAAGAAGATATTATATTCATGGCCATACATGAAGATGCCTCTATAAGGAAAAGTACATATGATCAAGAATAATAATAATATGAAGCTAAAGTGAATTTAGAAGGATAAATCCTTTATGCCATAGAAGAGTTAAAATCTCTTGAATAGAAGAATCAAAGCTTAAAGCTCTAGATCAAGAAAAATTAAAATGAGTCAAAGGAGATAATTGAAGATCTATAAGCACACTTTGAAGAAGCCAAGAATAATGAAGAATATCTAATGGCACAATTGCAAAAAGTAAGTAAATAATGTAAAGGTATGTTATTGAAATTACTTCTTTAAAAGTAGATCTTGAGAAAACAAATAAAGAAATCAATGATAGAACATCCAATGATTTAAAATTTGAGAATAACACTAATATTTTGAATAATATATTAGAAATTCAAATATAAATGTCAAATAAGATAGCTATTATATTTGAAAAAGAGAAAGGGGAGGTCACTACTTTCACAGACAAGGAAAAATGAAAGAGCTATGCTAAAGCTTTTACAAAAGAGGAAATAAAAAAGGAAGAAGTTAAGAATATATATGGCATCTCAAATAAAGAAGGATGGAAAGAATAGAGCTATAAAAGGTAATTAAATTAGAGATACACAAACATGTCCTATTTTTATTTTAATGGATATGGTCATAAGAAAATAAAATGTCAAAAAAGGGCTAACAATTTTAGAAATAAGAAGGAAAGTCATGAAAAGTCAAGCAAAAGCCACAACTCTTTTGCTTCTCTATCAGGATTTAATGAAGAAGCCATAATATTTTACAAGTGTAAAAACTTTAGACATATAGGTTGGTATTGTAGAATCAAGTTTGAGTCAGTCAAGAAGGACTAGAGTTTGAAGGATCCATTCATCAAGAAGAAAGTTTAGACAGGTTCATGGTAGAAGAAACAACCCTAAAAATCTATGTTGGTGTAGAAAGCTTTGAATGTAATAAATGAAGAAAAGCCATGGTTCATTGATAGTGGATGTTTGAGGTACATGATAAGATACACAAGTAAGTTCATAACCTTGAAGAAGATCAATGGTAGCATAGTGAAATTCAGAGATAATACTACTACCAAAATTGCTAGAAAAGGTACACTAAGTTTGGATAACGGTAAAACTAAAAGTAAAAATGTTTTGTATGTAGAATGTCTTAAGCATAATATTTTGAGTGTAAGTAAAATATTTGATTAGGATCACACACTAAATTTTTATGTCTAAGGTTTTGAAATTAAGAGAAAAGATTTAGATGTGTTGGTTGTAGATGCTCAGAGAAAAGGCAATAATTTGTATATGCTATCAAACATTAAAGGTCAAAGATGTTTAATTCAGATTGAATAATGTTGGATATGACACAAGATAATGGGACACATAAATTTTGACAATCTTGTCAACATCAACAAGAATCAAGTAGTCAGAAATCTTCCAAAGATTACAAAACCATCTGACATGCTTTGTGAACCTTGTCAGCATGGGAAGTAGGCTAGAAAATGGTTCAAAACAAAAGAGTAATCCACCACTCAGATGTTAGATCTTGTTCACACTGATCTATGTGGACCTATGAGAAATAAAAGTACTCAAGGTAAAAAATATTTCATGTTTCTTATTGATGATTTTTCATGTATGACTTGGGTAATGTTTTTAAATAAAAAATTAGAAGTTTTCAGATATTTCAAAGCATTCAAAGCATTAGTTGAGAATGAAAATAGTTTAAATATTAAGTGTCTAAGATCATATAAAGGAGGAGAATTCATGTTATATCAATTTATTGAGTTTTATGAAGACCATGGAATAAAGAGACATTATTCACTAGCCAAAAATCTATAGCAAAATGGAGTAGTTAAATAGGGAAATATAATAGTTTAGGAGATGGAAAGGACAATGCTAAATAAATCCAAGATACTAGAGAAATATCAGAGAGTGGTAGTTGTTACAGTAGTACATATTCAAAATAGAGCATTATTGAGAGTCAATAGTGACAAAAATCCTTATGATCTATGGAAAGACAAACCAATAATAGTTGATTATTTCAAAGTTTTTGAAAAGAGATGCTTCATAAAGAGAATCAATGAAAAACTTGGTAAGTTTGAATCTAGATCAAATGAAGGCATATTTCTTGGTTATTCTTGAAAAACTAAAGCTTATAAATGTTATAACAAAAGAACTGAGAAAATTGTTGAAAGTGCAAGTGTCAGGATAGAAGAAGATGGAACAAAAAGAATCAGTGATCTAGTAGACATTCCTAAAATCATTGAAGAGGAAGATTTTGAAGAATCAAATGAAGATGATAAAAAGGAGAAAAAAGACACCAAAACTCTATCCAAATATGTTTAGAGCAATCATAATGAAAGTGACATCATCAGGGACATAGATGAAGGAATTTGCATCAAAAGAATGATGTTAAGTGAATATGAGCTATTGATAAAATACAAGAAAATAAGGACAATGAATCTTAAGAGGTTATGGTTGTATAATAATTATTTCAATAAAATAAATTCTATAAATTTTTTTCTTTATTGTAATAAATATTGTAAAATTTCAAGTTGTAGATTACAACTATCATTTTGGGCATCTCTTTTTGAGAAAAAACCACTTGTGATTTTTCAAGTATCTTTTTGACAAGTTTTTAAGTGCAAAAGTGAAACTTTTAAATTACACTTTTATTTTGGATAAATTTTGAGTTGCTTAACTTGAAAAAACTCATGTTATAATTTTGAAATTTTAGTATAAATGCTTAGTTTGCAAAAAAAAGGAAGAAGGAAAAAGGAGATCCAAAGGAGGACCGATAAAAAGAAATAGTAATGAGAAAGATTGCTTGCTAATTCATCACATGGTAATAAGAGATAGTAACTAAAGGGAAGAGGATAAAAATAAATAAGTCACCATGATAACTATCTGTGAGAAATAAAAAAAGAAAGCAAACAATCATGAAGATACAAGGGAATAATTTTGAGGAAAACTCTAAAAGAAAAAAAGAAATGATAAGGGAAAAATAGCAATGATAAGGAAAAAAAAGTATATGTGAAATGTAAAATGATAACATAAGCTAACTATAATACAACAAGAAGGTGAAACATGATACAAGATAAGAAATAATTTGACACATTGTCAAATGATATAATAGATAAAAATAAGATTGGAACACATGTTCAATCTAAACATAAATGAGAAATCACCATGCATGTGCTCATAAAATTTGGTAAATCTATCCACACACATTATCCAATACATTGGATAAGTCTCTATGAAATTTAATGAGTAATGTAGATAATGTCTCATTAATCTTTAGTGAATACTTAGAAAATACTTATTTTCTGATCTCCTCAACTAAAAAAGTAGGAATGCTAAAAGGATCATATTGAGGAGGACACTTTATTATCCAAAATTCAGCCTAGAAATTTTTCAAAAGCTAGACATGATAAGCATTGCATTAAGGAAATGGATGAAAAATTAAATAATATATAAAATAATGATACTTGGGAATTAGTTCCTAGACTAAAAGATCACAATGTGATAGGAAAAAAAATGGGTTTATAGAAATAAGTTGAATGAAAATGGAGAAGTTACCAAGAATAAAGAAAGATTAGTATGTAAAGGATATGCTCAGATTGAGGGAGTAGATTTTGAATAAAATTTTGCACCAGTGGCAAGGCTAGAGGCTATTAGAATGTTTCTTAGATATGTAGTGTTTAAAAATTTCAAAGTGTTTCAGATAGATGTCAAATCTGCTTTCCTAAATGGAAATCTAGAAGAAGAGGTATACATTGAGTAGTCTAAGGGATTTATTCTCTCAAATATTAGTAGCCATGTATACAGATTGAAGAAAGCACTATATAGATTGAAACAAGCTCCTAGAGCTTGGTATGCAAGACTTAAAAAGTACCTACATGATCAAGGTTTTAAAAGAGGATTTGTTGACACTAATCTCTACATCAATATAGAAGGTGAGCATCAATTGATTGTTGTGGTATATATTGATGACATTATTTTTGGAGGAATCATTGAAAAGATGACAAAATAATTTTTTGATAATATGCAAAAAGAATTTGAGATGTATATGCTCGGAGAATTTGCATTTTTCTTAGGATTGCAAATATTTCAGTCAAATAAAGGAATTTTCATATCTCAAAGTAAATTTGCCAAGGAAATGATGAAGAAATATGGTTTTGAGGATTATGCTTCAGTTGACACACCAATGTGTACAATAAATAAGGTGATCAAGGATGAAGATTCACATGTTGTAGATCAATCTTTGTATAGATCTATGATTGGTAGTCTTTTCTATTTGACAACATCGAGGCCATATATCATACATGTAGTAGGTATGGTTACAAAATATTAGTTAGCTCCAAAATATAGTCATGTTTAGTTGGTGAAGAGAATATTTAGATATATCAAGGGGACATTAGATTATGGATTATGGCATCTCATAGGTAGAGATTTCACTTTAGTTTTTTATAAAGATTTAGATTGGGTAGGTTGCTTGGATGATAGAAAAAGTACAAGTGGAGGAGATTTTTTCCTTGGTGATAGCTTAGTGTCATGGCTAAGCAAAAATTAGAATTTAGTATCACTTTCTATAGCTAAAGCATAATTTTTGCAGTGGTATTGTGTTGTACTCAAGTGCTTTGGATGAAGCAAACTTTAGAAGATATCAGGGTAGAATGTGATTAACGTATTTCTATTTTTTGTGACAACACAAGTGCTATTAATATTTCAAATAATCCAATGATGCATTTAAGAACAAAACATATCCCCATTAGATATCACTTTTTGAGAGAGCAGGTTGAATATTAATAGGTTAAGATGGAATATATCAGTACTAAAAAGTAGATTGTAGATATTTTCATAAAGGCACTACCAAAAGACATATTTTATTATTTGTGGGAGAAATTGGGAGTAGTTTATTTTACTTCCTACCATTGAGGTTCAGCATCAGTTGAGGGGGAGCTAAGTGTTAGCTCTAGGTAGGCCCTTTGCCAGTGATGTCAAAGTAGGAAATGAATAGAAATAGGTATAGGTATAGATACATGTGTCGAAATATGTACATGTTGCTACAATAAGGGGGAGTTACTATATGATTTCTAGATGGTAGTTTATTTAGGTTTCAAGATATGATAGTTTCATTTTGAGGTTGCCATC
Source organism: Torreya grandis (assembly GCA_037957365.1). NCBI lineage: Eukaryota > Viridiplantae > Streptophyta > Pinopsida > Cupressales > Taxaceae > Torreya > Torreya grandis. Next base: position 1,050,354 of record JARHVA010004695.1, read on the forward strand.
AATGACAAAGGGGGAGATTGTTGGAAATATTGTCATTGATGTCAAAGTTCTAGCATTATTGGTGATAAAAAACACATTGCATTTAATGGTGTTTTTAATGTTCATATCTTGGCTAGTGTGTGTTAATATTTATTTAATATTAGTGAATATATTTTTGGTTGCATATAAGTCAAAACAGGGCCCATGAAGAAGTCAAAGCGTCACAGGGTAAAAGACAAAAAAGGAATGGGATGCATTTTCTCATGAAGAGTCATCTTGAGGAATTCCAAGAGTCACCATGTGAAGATAAAAGAGGGTATGGTACATTTTTCCATGAAAAGAAACATTGAGGAATATGAAAAGTCACCAAGATAAAGACAAAATAGTAAAGGATTCATTTGATTATGAAGGGTCACCATATGAATTTTCAAATGCAAGGATATGAAGGGTCATGCAAGTTTGGCACCATTTTCCATGAGGATTGAAGGGTCACAAAGGATGAATGCCAAAGCTCATTTAGGAAGCTATAAATAAAGGCTTGAGAAGACATTTGTAAAACTCAAGAGAGTTCATGGTTTGTATTTATTTTTGAAGAGAGAAAAGTAGGAGATATTGTAGATTTCTATCATTTGTTGAGTAACATTGAAAGATAGTTGTGTTTTATACACAAGAGGGGTTGGTGATCCTATGGGTAGGTAATCATAAATAGTTGTTGTGTTGGTGCTCAACAAAGGGGTTGGTGCTATTGTAATTTGGTGCTTGAAAACTTTGTATTTTGAGTTGGTTCTCATTCATATACTTCAGATTTTTTTCCATGGTTTTTCCCACTTTGAGTTTCCACATAAAAATTTACTCTCTCTCTCTCTCTCTCTCTCTCTCTCTCTCTCTCTCTCTCTCTCTCTCTCTCTCTCTCTCTCTCTCTCTCTCTCTCTCTCTCTCTCTCTCTCTCTCTCTCTCTCTCTCTCTCTTCTCTCTCTCTCTCTCTCTCTCTCTCTCTCTCTCTCTCTCTCATGTGTGGTGCATATTATTGTTTTAGTTTTATTGCATATCTTGAATGTGTGATTAAGTGGTTAAAGAAAAGCAATCAGATTAATTAAAAGATATATAATATATTGATTCACTCCCCCTGCCCTCTTCGTATATTTCATGATTAGCAATAAGGACTATTGTAGGTGTATATTAGGCCTTATATAGACTATAAGTGTGTGTGTAGGAGACTAACATGGTGAGTTGCCTTCCTCTTTAAATCCTCTAGGTTGAAAAATTCATTTTTACATTATAATTCACTTTAAATTCCCCTTTAATTACCATCAAAACCTCAAAAACTTAATATTTTCCCTACCTCAATTAGTTACAACTGCATATAGGTGCGAGTTTATCTATTTAGGCATTGATCATGATGTGGTGAGGTCAATTCATGAAAAAAAAATCAATTTATCATTTACCTATGCATTGGTTCATATTTAAAGGGATAAACACCACTTAGGACACCAAGGTGAAATCTATTCCTCATACATAGCTGTAGGTCAACATTAGATTAGTGTATGGACTGGGAAGAGTGTACAGGAGGTCAAAATATCAAGTACCATTCATTTAAAACTCCTTCAGACCATAAGTGTAGCTTTAAGGTTTTGAACCAATATCAAAGTTGTTAAAAACTAGCATGGTCCAAACATAGATTATAAGGTCATTGTTAGGTTCCACAATTGTAGGTGAATATTGTTTGATATCAATGTGTTCAAAGACATAATTAGACTTCTAAAACACCCTTTTATATTTGTCATTATCCCTTAGAACCTTGCATACTCATTAACCATGTCAAGTAATACATGATTAAATATTAAAGGTGCATTTGGAACCTTATGAGGCATGTTTTAAGAGGTCTATAACAACCCCTAGGACCACTATTTTGCTCATTCAAGGAAACCATATTTATATCAGTCATTAGGCCTTTTAGAAGTGGTTTTCAGCTATTAATTAACAATTTAATCTCGAAACAAGCCTCTCATAGTATCTTTATCATATAAAGTTCCTAGATGAGGATTCATCCCTCATTCATAACACTCCAACATGACTTCTTTGATTTTTAGTTGGCTACTTGTAGGTAAGGATTTTGTGCATATAGATAGTAAGAAAGAAAAATGAACAATGATGCATATTTCAACCCCAATTGGCATGCTTAGACCTTATTAAAATAATCCAAATAGATGTATAAACTCATGAGGATCTTGAATAAACTTCAAAACATCATGTTCATAGTGAAGAGCTTCTTGTATACACTTGGTATAATGAAAATAGGGAGCAAGTGACTCTTGGTGTGATGAATGGCTTACAACCATGAGAATGCATCAGAGAAAGAGGAGGAAAGTTTAAGGGTAATGAAAGAGAATTTTTAAAACATCAATAAGACACCAAAACCACCCCTTGGAACTACTTACAAAACATGACAATCTAAAAGTGATGGAAAACTACCCAACTCAAAAAGTTGTATCTTCTTGAAAAATGAGTTGGTTAGCATGTCAAAACCTTTCCAAATTTGAAAAAAAGAATGGGAAGTGTTATATATGGAGGTGTAAATACTTAAGATCAATCTCAACATTTGAATTATATATAATTTCTCCAACAAGACCTAAAACTAAAGGGTGCACATATTGATAGGTAGTTTTGGAAGGTCAACTTCAAATGAATGGTTCATAAATAACAAGACACCATTCCTCAAAATATTATATGGATTTGAAGGTTTTAGATGTATAATATGCTATCAGTATTATTTTTCTTAAAACCTTCTATGTTAGCCATACTAATCAAAAAATTACAAGTCACTTGAGTCTGCCAAAAAGATCAAGAAGAGAGCTGAGTGGTTTTAACTTCAAATTGATATTTATAGAACAAACAAACCATGGATATGAGATTTATGAAGCTTTATAAATGTTCCATGACATCCTCACATGTGGTACACTTCCCAAAATGATCTGTAAACTATACTGAATCAACTTAATGTGAAGTTTTAAATATGAATACTAAATTTATCAAAACTTAATAGATTCTCAAAAAACTCAAAAGAACTTGTAAAATGTTTTGACATAAAACATTCTCGGTTGTTGAAATAGTTTTTTTTAATAATGTTGTGTTATAATTGTCAAAATTTGAATTACTTTCATGAGTTCATTTACTAATTAAAATCAAATCAGCAAACTAAAATTAAACCATGCATCAAATGACAATTACCAAAAACACAAAATGTGATAATGGAGTTCCGCTTAATAACTCATTCCTACATCTCTAGGTTCTCCAAAGGAGTAGAACATTTCCATTAAGGGCATTTCAAAAACCTAGAAACAATAAACAACTTTCCTGTAAGTTGATCTCTCTATGGAAAAATTTGCCTTCATCGTGATTGATAATCAAGCCTTGCACCTTTGAATTTCGTGAGTCTTCACACCTACAAAGTTGATTAAAAGGTCCTAAAAATCTCAAAAATGGGCTTAAATATACTCCTCCAATATGCAAATTGGATAAAAAGAGTATTAATACTATGTATTATGGCTAAAAAATGGATAAAAATCCATTACATAAGATTTACCAAAGCTTTTACAAAGTCTTAGCCTCTTAATATAAAAAACACAGTCCAAAATTTGATAAACTCAAATAGATATTAGTGCCTTTTATAACACTTCGACCTCCGTGGCTGAAGTGGTCAAGGCCTTTCCCTTTTACACGGGAGGTCAAGGGTTCAAAACTTATCCCTTCCTTATAGGGCATGATTAAGCATGTATTTTAAAACTTCCCTCTTTTTTAGGCATGCTCAAGCTCTCATTTCTAGGTGCATTGACTCCTTCTTAGGTGCCAAGTTTGAATATTTCCTTGGGTGGCATGATAGACATGGCAGGGTGGTGTAGCATGCTTGAAAATTTCAAATAACATGTGATAAATAACACCTAACCAAATTTTTTTGCACCTAATTTTTTTTGCCACATATCAAATGGCTATTAGCCCACTTGGCATTTCAATAGTGCCAATTTTTAACCTCTGATAGGTCCAAATGTCGAAACATCCTCGAATCATGTGCCACATGTCACAAGGGACATTTTTTGATCAATCTTCAAATGACCATATCTTGAGCATCTGTACTATATTTTGTGAATCGTGAAAAGTGAAAAAATGCTCTCAATGAGATCTATAGTGTACCACCATTGAAAATCTAACTTGAAATCTTTTTTAAAACCCAATTTCTGATCACATCTCCCTAATGGAAGGCTTTTAATTTCCAAAAGTCTAATATCCCCTGAAATCTTATAATTGTTCTACTGCATCAATAAAAATAGAACCCAATCATAGCAAGAGGTATAAATAATTTCATTAAAATGGTTCACAATAAAAATATAAAAATGCCTAATCCAAAGGCATGAGTAAGTGAATCTACAATTGCCAAAGTGATTACAACATACTAAAACTACCTGCCCAAATGGCACATCCTGTAAAGTGGTGAATTGCCAAAAACTGAAACAACTCCCAATGTAACTACAAGACAAGTTTATAATCTTGAAAACATAAAATAAATGTTATGGACATGCTGCAATACAATTCCCTAGTATGGGACTTATATGCTAAGTAAATGCAAACAACCTAAAGTGTATGCTGCCTAACATTTAAACATGCCCAAAGGGTCTTAAACATGCATCTATACATCCATGTGCCAAAGATACATTCAAAATATCAGTCAAATAAGTGTTTTAAGGAATCAAATTAACCTACAACATGCATTCTTCTATTATCTCCAACTGATCAAATGAGTTCAAGTCCTCTAGACAACTCACACAGCATAAATAGGAGATTCAAGAACTTAGAGTTATCAAAAAGTGAGAATTGAAAAAATTCATATGGTAAACCTATCTTGAAGTGTTCCCACCAACTCTAATATACATCTTATAAAAGCTTGTTCATTCCCTTAGATGAATTATTAACCATGATTTGCCAAAAGAATGTAGTGATAATCCACTTAACCATTTCTTTCTTCCTAGTGAAATTAATTTCCTTAGTGGATTCCTTAGCATCATTATGGATTTATATAACTTTATTGACCTTATTAACAGGTTGATAAATCATCTTAGTTTTACCATTTCTAGAATGTGAAGATGATTGAATTTTAAAACAATGATCAATATGATGTCCACTCATATGGCAATGAGTGCAAACAACCTTCTTAGGCGAGGTCTCCCTTTTACCTCTTCTCGCTTTGCCATGACGAGAATGGTTATTAACACCTACTATCTACTTAAGCAAAGCATGTCTCTTCCAACAAAATGCAACACTGTGTTTATGCATCCCACAAAAAGTGCATGGAAATGATTGCATTATCTTCTGAATGTTAAATCCAAATTTCTTAAACATAAAAAGTGGATCAAAAGATTTAGTGCTAACTCTAGTGTAGGAACTAGGAGGTGGAATCTCAATATCTCTTCTACCTTCCTTCTCACACCATACATGCTCTATTAGTGGCCTCAATTATTTGCTATTAGAAGCTTGTCTTCCTTTAGCCATGGAGGAAGTTTCTCCTTTATCCACCTGCTCACTAGTGTAACCCAAACCTGCATGAAGAGATGTATGCTCTACTTGTATTGGGTTAGTAATTCCTTATCCATCTCAACCAAGACCTCTTCCATTAAATCCCATTTTCATCAACCATTTGGATCCTATACCCTTAGTGTGTTTTTCAAAACTACCAAAAGGATCGTTACTTGAATTCGAATCTGAATGGAAAGAAGAAGTAGATGAATTACGTGGTGAATAACTTACACTGCATTTAGTCATAGTCTCTACATCTGAAGTTAAAGGCTTTACCTTTTCACATACACCATATTTCAATCTAATCAAGAGCTCATCCTTGGATTCAAGCTCTAATTTTAAACTTTCAACTTGATCTTCAAGGGAATAGAGCTTGCATCTCAAGAATGCATTCTCATCCTGAATCTGGCTATTGATACTTTCAAGTTCTTCCATCTTGGCTTTATGTGACAACTTACCCATGGTTTCTTACAAACACACTGATTCCACAACTACACACTACAATCTAATCAAGTGATATTGAAAACCAATAATTGAAAGCAACTATCAAAACTCAATCAAAAGCTAACCCAACATTCTAACTACTCTAATACCAGCTTGATCTGTAAATTACACTGAATCAACTCAAAGTGAAGTTTTAAATATGAATACTAAATTTCTCAAAACTTAATAGATTCTCGAAAAACTCAAATGAACTTGCAAAATGCTTTGGCATGAAATGTTCTTAGTTGTTGAACCAATTTTTTTTAATAACATTGTGTTATTTTTTTCAAAATTTGAATTACTTGCATGAGTTCATTTACTAATTAAAATCAAATTAGCAAACTAAAATTAAATCATGCATCAAATGACAATTACCAAAAACATGAAACATGATAATAGAGTTTGGCTCAATAACTCATGCCTACATCTCTGGGTTCTCCAAAGGAGTGGACCATTTCCATTAAGGGCATTTCAAAAACCTAGAAACAATAAACAACTTTCCTGTAAGTTGATCTCTCTATGGAAAAATTTGCCTTCATCGTGATTGATAATCAAGCCTTGCACCTTTGAATTTCGTGAGTCTTCACACCTACAAAGTTGATTAAAAGGTCCTAAAAATCTCCAAAATGGGCTTAAATATACTCCTCCAATATGCAAATTGGATAAAAAGAGTATTAATACTATGTATTATGGCTGGAAAATGGATAAAAATCTATTACATAAGCTTTTCCAAAGATTTTACAAAGTCTCAGCCTCTTAAAATAAAAAACACAGTCCAGAATTTGATAAATTAAAATAGAAATTAGTGCCTTTTATAACACTTTGACCTCTGTGGCTGAAGTGGTCAAGGCCTTTCCCTTTTACATGGGAGGTCAAGGGTTCAAAACTTATCCCTTCCTTATAAGGCGTGCTTAAGCATGCATTTGAAAACTTCCCTCCTTTTTGGGTGCACTCAAGCTCTCCTTTCTAGGTGCCTTGACTCCTTCTTGGGCCCTAAGTTTAAATATTTCCTTGGGTGGCATGATAGACATGGCAAGGTGGTGTGGCATGCTTGAAAATTTCAAATAACATGTGATAAATAACATTGAACCAAATTTTTTTGCACTTAATTTTTTTTGCCACATGTGAAATGGCTATTATCCCACTTGGAATTTCAATAGTGCCATGTGTCAACCTCTGATAGGTCCAAATGTCAAAACATTCTTGAATCACGTGCCACATGTCACAAGGGACATTTTTTGATCAATCTTCAAATGACCATATGTTGAGCATCTGGACTCCATTTTGTGAACCATGAAAAGTGCCAAAAAGCTCTCAATGAGATCTACAGTATACCACCACTAAAAATCTGACTTGAAACCTTTTTTAGAACCCAATTTTTGATCACAAGAGGCCATACATATGTCATTTTCTTCCTTTTCTTTAGGAAAACTAACTTTTTTCTTATTGAACTTATAAATTCTATTCTTTTCAATTAATTAAGACTTATTATGACACATGGGGGATGAAATCACGGTTTAACACTTGAATTTTTCCAAATAGAACTTTGAAAAGCATTAAACAGACCATTTAGACCCTTGAAATGATCCCAAATGACATGATAGACTAATAAAAATGAGTGACCAAGGTTAATATAACATTAAGAGGCATGAAATGACCTACAAAACACCTTATGAGAATATGTTATACCCCATTATATACCTAAAAATAAATTTTTTAACTAGGGGTGCCCTATTTTGACCTAAAAGTCAAAATTGGTTAATAGATTGGTGACTCATATTGGTAGTATGCCTAATATACTAACTAGACCAGTAGCCTTATCAGTCCATTGGGCTCATGGAGTCATCTAAGGACCAATATAAACAAGATATTTTGACCATTGACTACAAATTTGATCAACATAAGACAACTAGCGATGACCACAACCACACGAAGGAAAAGGACACACACTACAAAGAAAACAAGAATTCATAAGACACACATGTGCTCAAGGCACTTAGGAGAAATAAAAGAGAACTGATATGTACTACTAACCATATACATACCTCCCCCCTAGATCAAAAGAGAAGATTGAGATTCCTCTAACTTCATGGCATGAAGGATTGGATGAGTTAAGAAGCCTTTTATCTCTTAGCATTGCTACCCCCATGCCTCTCACAAAGTCTACCAAACTCATTGGCATGATGCTCATTAAGAGCCATACAACTCAAAACAATCTAAATAAGGAAATGAACTCTTCTTATACATGATCACTTATTTCTTAATTCTTTCTATTCACTTTCTCATGATCAACATCCATCCTCTTTATAGGCATGATTTCAAAAGGATTGATTTCATGCTCCTTAAAGGCTTTAGGACAATGTGATATTTCTTCATCCTTCAAGAGCTGATGAGTTCCTTATAGAAGGTGATATCCCCTATTTATAACTTCAAATATATCATTCTAAAATTCACAAACCTCTTGAAAGGATAAATTTGATAGAATGTTTCTCCTTTGTATACTTAATTGAGTCCCAATGTTACCTTGTCCATCTTTGACCAACTGATAACCTCCTTAAAGATGATTATAGCCTACTCCAATTACATCAAAATATTCATCCAAATTTTGATTAAGAACCTATCCTAGTCCATCCATGGTATCGTGCAAACTAAGAAAATAATCAATTACCATTTCTTCCTCATTAAATATGGAGGAAAAATCTTATTAATTATTTTTTTGTTCACCAAGGGGAGTGCCTATGGTGATCTCCACCTCATAAACACTCATGAAGTCTTCTTGATTAGCCATGAATTGAGCATATTCTTCTTCATTTGTCTCTCTCAAGATAGGCTCTTCAACATAAAGAAAGTATTCTTCATCAACTAAGCAAAGAGATTCAACACAAGGAATTACCTCTTCTTCATCACCCAAGACCTCTTGATGGATTTCAAATTAAACTTCAGCTATGATAATCTAATTTCTTTAGTTAAGGGATGTAAGATCCTCAACATCCTTCATGGTGATGCCAAGACTAGGCATTTTGAAATCATGTGACTTAGCCCAATGAGGCTACCAAAGAGGTATGTTTTCTTCACATAAGAGCTCTCTTTCTTTGTCAACTAATTTCTCCAATTTTTGTTCCCAAACCATAGGTCAATCAAGGTAAAAGCTAATGGGATGATAACAAGATTAAATGGCTGGTGGAGGTGGAATATAGAGCTCAAGGTCATATGGAGATTACAAGGTAAGAGACTCTCTTGGAAGCTTTTGAGGAAGGGGAGATGGGGTGTGTTTAGGCATAAGATATTCTATTGGGACTAAACCTTCCATCTCACTTGACCTAACTTTCCCATATTTGCCTCTAATTCCTCTATTTACTTGGCTAGGTTCTCTTGGAAAAACTTCTTTTGAAATTGATAGGAATCATCATGGGAATAAGGATTACATGAAGGCTTCCATGGAATATAGGGAAATTCTTGAGGAAGGGTGGGAGGGAATTGTAAAAGGTTAACTCTATTTTCCACTTCACACTCTTGGACAATGCTCTTCTCTTCTTTCTTGCCCCATGATTCCACTATTTCACTCCAGCTCATGATCTTAGGATTGGACCTCTCTACTTGAGGAAAGTTAGGAGAGGTTTTTATAGGATCAATCTTCTTTTCAGTTTCACACTCTTTAACAAGACTTTTCTCCTCTTTCTTTCCCCATGACTCAACTACCTTACTCCAAATCATGATGTTAGGATTAGAGGTCTCCTTTTGGGGTGATGGGGATGATATGAGAGAGGGTAATGAGGGTTTAGAATCTACTTCCTTTGCTACCAAGATGGACTGATGCATATACATGTTATCCAACTCAATCTACCAATCAATATTGGCTTCAAACATAAGGTTTATCTTCTCAACTCACTTTTATAAATGATTGGAGGAAGGGTAACTTTGATAGGCTTGATTTGGCTCATGAGTAGGGGTTATGTATGGTTGATATGAAGCTTGGAGAAGTTGGTACAATGCATAATAATTTTGGTAGTAAGGTTTCCTTTCATGAACTTATAGCCTATCCTCTAAGGAAGAGACTAAACCACTCACATCAAGCATCTCACTTATGAGCTTTTGCCAATTAGCCTTCTATATAGGTGCTCATTCTCTCTTGACTAACTCCAATGCATCTCTCACATTATGGATGAAATTATTAGGAATATTTTGACCGTATCCCTTTATAGTATCAAGCTCTAACATATACCTTTCATACCCCAAAAGTGCTCATTTATAGGTGTAAATGGGTTGATTAGAGAAAGGATTAGCTTGACTAGTAGCAAGACATTGAGAAGGCTGAATTAAATACTGATACAACTCATGATAGGGCTGAAAATGGTCATATTAGGACTAACCAAGACTTATTGATATTGGTATGGGGTGGCACACGCTTAAATTCTCTCACCAACTTGTAAAGAGCAAAATTCATAACCATAGGTATACATGAAACTTCATTTCAAGTAAGAACATAAATAAACACATTGCCAAAGTTATTCAAACGATCACTTGGGTTGATTAACTAGTTGATATGTCTTTGGATTCACCATTAGTACTTATAAATATGCCTCCAAAGGCTGATTATCAAGAGACAACACCAAAAATCTCCCAATCTTTTGGAATAACTATTGTCACTTGGATATGTACCCTTTAAGGATATTCCAATAGTCTCCTCATCCAATTTGCACAATGGAATCATTTCTAGGCTTGTGGGTAGCCTAAGGAATGAAGTGAGTCTCTACATAGGGCTAGTTCCATTGATGTACCACTTGACTACAACTACTAGTAACTCTTGGGGGTGAAAAGGGATAATGATAGCTAAAAGTAAATCTAAACTATGGAGGTGATACACTAAATTATTTTGATGACTTCTAACCGACTGCATTCTACACTTGAGACCAAAAAATAAACTAAAACATACAATTTCCCAAATCTATGTCTTCTTGCATCAAAATTATGTTGTGGGGTCATAGATGATATGTAGGGCTAGGAGGACTAGAAAAAAGGTCTTGAATGATACTAATGAAAAGGATACTCACTTAAACCATGGACATCTCCTACAACACTTCACATGCCCTATAAGAAGAGATTTAAAATATGTGAAAGAATGAAGTAAAATGCTAAGAAATCCATAGTCTTCACTAGGTAAATTTAACATTTAAGTAGAACACACTATGAATAGTCATTAGAGAGGTAAAAAATTAGTCATTTTATTGATCAAAGGTATACAAATGAGTATAGCTTCACCATACTCAAGTGGAGCATCCAATACAATGCCAAAATGGCCACCTCTTATAGAGTTTGAGAGAGAGGGAGAGAAAAAAATGTAAGGATAGGAGAAACAAGTGTCAATCCAACTCACAAATTTGAAGAAAAGGGGCAAGAAACTCCTCCCTTTGAAAAAAAAAATCCTCCATGATTGGACCTATTTAAACCTCTTGTAATTGATATGGAGAAACTATAATCATTGGAATTCAAGGTAGGTACATCAGACATGCATCTCCATCCACTTTTTTCATGTTTGGTATTCTATAATCAACTAAAAATGATCTATCATCATTTGATGTCCTGAAAATTGCCCTTCGATGCACCCTATAAATTTTGCCTCAAAATTGGCATCAGTTGTCCATGTAAATTCATGAGAGGGAGTGAATAACAAGTTTCAAGACAGAAAAAAGAGAGGAGGGGAAGGGAAAGGAGGATATTCCTAGTAGTGAAGGAAAAGTTGTCCCAAAGTAAATTATAGTATAAGATGATAGTCAGAAGGCTACATAAAAAGGAGAGGAGGTGAAGGGAAAGGAGGATATCACTAGTAGTGAGGGAAAAGCTGTCCCAAAGGAAAATATAGTATCTGATGATAGTCAGAAGGCCATATTTAACACAGTCAACACTTTAGAAAAATAGACTAATATGTCTAAGGAAGGGGTAGCAGGACAATGTGGCAGTAATGAATAGGAGGAATAGGTAAAAAATATGTAGATGTTGGCATTGAGCCCAAACAAGGGAGGCCAACCCTAAGAGAAACAAGACAAAGAGAGATTGATAGGGAGATTGCCAGTGGAAAATAGAAAACACTGGAGTCCCAACCCCCCAAACTCTCTAAATGAGAATACTATCTTAGAATTTGAGGGGCTTTAATAGTCCCTCAAAGTAGTTTGAGGTTAAAAACTGCATTTTAGATAATAAAATAGATATTTTATTACTCCAAGAAGTCAAGATGAACGAGGAGAATTTTGTTAAAATTGCTGACTATATATGGCCTAAGGTGGCTTTTTGTATTAGTCTTGCTAAAGGGGCTTTAAGAGGGATTGTCACTATGTGGAATAGTGCTAAAATCCAAGGATATCTTATGGCCCATAATAAGCACTTCTTGATTATCAATTTTTCCATGAATTCCTTGAACTAGACGTTGGTCAATATCTATGGACCGAATAATAGAGCTTTGAGATAGAAATTATGGATAGACTTGAGCAGCTTTAGGAATAATCCTTAGAACACTAAATGGATATTAGCTAGAGATTTCAACACTCCTCTATACCCTTCTAAAAAATAGGGTGGAATTATTGATTACTCGAACAACATGTTTGACTTTGTTGAATTCATCAATGATTAGGGATTATTAGACATAGAGCTGCAAAACCAAAATTTTACTTGGACCAATAGAAGAAGAGGAGATAAAATGATTCAGGTTAAATTACTTAGATTTTTGATATCAAGCAACTAGAATGATTATTAGAATATGTAGGTATAGGCTTTACCTAGAACCATGTCTGACCACTACTCGATTGTCCTCAATTGGAGGGAACAGGGACATCACAGACCTCCCCCATTTCATTTTGAAGCTATGTGGATCAAACACAAAGGCTTTATACAAATGGTGGCTCAATGGTGGAATATTCCCATTCAAGGTACTCCCATGTTTAGAATAGTCAAGAAACTATAACACATTAAACAAGAAGTTTATGGCTGGAATAGATACAGCTTTGGGTAGGTCTTCCAGCAGAAGAAAACTATAATGGAAAAACTCAAGACTATACATCAGCTGATAGATCTAAGGGATGAATCTGAGGGCACTTTACAAGAAGAGAAAACCCTATGTTCAGAATGGAAGAATCTTATGGAAAGAGAAGAGGTATTCTGGAAACAAAAATCCCGTATTCAGTGGCTTAAAGAGTGGGATAGGAACACTACTTTTTTTCATCTCTCAGCTATGAAACATAGGAAATCCAACTCAATAAATAAGCTTTCCCTAGATAATGGTGACATTATTACTGAGGATAATGAAATAGGGGAGCAATCCAAGGCTTTCTTTTAGAACCTACTTATGGAAGAAAATAATAATGATAGAATTGATAGATCTATGAATCAATTCATTGATAAAATCCCCTATTTGATAACAAAAGAAGATAATATGAAAATGTTAAAGCCTATATCAAAGGAAGAAGTCCATGTTATTTTATTCTCCATGGGTGCTTTTAAAGCCCTGGGTCCTGATGGCTTTCCTCCTATATTCTTTCAGGAATATCAGGAGATTGTAGGAGCAGACCTCACGGCTACCATTTGTGATTTTTTAAAATCAGGAAAACTTTTGAAACAAGTTAATAATACCTTCATATTACTTCTAATTTTAGACCCATTAGTCTATGCAACACTGTGTATAAGATATGTACTAAACTTTTGGTCATGAGGATTCAACCCTTGCTTGAAAAAATTATTTCTTCTACTCAAAAAGGTTTCATCTTGAGTAGACAAATTCTTGATATGGTGATCACCACACATGAGACTACTCACTCCATGGATAAGAGCGAAATCCCTAGGATGGCCCTCAAGCTTGATATTTCTAAAGCCTATGATAGAGTCTCATAGACTTTTCTATTCCAAGTGATCAAAAAATTTGGGTTTAATGATAAATTGTCTTACTTATTATGGAATGCAGTCTCTTCTGCTAAATTCTTAGTGCTAGTTAATGGTGTTCCTATAGGGTTTTTCTCATCCTCAAGCAGAATTCATCAGGGAGAGCCTCTCTCCCCGTACCTATTCATCATTATGGTTGAGGCACTGGGAAGATACATATAAGCTAATATAGTCTCAAAAAAGCTTATAGGCATCAAACCTACCTCTTCCCTTCATCCTATGGTTGTACAGCAGTTTGTAGATGATACCATCTTATTTGGCATCTCATCGGTGATTGAAGCTAGAAGATGGAAGAATGTATTAAATGATTATGCCAGAGAATTGGGACAAAGCATAAATTTCTAGAAAAGCAATGTGTACTTCTTTAACACTCCTAATGAACTTAGACATATAATCATTGATATATTAGAATGTGTTGAAGTTGGCCTACCAGCTACCTACCTGGGTCTCCCACTCTCAGTCAAAGAGGTATCTCTAGGCTTTTGGAATGGAATTGTGGAAAGAACATAGAGGAAACTTCTTGGGTGGAAGGGGAAACTAGTCAATAGTGCTTGTAAGATGCAACTTCTTTGGGCTTCATTGCAAGGTATTCCTACTTACTTCATGTCTCTTTTTGAAATTCCTATGTATTTTGCTAAAAATTTGGAATAGATCCAAAGGATTTTTTATGGATGGGAGTGGAAGACAAACAGAGAATGTCTTTAGTCAGATGGGAAAAAGTGCATCTTCTAAAACCTCATGGTGGACTTAATATAAGATCCATTAGGAACATGAACAAAACCCTTCTCTCAAAAGTTAGTTGGAACCTGATCCATAACAATAGTGAGTGGGGGGAAATAATGTATTCCAAATACATGCATAGCATTGATGACTCCAACTTTCTTCAACAGGGGAGATTACCCCAGGGGTTTGTGATATGGAATAAAATTCTAAAAAGTAGAAGCCTTCTCAAACAAGGAATTAGGTGGAAGCTTGGAAATGGCTGGTAGATTAAATTCTAGGAGGATACATGGTTAAGGGACAAGGGTCTCATCTCTCAAGGAAACTATGGGGAAATTGCTGACTTGACTACCCAGTTCTTTGGAGATAGGGTCAGTGATTATATGTAAAATAACAATGGGATAAGGCACTGGAAAACATTTTGGATTGCTATGTACACAAGCCTGAGCTTCTCCCAAGAGTCTAGGAGATCTAGTAGTGTATTCAAGAGATTAGAATCCCACTCTTCCCTTGGGAATATGAACAATACTGGTGGTCGGGTAAGAATGGATCATTCTCTGTTAAATTTACCTACCATCTACTTACTCCTGAAGCTCAGAATAAGGAGGTATGGAAAAAGGTTTGAAATCATAAACTTATTCCAAAGATTAACTTATTTTGGTGGGATACTGCCCATAACAAAATCCTTACTCAGGATAACCTTCAAAAGAGAGGGTTTACTTTGGTTAACAAATGTTTTCGATGTGGTTCAAAAGAGGAATTAGTTTCACAGCTATTTATCCACTATGAGTTTTCTCAGGATTTATGGGGCACAGTACTAAACAACTTTGGTATTGAATGGGTTTGCAATCCTGACCTTAAAGAAGTAATTCTTAGTTGGAACTCAAACTTCACACATCCCTAGATTAAGGAATTATGGAAGCAAGCTCTGCCATGTTTAAGTTGGACTTTATGGAAAGAGTGCAATCACAAAATTTTTAGGGACACTACTAGAAATGCTTCTCAGGTGTTTAACTCCTTTTCTATGACCATCTTTGAAACTGTTACAACAGCTCATATTAGTGTTGCAGAGAAACCCCTATCTCAATTTGAAAGCCAAATTGCAGTCAAATGGAAGGTTTTAAACCTTATCCCTGGGCATGATAATTCCAAAATTCTACAGAGACTTCATACTAAATGGATACCACCTAAACCCAATTGGATGAAACTCAACTTTGATGGGGCATCTAAGTTTAGTGGTAAAGCTAGTGGAGGGGGAATTATAATGAATGAAAAAGGATGGATGTCTTTTGTCTATGCTGGTGGAATTGGTTACTAGAGCAATAACTACACTAAAGCTATGACTTTACTATGGGGATGAAAGATAGCTATATCCCTAGGAATAAGAAATTTGAATATTCAAAGAGATTACAAGATGGTCATAGATGCCATTAATAAAGCATCTAACATTGGAATCTAGCTAAAATACATCATTAATGATATCCAATTTCTTTTACAAAAGTTTTTTGAAGTTGAGATTACCCATACCTATAGAGAAGGCAACAGGGTCACTAATGCTTGTGCCAACCTTGGTTAGCAATTCTCAGGATGGAGGGTATGGTGACAAGGTGCTCATATTTCCCTAAACATTAGCGATATCATTCAGAAGGAGTCAATGGATCAGGAATGATGCACATTGATGACAAGGATAGCTTCAAAGGTGGTCCACGTGGAGAAGACAATTGGGGATCTTGGAAAATTATAACCTTAGTACTTCCTTGATTATCATTATTAATTCTTTGTATCATGAGGTGGAGGTGCGAGGGTCGCATCATGAAAACCAAGGGGAAATTATTTTCAAGCATGGGAGTAGATGTCACCATAGCAAGGCATTTCATAAAATGAGCCTTCACATATGCATTCAATGCAAATGGAAGCAAGGGCTAGTTACTTATTCTAAGCTCAAGGTAAAAATTAGGAATTTCATCTGTTGGGTCTATAATCACAAAATGGGGGGAGATCGTATTTGAACTAAACTTGTCTCTTACTATGAATTTAAAGACAATCCATTAGTCTGGCATTATTGTAAAGGAGGTATCAACCCATATTTGGAAAGGATGAATGGTTATGACAAAAATTTGTCTGAGTAGTTTGTGAGATCCTGGTTGAATAGGTGGGTCACTATAAGCAAGATTAGCTTTGAAATTTATGAAAAGGTGATTTCTATGGCCATGGGAATGACTATGTAGGGTTTAAATATCCAAAGGAAAACAAAAATCATGGATATGGCTAGTCACAAACTATTTTTGGGTGAAGGAGAAGAACTCATCCCGTGTCAAGGAGGGTTTGAGCGCGCCAAACTTCTAGAGCCATGGGATGGAGTATGTTTCATTCTCATGAAGTACTTCACTCTCGAGGGCAGTTATACCAAGTTTTATAACTACCACCTTCCTTTATTAAATCATTTTAGACGTAATGTTATTATTAGCTTTCCTTTCTACCTACTTTCCTCATTAGAACACTCTATCCTGAGGGTGAGATCCAAAATGGCCAAGAAGCCAAACATAAAACCTATTCCCCTACACCAAGGGCTTGTTTTTTGTCTCTACAATTTTCACCACACCCTTGAGCCAAATAAGAATGTCAGAGGTATTAATGAAGACATTCCCTCAAACCCAGTGTCTGGTGATGCAATTGATGAATCATGGGTTTCCCCTGCTCTTACCAAAAGCAATGATGCCCCTTTTTCCACCCCTATTAAGACCCCTGTTAATACCCCCAGCTCCTTTACAAGTAAAAAGGGAAAGAAGAGGAAGGTTGATGGAGAAGAAGAAAATTTTGAAGAGACTACAGAAGGGACCCATAGGAATCTAGGCAAGGCCACGGGGGGGCAAGGTGGAAAACCTCACAAGCCTTCCAAAATTGGTAAGGAAGGTTTCCCTTCTGGAGTGCACAAGTCAGGGTAGATCACTGGCAAACCAGCCCTAAAGGCCAGACTGATTGATTATTTAGAAAGTGCTTCAGATGAAGCAACCTAGGATGAAGAGTCTGAAGAGCTAGAAATCCAAGAAATTTCAAAGGACACTAGAGGGAAACAGGCTTCTCGGTTTTTTGGGGTCACTAAAGAGCAGGGTGCTGACTCTATGGGAACTACTAACAATAAGGGGAAGATGCATGTTGAAGAAGTTGGTGAGGGTATGGAGAATGAGACTAATTAGAAAACTAAAATTGGGGCCTTGAAGGACCGAATTCAAAAGCTGGAAAAGGTCTTTGCCAAAGGCCTTTGAAATACAATTCTATTGAATATGTCTATGTTAGAAGTGGTGGGTAAATCTGGGAACGCTTACAATGCAGAGAATGAGAAAATTAATGATCTTGTTAATTCAATAGTTATGTAGTTTTGACCTTTCTAACTCTGGTCTTTCCATTGTTTATGTTTTTCTTATAATTGTGTTTCTCGGTTGTGCCGTTGTTCCTATGCTGACATCTTTTATTTGCCTGCCTTCTTGTCTTTTTTAACTGGATAGGGTTCAGCCCCTAGTTTACCACCTTACTTAATCAAAAACAAGTTTCAAGACACTCCATATACTTTGAATCATTAGGGTAACCTTAAAATCACTTGAATATTTTCTCCCCTCTCTCTAGCTTGTGCATTAGGCAAATTTTCTCTAAGGATAAAGCCTCTAAAAATCACAAATGCCAAGACTGAGTTTTATATGCAGGCTATGTTTCCTCAATACATTATATTATAGGAATTATTGCATGATTTGGGAAGGATCATATGTCACAAAAAATCTTTTTTTCCCTTATAATCATTCCTCATGTCAATTTATTTCAACTCCATGCTTTCTAAATGCCTTGTCAATGGTGAACATGTCAAAACCTTGACTGATTTTCTTGAGAGCCCTAATGTGATTATGCATGGATAGAAGGACCACTACTATGTGATATTGGAATTAATTATACCTTGAAATCATGAATTATGACCTCATTATTGCTCTAAACTCATTTGATAGTTTTTTTACCTTTTCATATGTCTTTGGGTTGAGTTCATGTCAAGAACTTGACTCCTCAATTCTTTTTCCATAAAGTTAGATGTATTGTGCTTGGTGAAGCCCCATAGTTGTCTCTACATGATTGGGCTGATAAATTTTTTTATATGATCATAGATCATATTAGAATAATCCCATGCTTATTAGATCATTTCAAGTCCTATTTTTGTATTGACAACCTTCACACCTCACTTTAGCCTTCACTCATGTTCAACACTGCATAAGGACTATTATAGGTGCATATCAGGCCTTATAAGGACTATAAGTGAGTTTATAGGAGACTAAAAAGGTTATTTTCATTCCTATTTTAATCCTTGACATGAAATAATGAATGTTTACCTTAGCATTCACTTTGAATGTGCCTTTAATTACCATCAGAACCTCAAAAAGTTATTATTTTCCCTATCTCAATTAGCTACAACTGGCTATAGGTATGGGTTTATATATCTTGCCATTGGTCATGATGTTTTGAGGTCACTTCATGAACATAAAATCCTATTCTCATTTACCTATGCATTGGTTCATCTTGAAAGGGCTAAACACCACTTAGGACACCAAAGTGAAATCCATTCCTCATACTCGGTTCTAGGTCAACATTGGATCAGTGTATAGATGGGAAGAGTGTATGGGAGGTCACAATACCAAGTAACATTCATTTAAGAATCCTTAAGACCATAAGTGTCTCTTGAACCATTTTAACAAATATCAAAGTTGATAAAAACTATCATGGTCCGAACATAGAATATAAGGTCATTGTTAGGTTGCACTCCTATAGGTGTATGCTATCTAATTTTAGTGTGTTAAAAGACACCATTATAATTATATAACACACTTTTCAATTTTTAATTATCCATTATAACCTTTAATACTAGTTTTACATGTCAAGTAATACATTATTCAATCTTCAAGGTGCATTGGGAACCGTAGGATGCATGTTGTAAGAGGTTTACAATAATCCCTAAGACCATTATTTTGCTAATTCAAGGAAAATCTCACTATATCAGTCATTAGGCATTTTGTAAGTGGTTTTCATCTCTTCCTTTCTAATTTGATCTTGAAACAATCATATCATATTCTCTTTATCATATCTATCTCCTAAAGGAGGATTTATCCCTCAATCCAAACACTCAGATATGAATTGTTTGCTTGTTTGGTGGCTACCTATAGGTAAGGATTCTGTGCATATAGATAGTAAGAGAGAAAATGAATAATGGTGCATATTTTAACCATAATTATAATGATAATACCTTTTTCAAATCCTCTAAATATGTGTATAAACTCATGAGTATCTTGAATCAACTTCAAAACATCTTGTTCACAATGATAAGCTTCTTGCAAACACATGGTATAAAGCAAATAGGGGGGACAAGTGACTATTGGTGTGATGAATGGATTGAAACCATGAGAATTAAATTGATAAAGAGGATGAAAGCTGAATGAGAAGGCAATATAAGTTTTAAAACATCAATAGGACACCAAAACCACCCTGTGGAACTACTTACAAAACATGATAATCTAAAAGTGATGGAAAGTTGCCCATAACTTAGAAAAATGTATCCTCTTGCAAAATGAGTTGGTTATCATGTCAAAATAATTATAAATTTTAAACCAATGATGGGATGTTTTATATAAGGAGGTGTAAATACTTTTTAATCAATCTTAGCATCTAGATCATATGGAATTTCTTGAACAAGACCCAAAACTGAAGGGTGCACAAATTGAAAAGCAATTTTAGAAGGTCAACTTAAAATAAAAGGTTAATGAAGAAAAATACACCATTAATAAAAATTATTATATGGATTTAAAGGTATTGGAGTTTATAATATTATCTCAAGAGCATTTTTATTGAAACTTTTTGTGTTAGTTGTACCAAGCATAAAATTACAAGTCACTTAGATCTACCAAAAAGATCAAGAAGAGAGATGAATAGTTTTAGAGTCAAATTGACATTTAAAAATCAACCAAATCATTGACATTAGATTTAGGAAGATGTATAAACGTTCCATGGCCACCTCACATGTGTCACACTTCCTAAGAGGCCATACATGTGTCATTTTCTTCCACTTCTTTAGGAAAATTGACTTTCTTATGATTGAACCTAAAAATTATAATATTTTTAGTTACTTAATAATTTTAATGACACATGGGCGATGAAATCACATTTTTACACTTGCATGTTTCCCAAGAAACCTATGTAAAGCATTAAATGCACCATTTAGACCATTAAAATTATCCCAAATGACATGATAGACTAATGAAATGAGTGACCAAGGTTAATATAACATTAAGAGGCATGAAATGGCCTATAAAACACCTTATGACAATATATTAAACCCACTTATATGCCTAAAAATGATTTTTTTAAACTAGGGATGCCCTATTTTGACCTAAAAGTCAAAATTGGTCAACAATACCTTTAGAGTTAGTAAAACAATCACAGGGGTCACAAGTGAGGTAGTTAGATTCATAAAAGGAGTTATAAACAAAAAAAATGGTTAGTGGGATCAGGGATTTACATATAGAAATATAATGTATATAAGAGAAGATTTAGCTGAAGTAAGAAGCTAATATGGATGATTGTTTAATTATAAAGAGGAAAAACCCCACATATGAAACCTTATTACTATAGCCCAAATAAAATATTAAAATATGAAAATTATAAATTTTATTGGTTAGGTCATTAGTATAATTAAAATTAAAATTTAAGAATGATATTTATTAAAAAAAAATTGGTGGATGATTTTAAACCTAGATAAAAAACTAAATGCTTCCTCTATTCATAAAATATCATAGCATGTTCAAGATCACAAGGTCTAACACCAAAATGTAATGAATTATTAATTTCCCAGACTTAAATTCTCATTTATTAATTAAAAACATTTAATTTTATTTTCACAATAAAATTAAAAATTTATTTATAATTTATAGAATAACAAAATAACATTTTATTGATTTATTAGTAAATACATAATTTATAACAATTATCTTTGTATAGTAGGATTTCAAATACATATATGTGCATTTCCTTGGAAAATATTTACAAGATATATATCAATATAATAAATCTATAAATAAGACATTAGGTGAGTATTAAAATGGTTGATAAACTAAATTCCTTTCCATAATTTAAAATCATGCACATGGTATCTTCGGCTAAATTACTTAGTGATATACTTGATAATCATTTTTTTAACACACATTGTATTCCCCCTTCACAACCACTCTCCCACTACAACTTTAGTCCTTATACATATGAGTTTGTACTAAGAGTATTTAACATTTTTTTCTCCATACACCTCTTCCAAGAGTTCCTTTTATTTATTTATAATACTCAAAGGCCATTTTAACCAATGCACCATTCCATTACTCATTTAATTTGTATTATTACATTTTAATAATATTCACCTACATTCTAAGGTATTTACATAGTAATATTTATCTCATTAAATGTTAACCCTTTTTACATTCAATTTCATGTCTTTTATGTATATTTTAACATTATCACCTCATTGGTAGTCATATAATAGGTCTATCATTTTTTTGGGAAAATAAGAATTGATATTTACCCATGCATCCCTCTAATTTAGAAGACCTATGATTGAAAGTAAATAAGAACACTTATTAAAAATCATGAGGTTGAGATAATTAAGCATAGTAATAGATGTCATAGTAAGATTCTTGAAATGGAGAGTCCCTAAAAAATTTAAGTATCAATGGATGTTTTAAACAAAATAGATATATTTGAAGATAAATCTGAGTGTTTACCAACTACTATTGAACACAAGAAGGTGATATGTTTTATGCATTGTGTTTTGTTTCTCTATAAATTCTTGGAAAATAATCTCACAATTTTTTTCAGTTATTGCAAGAGAAAAAGAAGAAAAGAATGGTTAAAAAAATAAACACAAGAAGCATGTGGTAGTAGATCTTGAATCAAGAGAGAACATTATTTTTTCATCCTATAATTACAAAAAAATAAAAATACTAAAACTACATTGGAGAAAGACTTTGAGGAGGAGACAAAGAAAAAAGGGATAATAAAAATTAGTGTGGTAAATAATAAAAATGTGGTGGGGTTGTAAACCAAAGTTAGTGGGAGGTCTCAATTTCAATATTCGTTAAAAATTTAAAATGCAATTTTTTATGTGGGATGGAAAATATTAATTGATTATTTGATGAAAATATTAGTCATTTATTTTATTATAACTATAGGATGGAATCCAATGTTGAGGTAATAATATCACATTACACACACACACACACACACACACACACACACACACACACACACACACACACACACACACACACACAATCACCTAAAATTTGCATAAGTGATAAGAGTTATACTTGTGATTACCTATCCTTATCTTATCCCTAGACTTATCCTAGAGCCTATTATCACACTTATCTAACCTTAGTGTGGGACATATGCATCCTTAGTTAGCTCAAATAGAGTCTTAGATCCTTTTTTCTTGATCCTATCCCTTCATGCCTAGTGTTATATTAGGTAGATATTAGTTCCATAACAATGACACTAGAGCCGAGTGGTATTAGTGTCCTTGAAATGGCACCAATGTCCTTTACCTTAAACTTCTTGAATGAGTATATTTTAAAAACAAAAAGCCTCCTAAGTTTGGCCTAAACATATTTTATTATATACATATGCAACAAAACACTATAAATATATGAATTTTATCCCTATATCCACTAGATGGAAATTAGATGTAAAATGCCTATTTAAATATGAAACAAGTTGAGAAAAAATAAGGTTATTAATACCTATTTTTCCTTACTAATAAACAAATTTTCCAACTCATACCCTAATTACATATAATATTAAGGTTTGCATCAAAAATATATCATTACATGCACAATACAAAGTTCTAGAATTTTTGTGTGTAGGAACAGACTCCAAAAATACAAACACAGGTGCAAAGAGAAGTTTAGGATATTCATCCATGTAGGACTTTATCACCAATATTAGGACACTAGAGCCATATGACACAATTTACCAAATGTGGCTCTACTATCTAGGAGGGTTTGTAACATGGGGATATAGTTTATGACACTTAGATCATTCATATAAAGTCTTTTCTAGATAAAACTTCATTTTAACTATTTATTAATATTTTAAGAAAATATAAAGCTAGTCAATTCTATAAAAAATCAATGGCTATATTTTATGTATGCTATTTTATTGAATTATTCTACTCATCCCTTTAATCAAATATAATATTTACATTAACTAAGTCGTTAAAGGTCCAAACATTTGGTGAACCTAAATTACTTCAAACATTACTCAAACCCTAACCCTAGATGCTCATATAGTTTGTATCCTTCTTTTTCATATTTTCATTAGCTACTTTAAATTATTCAAATTTCATATTTTTTTGGCATCTTTATTCTAAGTTGTTTACTATATTCCATATAAAAAATTATATCTCTTTTCAATTAAGAATAAGTGTTAGGTTATGTGTTAATCTTATAGAGCATTTTTAGATTCTTGTTATTTGAGATTACAACATGGATAAGGGACCTATTGTAACTCCTATCATTTATCCTTCACACCCTAATTATGTGGATTGTAATGATAATGCATCCAAATATGAACAATATAATCAAGAAGAAGATGATACACAAAATAAATATTGGGACACTCTCTCCACTTAAAAATGATAACATAATTATCAAGAAATATGATGTCTTATAGATCTTAATAGATAGAATTCAATAATAGACCCTTGATCATGCACAAATATTACAAGCCATATTGTAAATTAAGAATAAATCAAACAATGGTCAATCTTAAAATCCATAGATAATAACATTATTACAACTATATTAGGGCCAACTTAAGTATCACAGCCTATAATTTTAATTCAAAAACCTTCAGTGACAATTACACCTCTTGTGGCTAGTTCCTACACTCTAGATGTATAATCCCTTATGCATGATGTTCATAATCTGAAGGATAAGATATTAAATCTTAAAAAGGGATCCAATATTCCATCACATGTCTTAGATTTTAATATTATCATACATACACCTTTGTAACACCACATAGTGGTAACTCCTTTTCCATATTGATTCATGGAACCTAAGATTACATTATATTATGGCAAGGGTGACCTAGAGCACCATATCTGATATTTTTATGCAACATGTTTGGACAATGTGCCCAATGATTGGCTTCTCATAATGTTATTTTCATGATGTTTAAAGGTTTATTCCTTAAAGTGATTTTATGACTTACCAAATCAATCTATCACAATATTTAATACGTTGGCATAGATGTTTTTAATATCCATCAATATCAACAAAAAATGGCATATTCCCAAGTTACATAGTTAAAGCAAAAGTCAAATGAACATATTGTAGAGTAGATCTTATGATATAAGAGTATATTATTTGTATTGAATAGCCCCATGGTAAACAAATATATTTAGGACATTTTAAAATAGATTCTTTTACTATCATTACATGAAGTTATTTTATTTAAGAAGGCTCCAACATTCACATATTTGTACCACATAATAAAAGAAAGAGAGGTCAAGATTCTATCAATGGGAAAACTAAAATATACCAATGGATTAGAATAAATTGATAAGAGTTAAAATAAGCCTCTATATAATTTAATGTCCACTGAGAACAAATGTGATCAAAATACCAAAGTTAACATAACTTTAAGACCATCTCCTTTCTTGGTTTTATCATCTCATCAATGTTAAATTTTTACCAACCTTATAGAATCACCAGCATGAGTTTTATAGTATCAATTGGAATATAATGTCATAGCTCTCCATACCATGAAAGAGGTTCATGTGACATGGCCTCTTCTAAAGGGTTATTATTCTAATTCATTTTATGAGTATCACAAGGCACTAGGCCATATAAAAAATAGATGTATAAGCTTGAAAAATAAAATAAAATATCTTATTAAGGATAACATTATTGATGTGGGCACACCCACAAAGGCACCAAAAATACATCAAATGGAAGCTAAAACATTACATATATTCTTAAATATATTTCAAAATCATGAATAAAATGAGGTAAGGAACACATCATATGTTCATTACACATATCAAGTGCAGCCACCACTAGCTTCATATCTTACTATTCTAGAGGAGGCACACCTATTTCATAATATCATTAGTATGTACCAAACTATAGTTTTATCTAGATCACTTATCACCTTTTTAGAGTAGGTTTTTTTTTATGATGATATAGATTTACATGCATTCTTTATATGAGCATATATAGATCATCATCCTATCTAGAGTGTTATAGTTGACAATAGATAGAGCATTATCATGTGCACTATGACACTTTTATAGTATTTTGGGTATTCAAAGCATGATATATTCCCCATAAACATAGTTATTAATGGTTTTAGTGGTCATGTTCAAAGCTCCATCAAGGAGATTATGCTTCGATTATAGGTTGGACCAACAATTTAGCCACTTGATTCTTAGTAGTACCTAGTGCAAGCATGTTTGATATGTTATTGGGTAGGCCATGGATACAATAGATAAAATACATCCCATCAATAATACATAGATGCTTGAAATAAATACATGTAAATTACGTGGTCAAAGTTGATGGTATTTCATATGAGTATCCTCCTATTCCATAAGCAGTTACATTACAACTACTAGTTATAGTTTCAACATAGTTACTAGATATAACATAGTTATCAGTCATAGTTAGTGAGCATATTTATTATTGATACATCATTGAATTTATTATATCTACCACTGTAGGCAAGGTCTACTCCTAGAGTATTGTAACATATGCATACACTCCCACATAGACCATTATTAGAGAGACCTTTGCATTAGAGATATGTTACAAAGTGTTTTCCTCCACTCACTTTTTATTCAGATCAATATTATTGGGTTTTTTGAAATCATATCACAGGTCACCTATGTCACCTAAAACTTATTTTACCATATGGGTTCTTAAGACCCCTAAAGTTCATAGGACACCATAGTCAGTGCCGAAGATTCCTAGCATTGCTACACATGTAGATACAAATATAAATCACTCTGTACAATAGATTATGGGACCATAGTTACCATTTTACAAAACACACATAATCACAATTCCCTTATTTGACATAGGTCATAATGATAGTGAGTCTCCCATGAGACTCATATGTTGGTATGGTTCCTCTCTTATTATACACACTTTTTCTCTCTCTTTGCTCCTTGTACATAGTTAATTTTCATATTTATTGTACATAGATTATTTTAAAAAATTACAAAAACAATAATATATTTCAAAAACACAAAAAAATTCAAATAATTACTCAAAAAATATAAAACTTATAGATTTTATACATTTCTATGTTTACATTTATTATATTTTCTAGACACTACATATGTTATCTATCTCAATATAGTTAGTTTTATCATACATACATGCTTCACTTATTCTTGTCGAGTGCTTACAATTTACATACATGAATTAGATCCACTAAATTGATCTAGCCTTGATATTATCTACCCATTGGGTGCATATACATCAATTCATGGTTATTCACTTGACACATTTTCCCACATGGGGTCATCTTATACATAATTTCAATCATCAGGTTCTATCCTTACATTCTCTACATTCTAGCTTTAGCATTGTTATATCTATATATTAATCATTATTAATCTTAGATTTTTTTATTGATTATAACTACTTTATACTTATTCTGTGTACATCCTAACTCTTATACATATTTTTATTACATATTCATGCATACTTTCATTTATAAATTACCTAGTTTAAAATTAATTATATATTTATGATTCTTCTATTAAAGGATATTTGACTCTACCATTACTCTTTGTCTCTAAGCCAATTCTATTCATAGTATATATGCCTTAGACATATGACCATGTCCCTTGTGTGTACTTTCCTAATTATGTATGCATACATTTAAACATGTACTTATATGTGGCTCTAAGCTAACTTGTTTGTTTCTTGCATATGTGGACGTTTGAACATGTCCTTCTATGTCATATTTTGTTAGATTTAGTGACATGTTCCCATGTCCTTTGTAATGTATCCCCTTTGCCTACTTTTTGTACCTCATGTTTTTTATATATATTCTTTGTATGCATAACGGTCATGACACTTGTCTTTTTTTATTACATACACTAGTTTTCTATGGCATGAGGGACCTCATGTATCTACCCTTCCTACTTGGGCGTCATGATGGAAATCATGTCCCATTCCCCTAGCTAGCTACTCAATATTACTCATAATTATTGTTAAATACATTGATTATATCTATCTTGACACCCTTATGAGATTTCATACATGACATACGAATTAAATTACATATTTATATTTAGATCATTATACATTCTGATGTTATGTATGCACATTATATTGTATTATCATATAATTATCATATATTCTTTAGTTAACACACATTTTGTAGATATTTTTATTTATAGGATAATTATGACACATGTTCAAAAACTACCCTAAAAAAAGGGGGCATTCATGGTGGTTTGTCACAAATATCAGGGTCCTCTATTGTATTCACAAAACATTTTTAAGCACATAGACTCATTTACATAAAATTAAACATAGATAAACATAATGGGAAAATAGTGACTATAAAGTTAGTATAGTGGCATAGAATTTAAACCATAAAGTCATTAGTTCCTAAATGGGGACATTAGAGCCACATAGTGATGCTATCTAAGATATGACATTATTATCTAGTAGCCTTAATTTTATAATAACTTAGTTTGGATAGAACAATACAATAGGTACACTATAGGTTTGCATAGATCTAGTTATAGGATTATCAATTATCCTTAGTTTTTTCTTATATTCATATTAGTTTTCTTAGATCAGGGGAATAATACATGACATGAACATTCCCATATCTAAGCTACATACTTATATATAGTTTATTATAACTCATTCCAAAATCCATATATCAGTTTGATCAAAAAATTAGAGGTTTTGGTTGAAATATAATTCAAGAACATAATATAATAGAATCATATAATGCTATCTCTAGAAAGAGATGTTTTATTGCTCACAAAATTACAAGAAAATAATGCTTATCTCTTAGAAGAGATGTTTGATCCCCTTCTCAAGATACATCTAATTTTATACATACTTTGAAGGTAGGATGAGGATGTGGAATGTCACCAATATTGAGGGAGATGAAGTGTTTTGACTTCCATGATTGACAACAACACATAATTCAAGAAATTACTATTTTTAAAAACTTTCTATTTTTAGATAGCACTATTAAAATTAAAATTAAAATTATGGGCACTTCTATTAAAATTTTGAGGGTAAAAACCCACCAAGCATAGCTCAGTCCCATCTCATAACATTCTCCTCATTCTTATCTTTCCAATGGTTTGAACAGGGAGTCAAACGAAGCTATGGTTCAAAATTTATGGCTTTCAAAAGTTCTACCACCAATTAGGGTAGAACCATCACTTGAATTGTCTCCTAAAGTATTGCCCATATCATTCCTCCCTCCTTGATAAGTAATGGTCCCCATTACATCAAGATTCATCATCAAGTGTGCCATTTGTTTCTTTATTTGATTCTCTATGAGCCACTCACCTTAGTGGCTAAGTTTGCCCCTTTTGACCACCTGGTAAAGTGGAATAGATCACCCTCTTGTTGTCTTCATCCAAGTGTCCACAATCTAGTCTTCCTCTACTAGAAACAAATTCTATAGATAAATCTCATCAATGTTTAATTCTTCTAATATGACTAAATTTTCCAATAGAGGTGGATGATATGGTTTGAGGAGCTCCACATTGAATATTAGATGCAGACCAAGGAAGGCTAGCAAGTTTAACTCAAATTCATTTTCTCCAATTTGTTTGATAATGGTGTAGGGATCATATTACAGAGGCCAAATTTTTGTGTGTGGGTTTGTGAGTCATTAATTTTAAATCCACAACCAAACCATGTTACTTATATTAAAATGGTGTGTAACCCTATGTTTGTCATGGCATTACTTATACTTCTGATTCATCTTTTCCAAGATGTCATGAACCTACTACTAGATGTGTTGGATTTGTTTAATGAACTTTGTTTCTTTTTTTGCCTTAGATCTCCCATGAGGTTTGTATTCCATGGTGGAGAATGGAATGGATACATCAATTGGTTCCATTGGTTAGAACTTGAAGCATACTTGGAATGGATTGTGTTTGGTGGAGTTGTTCATGGCTCGATTGTATCCATTTTGTATGAAATAAAGCCCCTCATCCCATGTGCATGGATGTTTGTAGTGATGCATATGAATCATGTGGATAATTAGGTGGTTTACCACTTTTATTTGACCATTAGTATATGAATGGAAGGTCATACACTTCATCATCTTAGTATCCATCACTTTCCATAGAGTGGACCAAAAGATACTCAGGAACCTGCTATCTCTATCTAAAACAATGGACTTGGGGAGACCAAAATGGAGTCATACATGACTAAAATATATTTGACCAATTTACTTAGTAGACACAGTTTTCTTATAAGTAATCATGATAGCCATTTTTGAACAATGATCCACTACAAAAATAATATAGTCCTTGCCATGTTTCGAAGTGGAAAACCTAAGAAAAAATCCATTGAGATAGATTCCAAAGGCCTGGTTGGTTTTGGTAATGTGTGTACAATCCTTTATTCTTATTTTTTGGCTTGGATATTGCACATGGGGTGTAATATTTGAGGTACCTTTCCACATCCTTCTGCATATAGAACCAATAGAAGTTTTTTCAAAGGACTACCAATGTCTTCTCTACACCAAAGTGCCTAGCTATCCTATTAAAATGTGCTCCCCATATCATCTTTTGTTGCTCTACAGCTAGAACATAGGCATGCCTCATGTGATATAGGACATTATATTTTAAATACAAATTATAGACATGTTTATCTTCTCAAATCACTTGATATGTATTATCAAAGGTAGTATCTACTTCATACAAAGTACTCTAGGTGGTGGTCTCATGTCTGTGTAGATCAATACTATTGTGAGTGTAACAATTGGTGGATGGCTCAAACAATCTATGGTATTATTTGAGCTCCCATTTTTGTGTTTGATTATCAAATGGAATTTTTGTAGATATATGGCCCACTTTTAGTGCCTCTCATTTCATAGTTTTCTCTACATCTAGATGAATTCCAATGGTCTATGGTTTGTGTGGATGATTGTCTCATTCCCCAAGATGTAATGTTTCCATTATTTGTAGGCTTACACAATGGCATATATCTATTTTTCATATGTCAAGTATTTCTTAACTGTATCATTGAAATTTCCACTATGATATGCAACAAGATGGCCATATTGCATGATGACAGCTCCCATAGCATATTTAGATGCATCTGTCATCAACATGAAAGGTTGACGCAAGTTTGGCAAGGCAAGAATAAGAGTTGAATAGAGTCTATTTTTCAAATTCTCAAATTCTCTTTATTGAATTTTTTCCCACTAAAATGCAAATTTAGCTCCTCCTTTAGTTACTTGGTTTAGTGGCCAAGTAACATGTGAGAATCCAAGAACAAACCTATAATAAAAATTTGAAATACCAAAGAAACTATGAATTTATATGAGGGTCCTTAGTGTAGGACATTCTTGAATAACTTGAATCTTCTCTAGGTTGACATGGACCCCTTCCTCATCCATAATGTACCCCAAGTACTGAATTATTTTCATCTTGAATGTGCACATGTTGAGATTTGCATACAACTTATGCTTCTGATGTGTTTGAAGCACCTTATAGACATGTTTTAGATGTTCCTCCCATGTTTTATTATAGATGAGTATGTCATCTAGGTGGACAACCATGAATGAGTTGGTGAAGGGTCATAGGATGTCATCCATCATCCTCATGAAGGTTATAAGTGTGTTATTCAAGCCAAAAGGCATAGTTAACCATTTGAAGAGCCCCTCCTTGTATTTGAATGTAGTCTTATAGACATTGATGAGACTGATAGGAATTTGGTGATGGCCAAATTTGAGATCAACTTTGGTGAATAAATTCACACTGTGGAGTTGGTCCAATAGGTCATCAATCCTAAGGAGGGGGTAGTGATTCTTCATAGTGATTTTTTTCAAGGCTCAATAGTCATTAAAAAGCCTCCATGTTTCATCCTTCTTTGGTGATAGGACAATTGGGCTTCCACAAGGTGAAGAGCTTGGCCTAATGTGACCCTTTTGCATCGATTCTTGAATCTTATTTTTTATCTCATCATTCTCTAGAACTAATGTATGATACATAGGGTTGTTAGGTAAAGGTGATCCTAAGACCAAATTGATAGACTATTTTACTTGATAGTGAAGTGTAAATCCCATGGGTGATTTGAATTAGTCATCATATTCTCCTATGATTTGACCCATCTGCTTCTGTTGTTGTGTTGATTGTGTAATCATGGCTATAACATTGGCCTTCTTGGATCGTTGTGGATAGACCACCATGAGAACAAATTTATTTGTCTTCTCCACCAATATATTACATTGCTTGGCTCCCAGAAGTTCTACCACAAATTGGGGTAGAATCATCACCTAAATTATCACCTGAAGTGTCACCTAAAGTGTTGCCTAGATCACATATATCAGATTTGGGGGCAGGTGTGGATTATTTTCTAAGACTATTCTAGACTATTTTAATAATTTATTTCCACCGTCTCTAGAGTGCTTTATAAAATTATCTAAGTATATTTTTTTAATAAATTATTTCCACCATATGTGAATTATTTTATAATACTTTTTTTGTAAACATATTTTTAAAACCATTGTGTATCTTAATTTTTAAAACATTCTTCTAAAAGCATTGGTTATTTTTTTAAGGAAAATACTTTGAAAACCATTGTTGTCTTTTTTGGGTATACAATATCGTGGCTCATATATATTCATTATATTCAGTTTATATTATGAATTTTTTTTAATACATTGAATGTATTTTTAAATGAATATTTCTTTAATTTGAACAATTTTTCATTTTGTCTATACATCATATTTAATTGCAAGCTTGAAAATGGTCTCCTTTATAAATTTTTATCATAATTTATTAGTATACTATGAATGGTTTTGTATTTAAAACACAATATGAATAGTCTTATTTCACATGGAAATTAAACTCTTATTTTTATTTTGTATATGTCCCTTACATACCTAAGTGGTCTTTGTAAAATCTTGGAAACCCCCTAAAAAACATGTTAGTGAATGGATTTTATCATGTATGATTAGATACATTTAATGAAATCTTATGAAGAATGGATTTTAATTCATGGAACAATCAATATAGTATTTTGGAATCTCCTTTGATCTTAAACATACTTTTCATTTTCTATGTGATTAAATTATTTTTTCATAGCTTTATATGATAATTTTTAATTTTTAATCCAATTCAAATTCACAAGGATTATATCATTTCTTAAAAACATGAGACAAATCAATTAGGTTATTGTGACTTATCTATAATTAATCCATTTAAAAATGAACTATTTAGTTTACATTCAAGATGAAATAACTATGAAATTTTTATCTTGTTCCATATGTTGGAAGTTTTTTATTGGTGTTTTAGAGTACTTAATGTCAATATATTCACTTAATGACCTTGATTTTTTAAAAATTACATTAATATAAGGATATACATATTATTAGATGTATATATTCTTTCAAGCTCATAATAGGTCTTTCACATGTTATATGTAATTTTAAGAACAAAAAAACAAGAAGAAATTTTGCATAAATTATTGCTCATAGAATATTTGCACTTAAGATAATTCCATAAATATGGTTAATATTTCCTTTCAATTTGATAATGTTTAACAGTATTATAAGTATCATAAGTTGGTTTTGAATCTTTCATGTGAGTTACAAGAGTATTGTTAATTGTAATTAAACTTGAGGGGTAGTGTTGTGTTGTTGTCGAAAGTTAAAGGTTAATATTTCAATTAGTCACCTTGATGTTGTGAATTATTGATGTTTTAGTGTGAAATGAAAAAAAAATTAATATTATCACAAAAATTAGACATATACATTTATATGAGTATAATTTTTCAAATTAGATGCATATTTTTCATACCTTTCAGATTATAAAAATTATATGCATACTCTTCGATAAATATATTCTTGTAAGCTCAAAATAACTCTTACTTCCATGAATTATATGATTGGGATATTTTTATACCTTATTTTTTATATATTAAAGTTACCTTAATAAAATATAAATTTGAATTAATTCAACATGTATGAAATAAATAAATCAACACCAATTTAAATGTAAAAAGTAGAATATAATTTTACCAATTATACTTGTTATAAATATGGAAGACCTATGTTTAACCCTTTGTTATTAGAATTTTGAGATTAAATGGGTAGAATAACATATACATAAGGATGAATAATATTTTTATAGATATGTTTAATTATTTTAAACCTTATATAAATTAATATTTAAACTAAATTGTTGGGTTATGATAAATATAGAAAGTAGATTCAAATCATTAGTTTGATTGCTTAAACATGAAGATATAATACTTAACTTATTTGAAAACATGAAAGTAGATCTGCTAAGTTTAGAAGTGGAAACATGCAAGGAAAAAATTAGGATCTAGTCATCATATTATGGAAATATTATTTATGTAGTGTTAGACACTTGTTTCAACCTTTGGACACTTGAATCAATGTAGGTGTCCTTATATCAATAGATTTATCTTGTATGAAATAATCACCATATTATGGATTGACCACTTGGATCCTTTTGGTTTCATATTTCCTTTCTCTTTAAGTATTTTATTCATGTGCATAGGTTTTGGATGAATATATGTGAATCAAAATCTATCTCTTCACCTTATATATGTGTACCTTGCAAAAAATGGGTTGGTAGGCTCATGGTGTTGAAATGACCTCAAGGGCCCCTATGTTAATTAACACTACCTGCATATAAAATACTCTAATGATGGTCTCATACATGTGTATTTCCCCCTAAGGTGTTGTTTTTTGTGTGCAAAAGGGTGAAATATACTATATGTAACGTCATTCAATGATCTAGATTATAACTTGACAAATATTTCTCATGAGTAGTTCTTTGAGTGCTTCAAAACTATAACATCACTGATCTTATGACTGATATGTAAATAAGGAAGAATAAGTAATTTTAACTTAATTTTGAAATTGATTTAGTGTATTAAACAAGTTATTGATTATTGTTTTCTAAATGAATAATGGGTAGGCTTATATTTGAATTTATACCACACATTTTAAAAATATATATAATGGAAGGGTTAATTAAAATAAATGGGGTAACCCATAGGATTCAAAATATTATCAAATTAGATGAATTTTTAGGACTAACCACTTGATATTAATTTGGACACATCCATTAGTGAAAGTGTCCATATGTTAGATATAAGTATCTGATAGGGTATAAAGTTGTTGAAGATTTTTAACTAGCAGTGGAGGAGATATATCAAGTTTTAGGATCTTTTAAAGTGCAGGAGATATGGGCCATCATAAATGACATGTTTAAAACATAATATAAAAATTTATACATATTGAGAAAGAGAATGCAAACCTTTTGACATCATGAAGGTATATAACTGAAATGTATACCCTTAATAGGTATTTATTAAGTATACAAGACTAATATGCTATATAAATCATATTTTAGTATCTACATCCCTCTAATCCAGTAATCCATAGGGATAAAATTACTAGGTTAGAAGAAAAGTGAATACATGAGTGTGTAAAATACACATTACCTTTGTTTGAGCCCACTTTGAGTGTTTTTCTATTATGCTACAACCCAGCATACATACCTATTTGATCGACTGTTATCTGTTTTTTAGCATATTTTTATATTGTTTAATCTATACTTTTAGAACTATTATTTTGATAGTGTTTTTATATGTTATAATCAGATTTATGTTAGGGCTATTTGGTTTTAATGGATATTTGACTAAGTACTATAGTTGTTTTATATATTACAATGAGGTGATTTAGTTATCTTGGTTACAATATTAATTGTAATTTAGTTATTATTATTTATACTATTTAGTTCTATCATATTATTATGATACTTTCATGTCATTCATGTGCTACTAATGCCCATTTATGGCTATAGGTATAAGTACCTAAGCTAAGTTAGCAATAGACTATGATAGTCATGTCTATAAGAGGTCAAGATAGTGAGAAGTTGGTGACCTAACACATGTAAAAATGATATCTGACATAAGTCATTAAGCAACAATAGTCTTTCAATTATGTCATTTACTTGTTATGATATTTTATTATTTTATTATTATCATTCAATAATATTACTCAAACCATTTTTTTTGGTGTGTGCACCTTGTATGCTTTGTCTTGTTTTATTATTATCTTGATTAGACATTCTAGAATTATGTGGTTGTGAGTTTATTATTTTAATTGTCTCTAATTTCCCTTGGTAATGTTATTCAAACCTCTTGTTTATTTTTTACTTCCTAGGTAGAGGGACCCTAATTGAATGTCTTACTAGGATTTCATTTTGGTAATAATAACCTAAGTAGGGGGACATGGGCATTTTGACTCCTACACAAATTATTATTATGACCAAATATCTTGATCA
Source organism: Torreya grandis (assembly GCA_037957365.1). Classification (NCBI taxonomy): domain Eukaryota; kingdom Viridiplantae; phylum Streptophyta; class Pinopsida; order Cupressales; family Taxaceae; genus Torreya; species Torreya grandis. The sequence continues at coordinate 1,086,652 of JARHVA010004695.1, forward strand.
ATGGAATAAATAATTACATGATTTCATCTTTGGCACTTTTGGGAGATTTATATTTTTTTCCATAATATTTTTTTTGGGGTAGTTTGAGGAGATAGGCATAGGAGAAAAGACTGGGGGAGAGAATAAACCCTAGGAGGGAAGATGAATGGTGGCAGTTGTGGGTAGATGGGCTTGAAAACCCTACTAGGAGAGATGAGGGAGAAGATAATAACTTATGTCTTGGCTATAAAAGGAGGGTGGGTATGGTGCAATATAATTAACCTCTTTTCTAAGTAAGCAATAACTCCATCCATTTCCTAGAAGGCAAATAAACTTGTAAGTAAGTGATGTATTAATATTTGAAAAAGGAGATTAATATCTATGGAGAAATTTATTTGTGTTTTGCAAGCAATAACAATTTTTTGTAGGTTCATGAGGAAGTTGTAAGACTTCCTCATGAACATGAAAACACCCCCAAATTGATTTAAATCAATGTAAAATCCTTTTGTTTGCATATTATTTATTATGGTTTTGTTTTACAAAGTTGTTTCCAATTTAAGGGATTGAACCAACATGGAAATATATATTTTTAACTCATAAAATAGGTAGATTGAATATTTTGTTGTCTTTTTTTTGCATGGCCATTTTGGTATAAAGATTGTGCAAGACATTTTGGGCTATAAAAATTGAGGGATTTATTAGTATACATTTTTTTTGAGGCATGGTAATATAAAAATTATTTAGTTTTATTGTGATGAATTTTTATGACATTTTAGGCTTCCAAAATAGGGTTTATTATTATGACTATTTTTGGTACAAGTTGTGTATTAATGTTTTTGGGTTTTTATCTTGTTATTTGCTTATGAAATTTTGGTTTTTATTATTTTACCTATTGAATTGGTTGGGTTGAATAGTTGAATTTTTGGATTAATACCCCAATATCTATTACACCATTTTGGGTGTATTTATAATTGTTATGTCGTATTATTTTTTGTATATATATTTGATCTAGTAGCATGAGTTTTAATATTAGTTGGTTAATGCTATTAGATATTTTAACAAGATATTCATATCCTTGGTATTGTCATCTACCTATAATTTCTTTTTAGAATTAATTTTTTTGATATAAAGGTTAGCTAGAGTGATTTCATCACTTTTCACATTTGTTATAGGGGATTAAATGATTGTACTTGGTTAAATGGTGAAGGAGTGATATGTTTAATTCCTTGGTGATCTATTTAATGGGTTTGAATACCATTTACATGTGAATATTTCATTATTCTTCATGTCTATAGATGATTATTTTATCTCATTATGGGTTTTGGATTATGCTATTTGACCATTGGCATACCTTGAATAAATGATGAATTTTTATCATGTTTGATTGGGAATGAAATCAATGCTAATAAAATTATCATAAAAGGATGAAGGTTTCCAATATTTGGATGACAATTGGTGATTATGTTTTAAATCAATTTTTAAGTTTGATCCTTTAATGTTGAAATTATTATTTATTAATTTTTGTAATTTTTTTTGTAATGGCTTTCATATCCCTTATTGGTCATTTTCTCATCCCATAATACCTAAAATTCAAATTCCACTTCCCAACTAATGGTTTTAGGTGGTATGGGCCACCTGTTGGGGGACTCATAAGATGGGCCAAGGTGGGATGGTTTAAGAGGAGAGGATATCCTAGCAATTATTCATCTAGTTATTTATCTTGATCTAGTAGATGACTCATGGTTTTATGTTTATTGTAGCATGTGTTATAAACGTGAAAACATTATTTTGTTTAATGTATAATAGTATATGATTATTTTATTATTATTATTGTTTATATGAATCTCAATCAATATTTAATTACTTTATTGATTGTATGGCTCAAATTTTTTATAATATTTACTTTCATATAATAGAAAGGTTAATGAATTATAATCTATAGTTAAATATTCTCCTAATAGTGTTAATAATTTATTTGGTAAATTAGTAAAATTATGATTAGTTGTGTAGGAGGTAAATGACATTAACATGATGCACACAAGTTGATTTTTATATTACAAGGTTTATTTTATTATGACTATTGTATTTTAATCATTTTTGGTGATCAAGATTATGATCATCATTTCTAAAATTATAGATATGTATAAGTTACAAATTATTGTACCTACATACTAAAATGCATTAAGAAAATTAATTAGTAAGTGTTGGAAACATGAAAATTAGCCTATTTTTAAAATTATGCACAAGCATGGTTGTGGGAATAATAATAGGTTCATTTTATGCCTTAAGAAGCACTATGTAGTTCATTTTTATACAAATGTACTTGAATTCATGTTGTGACATGTTAATAATTATTTTTAACAAATTAAAAGTTTGTGTTCAGAATACCTTCTCTCTAAAAAGATATGTTATTTTGACCTTGAATTGGAATGCTACACCCATTCATAATAAACTTTCAATTAGATGTTGATGAAAAAATAAGTTGAAATAATTCAAATTGATTCACTAAAATTTTATAATCTATATTAGGGGGAAAACGAATATATTGTAATAAGTTTATTTTAAATTTTAAAGTATGTTTCATTGAAGTTATATATTAGGAATTGATTTATTATTTAAACATTAATTAAATAAGTGGAAATGGTTTAGGTTCCATAGATAAGTCATCTTTTTCTAAATTAAAATTCTCTTGGACTTTGTCACTGAATTTCTTCACTTGGGTAAAGATGTAAATGTAGTAATGCATTGGAAAGTTTGCTTGATTGAATATTTAAATAAGATTCACTTTGGGAAGTGAATTTTTTATTAAATTAAGAGAGTTTTGTTTATTAGTAAACTATTTTTCATGATTTTTATTTGTTTGTTCATAAACTAATAATGGGGATAAACTGAGACCATGTTGTCAATATGATCTCAAGTTATATGGATGTTTTTTGTTTATGCTAATATTCATAGTTAGAATTAGTTGTTACTTCAAAATATTAATTATTTTGATTATTATGGAAGACATATGAAATATGATCCTTGAAATATATTAATTAAATAGTTGTAATAAATAATTATAGTGGTAATTAGTGCGTTAGTTGAGTTAAGAAGCTAGATTTTTATAAGCATGCTTTTTCTTTAAAATGGAATAAGTATGTTTAGTGTTATTAGGTGAACATAGTAAATAAATATAATATATTATTAGTATAAATGTTTTTTTATGTTATTAGAAGGATGAAATACGTAAACTAATCAATAAAACAAAAGGTTTGTAATCACATAAATTAAGATTAAGTGATGTACTTTTACTTACTAGTTCAAATTTGATCCAACACTATAACTAATTATTATGAAAACAATCAGGTGACAAGTAGATAGTAAGTTAGAGATTTGAACTCTAAATACTTACCTAAAGTATGCTCTAAGGTTATTTTTATCACTCTAAATTTCACCCTTAAGGAGGTTGTTCAATCTGCCTCACTTAGGTGATAGCATGGAGACACCTCTAGGTTGTGGGTGGCCTAATCAATTAGGTTAATCTCTAGAGAGGGATAACTCCCTTGATTCTTCACCTTGAAACTACAAACTAAGCCTACTACTTACTAGGAAAAGGGTAAGAGATAATTGAAAACAACCTAAGGAGGTGATGCACCAAACTTTTTGACCACTATCACACATTTGCAAATGCATAATGAACATAAAACTTACCTATTCATACACTACTCCTAATTTATTCCTCATACATCAGTATTTAAATATGAAGGTGGTAGATGATGATTAGGCTAAGAGGGATGATTTTCAAGAGGTCTAAAGACACTAATGAAATATTACCTCACTTAACCTTCATAAGACTACTTAAATAATCCATATTACCTATAATAGTGAGTTTAAACTTAGAAAAAAAAGATAATGAGATAACATGTCAAGGAGAACTGAATCAACATTAGATAAGATCAATCATTCATTAAAAAACACTATAATACAATCATAAGATAAGATAAAATCAACTTGTCTATTGTTTTAATGGCTTAAAAAATGATCAGGGATTCACCATACTCAAGTGGAGGATCCCTTACAATGCCAAAATAAGTCATACATATAAAAGATAATGAGAAGGAGAGAGAAGATGGACATTGGAAAGGTCCATGAAAAGTATCATCTCATGATGAATCAAGTTACAAAAAATAAACACTAAAAATAAAAAATCCTAAAAGTTCCTTTCAACATGTTTCACTCCATTTGATGATGATCTTCTCAAGGTGGCATAGGAGTTTTTCTTTATTTGATGATTCACCCTTGATCTTTTGAAACTACCCCTCAGGAGTGATTATGAATTGACAAGTCATATTATTGGAGTCTAACTAATTTTTATTTCCTTGGATACCTATTTAATATCTATATCCCATCATATTTCCACCTTTGTTATGAAATTCCATTCACAACTCTTACAATTTTTCTCTAGGGAAGCCTATTTCTTGTAGCCCTATTTTGACACAAAGCTCCAATGTTTTAAATATTCATAAAAATTATATGATAAATTAAAGAATATTTGAGTACCATTTATCCCATTCCAACTTCACCCAAAATTTTAGAGCTTAACTACCAATTTAAACCTACTAATCTAACACCCATCTCTCCTAATTAGGACTAAAACAATCACACAACATGAGAAACTATACAATACCATATTTTAATACACCAAAACCACTAAAATATTTTAGGGTAAACTAAATATGGTTACAATACATAGTTTTATGCATTTATAAGGGTTGAAACTCAATATATGTGAGATACAAACTTGTAGTCCTAGGTTGGTTTTAGCACATGCCTGAGTAGCTCAAGAGTGAATAAAAAGGAATAGGGAGAGATTTAGGGAACCTAAAACCAATCCAAGACCTAGATTATGTCTAACATAAATTTATTAAACCCCTCACTATTTATGCATGGTCAATCCCAATGACCTCCCACCAAGCAAAAAATCATAATCTTGTGTATGAAAGAGGACTATGTCATAGGTTGTAGGTTTCTTTTGTACTTTTAATCAGCTTCAAAACATATTTTAAAATTTTCAAGGCCTATAATTTATTACACAAGCCTTTCAAATTCATGAAAACTCCAATTCCAATATAAATATTATATACTTTCTCCAATTCTTTTAAACATGCTTATAGCACTTTAGTAGGCTTATAGGTCTTCTTTTTGTTTGATGTTTGTTAAGGTCCAATAAAGGATTCTTATTTAAATTATTTTCCTTTTTAAATCATAAATATACCTAATAAACATCTCCTTGATCATGGATTTCACACTTCACATTTCATCTGCTCTACAAACATTATCTTTCATGCAAGGTATGTTCCTCTTGATAGAGAATGTGGACCTATAGCTTTATAGCCTTTTAGGTCTCCCTTCACCTTGATTTAAGATATTCATGACATTTTATTGATTTATAATCCATTTATACTCATAATTTATATTTTATATCAATTTTAAAGATCAAAAACTTATTTGAAACATCTAAAAATGTCTCTATACTTCTAGTTTTGTTTGCAAACACTAAGCTGGTGTTCTTAGGTTTTTGTCTTGAAAGTTCACCTCAAGGATGATATTAAGAGTTTTATCCATTGATATATTATATTTTATATCATCATATCTCAAATATGAATTAATATAATGCATATTTGACATGTACTACTCTCAAAACATCCATTATGTTTGCTCATGCAACTATCTCTTTTGTTGTTGAAGATTATAGGTGCACATTTTGGCCTATACATGTACTGAATGTATACTTGGGAGTAATTTATGAGTTTTAAGAGTGATTTTTTCCATTTTATTATTTAAAATTACCACTCTTTATTATTTTTAGGCCTATTACTTACTTTTTTATACTTCAAATCTTGTGAGGGTATTCAAACCAATATTATTGATGGACTACCACCTATGGTCTTCTATTAGAGATATATGGATTTAATTAATCACCATTATATATATATATATCAAAAGGTGCCTACAAAAGGAAGATCAATGGTGATTGGATTGTGTATTTTTGAATTTAATTTCATGTGATTCCATTTTAATTTTTTAATAATTGTGAATCCAAAAAGTAATTTATCTAATCCATCCAAATGGTGTTTTGATCAAGACCAATTTTCTTATGTTTTCCTAGGGCACAAAGCCTAGATCCAACATTACACCTTTTAGATTCAACATGCTTAAAACCTGCTACCATAATGTCTTGATCAAAACACCATTTGGATGGATTAGATAAATTATTTTTTGGATTCAAAATTATTAAAAAATTAAAATTGAATCACATGAAATTAAATTCAAAAATACACAATCCAATCACCATTGCTCTTCCTTTTGTAGGCACTTTTTGATAACCACCTATATGCAGTTTTATGCACAATCAACATGCTTTGCTAACCTCATTGAAATTTAACCATGTTTATGATTTTAGGATATTTTAGGAGTGTATAAGAGTTTTTTTTAGGTGATTATAATTTTTATATTCAAAATAACAACTTATTCCATGCTCAAGGGTGCCATAAATTAAAAAAACTTGCCTGTCACCTTCAAGAATAACAAAATATAACACTTTTTACTACATTGGTATCTCACACATTACAAATAATTGTGTAATATGATTTAATATTACTATTAATAAAATTTAATATATTAAAAACCCTTTAATTTTCATCCATTAACCTATAAACTCATTGAGAGAAGACAAACCTTACATGTTAGGTTTTAGGACTATTTTTAGCTACTTATTTTGTTAATGATTATTCATAAAACATGGTCCTTAAAAATAAAAAATAAATCCTAAAATTAGAATTTAATAATGGAATCTATCCACTCCAAATATAATTGGATCCAAATCTCTTTCCTCTTCATGAATTGAGCACTTGAAAATGGCCTTCACTAATTTGTAAGGAGCTTAATGGAGGAGATAAAACATTTTGTATTATTTGGACCTATAAATTCTACCACAAGAATTATTTGACACTGAAAACATTATAGGACATTGAATCCATCCATTTATAACCTAAACTAACCATACCCACATTTAAAATTTTCTTAATAAGCCCTTTGCAAGTGTATTTTTATGTTATATTTCACTTTTGTGACCTTTAGAAGGTCCCACCACTTATTACATGTTTAAATTGACCTAGATGAGGATGTTTAAGGAATTAAACACCTTTAAATATCTTATAAACATGTTATAATCCTCAAAATTAACTTGATCCTTATAATTTTCAAAGGTAGCCATTACCTTAATTTATCCAAAACTATCTTAACCTTTGCTAAACATGGAATAACAATATTTCCATCTTGCCATTCCTTATATTTAGAAGTTATCATCCACCACAAGACATCATAACACCTTGTAAGGTAAATACTCCAATACATCACCATGGATCAACATATCTTAACCTTTGCCAAGTAACCTTAAACTTTTCTAAGATACCTTAATCTCTCCAAAACCCAAACAAGACCTTCATGAAGTGGATTAATGACAATAATAAGCTCTTGACTCACTCTCCTAGACCATGAAGAGACCTTAGTATGACCAAAAAAATTAAAATACACTCTTATAAAAATATAATTAACAAGGTTAGGAAAGATTAGAAGAAAAGTTTTGAATTGTCCTCAACTATGATAGCTAATTTTAGATAACATCTTTGACAATCTCCTAGGATTGCATGTATGTTATGCATCTAGAATATTTTCCTTCTTTCCTCCATTTTGATATGTATTCAACCATGCTCAACACAAACTTAAATATACCTTTTGAATTGACCTATACACCTCCTGAGAATAATGAAACAACTAATTATCTTCAACACACATAAAAAGATAAGAATCAAACACATCAAAGCAAGACACACACTATGATGAGAATCACATAGGTAATAAAAAATAAAAAACTAATATATACAACTAAATTTTAAGGTCTAATCCTCCTAGACCAAAAGGACATTTTCTTAGGTCTTCTTCATGTGATGAATAATAATGATATACAAGATGTTGGTCAAGCATTGTTATTGATTTATCATCTTCCTTATTGATCACAACTAACTTTGATTTGACATTAAATTTATCAATAGTAGATAACATGTCTCAAATAAATATAAATTCATATTTAATTTCATGAATTACCTCATTATACCCTTTATTAATGAGAGAGACCTCTAATGTGATTATCCTTTGATTTATTAGGGAAACATCAACCTTAGTTTCCATTAGATATTTAAGATCCATTTCTTGTTCACCTTTAAGAATATAATCTTCATCATAGCTTACTACATCTTGAACTTGAACCTCTAAATGATGACTTGTAAGACTTATTGGCTTGTTGTGAGATTTTCATCTCTTAAAAACAACTTCATCTTGTAATTTTAGAGGTGTTAGACTAACAAAATATTCAAATTATTTAAACATGTCCAAATAGGACTTCCACATGTTATCAATACCTCATTAAACTTGTTTAAGAGATTCAATAAGATTAGTAACGATGACATTCTCTCCAAGATAATTCTCACTCATGTGTTCACTATGTTTATTAGCTAAGACAACCATCTTAACATTATTGTCATGGGTTGTAGGTTTACAATCCAAACTTGAGAAGAAATTTTATAGTTCCTTCAAAATGTAAGTTTCTTCTTGAACACTTGAAAATGTTCGAACTTAAATATCATTATTTTTATTCTATTTATGGACATCATGCTTATCAAATCCTTCAAACTCTTCAATAGAATCATGACATAGATGCAAGTTTGATTCTTTAAAATCTATCTCCTGCTCATGAGGCTCAAAAAGGTTAATGTCTAAAGTGTCTTTATGAATATTTACCTCATACTTAGATTCAACTTGATCAACTAATACATGATAATACTTTATTTCATAAGACCCAATCCATGACAACTAGATTGGTCTTATTCTTCTTTTATGAAAAATAGAAGCCCATATTCCCATTCAAGATCTAATTCATCTTGTTTTTTTCTTCTAAACCTGATTTGTCTTTTTCAAGTATTAGACAATCATAATTACCTTCTTGAGATTCACTTGCCACTATGATCGTATGTTGATTATAAATTATATCATCCTCTTGATCATTCAATGATTCATGCTAATAGTGTTAACCTTTTAAATAAAATGAAAATACAATTGCTTCCAAGCATCATAAAGATCATTAGTAATCTTTGTGACTTCAACAACAAGCTCTTTTGGTTGCTTTCAGGAATGCATTGTGATAGAGAAATTATATTAGACTCATTCATACTTTCATCAAATTTTAATTTTCTTAAATTAATCATGGGAGTGTATCATGTGATTCCAACACTATTATGTCATCAACATTTCCTCCAATATCAAAACCATGCCAATTTTATTGATGTTCATGGGCATTCATGACACCTTGAGGGATATCCAACTATCGAATAGTAGGTATATCCTTCTGATCATCTTTAAGAGTTGATTTTATTTATTATCCACAAAGGGGGCTACCATTAATGATTTATTAATCATATTCACTCACCACATCTTCATCATGACCTTATTGAGATACAATTATAGATTAAACCTCATCAAGCCTTTCAAAGACTACCACCTTACCTTCATTTCTTGATAAGTTCTCCTTTCCAATAGAATTTTCGTCTTATACACCCAATACAATAGGTTTTCATTCACAAAAGGAAGGTGTGGGAGAGTAAAATAATGCATTAGCTTACTTGAAACTTGATTGAGTGTCAATATAACTTAGGACTTTGGGAGGGTTAGATTGGTTTTAGTATTCTTGGAGAGATGGAGAAGGAAATTATGCTAAGGATGTTTCATTATTCTCATTATAATACCCAATCACTCAATAAAATTTTGATGTATTTTAAACTTAATGCATAGATTAAACTTGAATGATAGGTAAAGCACTTGAGGGAATTGGGAGATATCTTAACTTGACCTCCATATACTTATTTTATTCCTATCTTTGGATAAGCATGGGAAAAGGTTTGTTTTCAAGGGTTGGCATGGTATAATTAGGGGTGATTTTCCAATAAGGTCTCCATGGTAGAATGGTTTGAGATTATTGAATAAGACTGGTTGAAGGTGACATAGTTATAGGCCTTTATTAATAACATGTTACAACTTGGACTAGATTTGGAGAAAAATAAAGATGACTTGGAGTAGGAAAAGGCATATAAGGCTAAATTTATTCCATTTTTTATCTCTATCAAAGTGTTAGTCCATTATTCATATGTTAAAAAATATCTTCATATTTTTATCACCTCATTAATTGACATTTATTGATATTTTAACTCAATATCTATGCATGAAAACTTAGTCAAATGCACTAAGTACCTTATCATTTGAATTATTTCATTATGAATAGAAGGGTTATGGAAAATTATACCAAGATCTTTTTCATTATCAATATCCCTCACTTTCATTTCAATGTCTACAAGGGTTTTTTTGAAGATTAATAGGGCTAAAGTAGGAACATTATAGCTTTGACAAGCTAGACTAGAATGATAAGTAGGATACCAAAGAGGATGAGTTGGATTGGGAGATGGCATATAAGTCTTCTGATAACCTTGATATGGTTGGTATGCTATTATTTCAAATCCAGTTTGGGTGAAGCCATGAAAGCTATCAATCTAATATGAATAATTTGAAGGCATAGAGAATGCATCTTGACCAAAAGAATGATGAGAATACATAATAATATCTTATTTTTATACACTTATACCAAATCTAGTTAACTTGGAGTCTCCATTGATGTTTTTTTTCATGCCTCCAAAGGCTAACATATTGAAGAAAACCATAAATAAGTCTTCAATGAATGAAATATGTATCCCACAGGGCATGCCATAACTATTATCACTCTAAAAAACACCCTTGAGGAGGTTTTTAAATACTTGTCACTTAGGTGATAGCATGGAGACACCTATAGCCTATGGGTCACCTAATCAATGAGATCAATCTCTAGATAAGGATATATCCTTTGTTATTTCACCTTGAAAATACAAACTAATCCTACTAATTATTGGAAAAAGGGTAAGATATAACTAAAAACAACCTAACTAAGGATGTGATGCACCAAATGTATTGACCATTACCACACATTTCTAAATTCATAATAAACATAGAGATTACATATTCATACACTACTCCTAATCTACTCCTCTTACATTAGTATTTAAATATGAAGGTGGTAGATGATGATTAGGATAAGAGGGATTATTTTTAAGAGGTCTAAAGACACTAATGGAATATTACCTAACTTAATCTTCAAAAGAATACTTAAACACTCCATATGATTGTAAGACAATTCAATTTTCATATATGTGAGAGAATAAGACACCATGTCAAGGATAAATAAATCAAAACTATATAATATAAATCATGTTAGGGTGTGGAGCTAAAAGCTTCACCAAGGAGCACACTTAGCAGATTCGGGTCTACACAGCGACCGACATTGGTCAGAGGCAGTTGCAGAGGCACCGATGTCGGTAGAGGGTCAGCTGACTACGGTCACAGACAAACAGTAGGAACCGACATCGGTTACCTACGTGTCTAGAAAGCTATTTCCGTGGACAGAAATGAGTGTTTACATGATGAGTTTGAGTTGTAGTCTCAAGCTCGCATCTCTATTGTTAGCAATACTATTTTTAGAGCCCTTGTTCAAGTGGCTTAATTACTTGTTGGAAGTACATGCTCAAGTCTCCTAATTCTATATGTAGAATTAGATCTTCCTAGCTTATTGTAGTAGATTATTGTAGTTGGGTGAATTATTATTGTAATTCATTGTGTGAGAAGAACAGTACAGAATTGAATCAATCCAGGTTTGTTGGAGTTGATTGTTCTTGAGAGAGAGAGCTCTTAAGGAATAGAGATCTATTGAGAGATCTATACACCTAGGAGAGGTGTGGAAGAAAGAAGCTTTCTTCAATTGTATTCCTTTTGTAAAGAGTTTGTTAATACAAGTTTTCAGGGTGTTTTCTTGTATCTCTTGTTCTTGCTATTATCATTCTAATTACTTGTCAATCTGATTTAATTTCACATTTATTGCTTTCACAATTGTAATCTATTGTTGGTTTGATCCCCCAACAAGTGGTATCAGAGCCTTGGTTGCAGGTTCAGAGCTTGATATCTAATAATTGGTATCAAAGCTCAAGTTCACTAACAGGTGGTTCAGATCTGTGTAGTGTGTATTGATTACAGGTTCTCACAGGAGTTTCTATAGGGATTTCTATTTGAGTGGGAGAAGTAATGGCAAATGAAAGTAAATTGAGAATGGAAAATTTCAATGGCAAAAATTACCAACACTGGAGAATGCAGATAGAGGACTATCTGTATCAGAAAGATCTCTACTTACTGTTAGGTGGGGTTGCAAAGAAGCCCAAAGACATGGAGGATGAAGAATGGGAAGTTCTTGATAGAAAGGCTCTGGGGTCTATAAGACTGAGTCTAGCATCCACTGTGATATCTAATTTATCACAGGCAAAGTCTACGGTAGAGTTGATGACTACGTTAGCAAATTTGTATGAAAAACCCTCAGCTTCCAATAAGGTATATCTTATGAAGCAGTTATTTAATTTGCATATGAATGAAGGTGGATCTATTTCTACTCATCTGAATGATTTCAATGGAATTGTGAATCAATTAAGTTCAATGAATATAGTGTTTAATGATGAAATAAAAGCTCTTTTGATATTATGTTCTTTGCCTGAAAGCTAGCATGGCTTAGTAATGGTAGTAAGTAATATTGCATCTGCATCAAATATTTTGAAAGTAGAGGATGTTGTTAGTGTTATCTTGAATGAGGAAATACATAAGAAAAGCACAGAAGAGGCATCTGGGAACGCTTTAAGTTTTGAGAGTAGGGGAAGGCAGAAAGAGAAGAGCAAGAAAGGCAGATCAAGATCCAAGTCAAAGGGGAAAGGCAGATCTAAATCCAAAAATGGCAAAAGGCCACAATGCTGGAATTGTGGAAAGATGGGGCACATAAGAAGAGATTGTTGGTTAAAACCTAAGGAGGACAACCAGCACGAAGGAAAGGAAGAAGCCAAGATTGCAGGTATTACACAAGATGCTTTAATTTTCTCTCTGCATAATAATATAGAATCTTGGGTATTAGATTCTGGTGCATCTTTTCATGCTACCCCTAATAGGGAATATTTTAGTGGCTATATCCATGGAGATTTTGGAATAGTGTATCTCAGGGATGATGAGCCCTATAAAATAATTGGCAAAGGTAAAGTGTAGCTGAAGATGTAGAATAGCAACACATGGGTGTTGAGAGATGTGATGCATGTTCCTAGCTTGAAGAGAAATTTGATTTTTGCAGGAAAGTTAGGGGATGGGGGTTGTACAGTAACTCTCACAGCAAAATCTTGAAAGGTAACCAAGGGTGCACTTGTTATGGCCAGAGGTAAGAGAGAAGGTACTCTCTATTTGTGTAATTGTGTTACTAACAAATCTCCTTCTGTATTATCTACTTCAGATGTGGACGCTAAATTGTGTCACTCAAGGCTTAGCCACATGAGTGAGAAGGGGATGTCAATTCTTAAGTCCAAAGGTATGCTTTCAGATTTAAAAGGCATAGATCTAGAGTTTTGTGAGCATTGTGTATTTGGAAAATAGAAAAGGGTTAGTTTTCTCAAGACTAGGTCTACTAAGAAGAGGCATAAGTTGGAGCTTGTTCACATAGACATGTGGGGACCAGCTCAGGTTGCTTCCATTGGAGGATCACAATACTATGTATCTTTCATAGATGATGCTACAAGGAAGGTATGGATCTATTGTATTAGAAAGAAATTTGATGTATTTGAGACTTTTAAAGTTTGGAAAGCTATGGTTGAGAATGAAACAGGTAAAAGATTAAAGTGTTTGAGATCAGACAATGGTGGTGAGTTCTGCAGTCATAAGTTTAGAGATTATTGTTACATGCATGGAATCCATATGCAAAGGACGTTTCCAAGGACACCTCAGCATAATGGAATTGCTGAAAGGATGAACAGGACAATAATGGAGAGTGCAAGATGTATGAGATTGCATGATGGTTTGCCCTTACAGTTTTGGGCACAAGCTGTTGACACTGCAGTATACCTGATTAATAGAGGACCCTCTACAGCTCTAGATGGTGGTATTCTAGAAGAAGCATGGATAGATAAAAAGGTTGATCTCTCATATCTCAAAGTTTTTGGTTGTGAAGCCTTTGTGCACATAGATAAGGAAAATAGAAAGAAGCTTGATGCTAAGTCTATGAGGTGCACATTTATTGGCTATGGCTCAGATGATTTTGGTTACAGATTATGGAATCTAGAAACTAACAAGGTAATCAGGAGCCGTGATATTGTTTTCAATGAAAGAGTGATGTATTGTGATCAGCTAAGGAAGTTGAATCAATTTGAGTAGAGCAATGGTGAATTGGACGAGGTGAAAGTCCAAGATGAGCTCGCGGGAAAAAGAAATAATCACTTACAGGAAAACACAAAGACCAATGTCGGTAGGTTAAGAATTGGCATCGGTAGGACAGAAACTAGCGTCGGCCGTACAGAGACCAACGTTGGTAGAACAGGTATCGAGGTCGGTCAGGCAGAACCAACGTCGGCTAGTAACAGGTCTGGAGGTGACCGAGGTCGGTCACTGTCAGAGAATTTGGGTGGATAGTGTGTTGTGGATGAGTCTCAGACACCCATCAGGAGGTCAGAAAGGGTGAGTAAGCCTCCAATTAGATATTCTCCTTCTTTATTTTATCTATTGTTAATGGATAGTGGAGAACCAGAGAGTTTTGAAGAAGCAATACAGGTGGAGTCCAAGAGTGAGTGGGAGCATGGCATAGTTGAGGAGATGGATTCCTTAAGAGAGAACCAAACATGGGATTTGGTTGAATTGCCAGCTGGTAAGAGAACACTCAAGAACAGATGGACCTATAGGTTGAAGGAAGGTGAGAATGGACAGATGAGATATAAGGCCAGATTAGTAGTAGAAGGATTTGCACAAAAGCCAGGTATCGACTTTGGTGAGATTTTTTCTCCTGTTGTTAAAATGACTTCAATAAGGGTTGTATTGTCTCTGGTTGTTTTTGAGGATTTACATCTTGAGCAGCTAGATGTTAAGACAACGTTTCTTCATGGAGACTTGGATGAGGAAATTTATATGGAACAGCCAAAAGGATTTGAGGTCAAGGGTAAGGAGAAGTTTGTGTGCAGGTTGAAGAAAAGCTTGTATGGCCTCAAGCAAGCTCCTAGGCAATGGTACTTAAAATTTGGCAGGTTTATGACTGAGCATGGCTAAAGTAGGTGTCAATCAGACCATTATGTGTATTTCAAGAGATTTGATAACAATAGATATATTATTCTATTGTTGTATGTAGATGATATGCTGGTTGCAGGATCTCACATGCAAGATATCTCTGAGCTAAAAGTGAAATTAGCTCAAACGTTTGCTATGAAGGATTTGGGAGCAGCAAAGAAAATCCTTAGCATGAGCATTAAGAGAGATAGGAAAAATCATAGGTTAATATTGTCTCAAGAAGATTATGTGGACAAGGTGTTGAAACGGTTCAATATGCAGGATGCTAAACCGGTAAGCACACCTTTGGCTAGACATTTTAAGTTGAGTAAAGAACAATGTCCTAATTCATATGATGAGGTAGAGTACATGAGTAAGGTTCCATATTCTTCTGCAGTAGGGAGTTTGATGTATGCAATGGTGTGTACTAAACCGGATATTGCCCAAGCAGTGGGAGTGGTAAGTAAGTATATGGCCAATCCAGGTAAGGAACATTGGAAAGCAGTTCAGTGGATCCTTAGATATCTGAGAGGAACCAGTAGTAGGCACCTGTGCTATGGAGGTTCAGATACTTCTCTACATGGTTATGTAGATTCAGATATGGCAGGTGATTTGGATGGTAGGAGGAGCACTACATGTTATGTTTTCACTATAGGTGGAACGACAGTTAGCTGGATATCTAAGTTGCAGAAGGTTGTTGCCTTGTCAACTACAGAAGCAGAGTATATTGCAGCCACAGAAGCTAGCAAGGAGATGATATGGATGACACGGTTCATGGATGAGCTTGGTAGGGAGCATGAGAGTTGTAGATTATATAGTGACAGTCAGAGTGCAATCCATTTGGCTAAGAATTCAGCCTTTCATTCAAGAACAAAGCACATACAGCTAAGGTATCACTTCATATGACAGGTATTGGAAGATGGTGAGTTGAAGCTGGAGAAGATCCATACAGATAGGAATCCTGATAATATGTTAACCAAGCCGGTTACAAAGGAGAAGTTGAATCTTCATTCAACTTCTGTTGGTCTTCATGATTGAGTTGAAGATGGAGGAGCTAGAAGATGTTGCTGTACAGGTACTGGTGCAACTGTTTATCTCCAAGTGGAGATTGTTAGGGTGTGGAGCTAAAAGCTTCACCAAGGAGCACACTTAGTAGATTCGGGTCTACACAGTGACCAATGTCAGTCAGAGGTAGTTACAGAGGCACCAACGTCGGCAGAGGGTCAGCTGATGACGGTCAAAGACAAATAGTAGGAACTGATGTCAGTTACCTGCGTGTCTAGAAAGCTATTTCCATGGACAGAAATGAGTGTTTGCATGATGAGTTTGAGTTGTAGTCTCAAGCTCACATCTCTATTGTTAGCAATACTATTTTTAGAGCCCTTGTTCAAGTGGCTTAACTACTTGTTGGAAGTACATGCTCAAGTCTCCTAATTCTATATGTAGAATTATATCTTCCTAGTTTATTGTAGTAGATTATTGTAGTTGGGTGAATTATTATTGTAATTCATTGTGTGAGAGAAAAGTATAGAATTGAATCAATCCAGGCTTGTTGGAGTTGATTGTTCTTGAGAGAGAGAGCTCTTGAGGAATAGAGATCTATTGAGAGATCTATACACCTAGGAGAGGTGTGGAAGAAAGAAGCTTTCTTCAATTGTATTCCTTTTGTAAAAAGTTTGTTAATACAAGTTTTCAGGGTGTTTTCTTGTATCTCTTGTTCTTGCTATTATCATTCTAATAACTTGTCAATCTGATTTAATTTTGCGTTTATTGCTTTCACAATTATAATCTATTGTTGGTTTGATCCCCCAACACTCCATATGATTGTAAGACAATTCAATTTTCATATATGTGAGAGAATAAGACACCATGTCAAGGATAACTAAATCAAAACTATATAATATAAATCATTCATGCATAAACACTAGAATACAATCATAAAATAAGGTAAAATCATCTTTTCTATTCCTTTAATGGCTTACAAAAAGAGTATGGCTTCACAATACTCAAGTGGAAGATTAATTACAATGCAAACATATGGCATACATTTAGAAGAGAATGAGAAGGGGAGAGATTATGGATGTTGGATAGGCCCATGACAAGTGTCATCTCATGATGAAAAAAAATAAAATAAAAAAATCCTACCAATAAATAGTCTTTAAATTTAATTTCAACATGTGTGCACTCCATTTGATGATGATCTTATCAAGGTGGCATATGATTTTTGCATTATTTGATGTCTCATCCTTAAGCTCTTATAACTACCCCTTAGGAGTGATTATGAAGTGAAAAGTCATATTATTAGAGTCTAAATACTTTTTATTATGTTGGATACCTATTGAAGATCCATATCCCATTATCTTTCCACATTTATTCTATATTTTCATTCACAACTCTTACATTTGTTCTCTAGGGAGGCCTATTCCTTACATCCCTATTTTGACACAAAGCTCCAAGGTTTGAAATATTAACAATACTTATATGAAAAATGAAAGAATATTTTATTATTCTTTATTCCATACCACCTTCACCCAAAATTTTAGGTCTCAACTCATAATATAAACCTACGAACCTAACACCCATCTTTCCCAATTAGGCCCAATAGGGCCTAAAACAATCACATAATACTAGAGACCATAAAATAATATATTATAATACTATAAAACCACAAAATTATTATATGGTACAATAAATAGTTTATAATAAAAAATTTAATTAATTTTTAAAAGTTTGGAACTCAAGTTATGTGAGATGTAAACTTCTAGCCCTAGGTTGGTTTTAGCATAGGCCTAAGTAGGCTAAGAGAAAATAACAAGAAATAGGGAGAGTTTCAAGGCACTTCAAACCAAAATGATACCTGTATTATGTATTAACCCACTTAATTCATGGTCAATACAAATGAGATCTAACTAAGTAAAAAAGTAGAAGTTTATGTATGAAAGAGGATTGTCATACGTTGTAGCTTTCCTTTATCAATTTTATCAACTTAAAAATATGTTTATAACTTGCCATGGTATCTCATGTATTAAAAACGCATTTTAAATTCATTTAAACTCTAATTAAAATGAAAAAAATATATACTTTCTCCAATTCTTGAAAACATGTTTATAGATCTTTAGCAGGCTGGGTTTGATATTTGTTAAGGTCAATGGAAGTGTTATTATTTAAATGGTTATCATTTTTCCATCCTAAATAGACCTTATCAACATCTCATTTCTCATGTATTTCACACTTCACACTTCATATAATCTACAAACCTTATCTTTCATGCAATATATGTTTCTCTTGATTAAGAATGTGCACCTATAGGTTTGTAGACTTGTTGGTCTACATTCATAATGATTTTAGATATTTATGTAATTTTATTGGTTTTATAAATATTTTAGTCTCCTATTTGATATTTTAGATAAGTTTTCAAGATCAAAAACTTCTTTAAAACATCTCAAAATGTCTCTATACACTTTGTTTTGTTTACAAACACTAGGATGGTGTTCTTAGGTTTGTGTCTTTCAATTTCAGCTTGAGGATGATATTAGGATTTTTTTGCATTTATAATATTGTATTTTAGATATTAATATATCCAATATGAAGTACTAAAATTAATATTTCACTAGTACTACTCTAAAAACATCCATGATGTTTTCTCATGCAACTATATCTTTTTCCCTTGAACACTGTAGGTACACATTTTGGCCTATACATGTACTGAATGTATACTTGGGAGAACTTTAGGGGTTTTAGGAGTAAATTGTTACTTTTTATAGTTAAAAATTACCAATATTTCTTATTTTATAGGCCTATTACCTTCTTGTCTATACTTTAAAATTTGTGAGGGTGTTTAAACCAATTTTATTGATGGACTACCACATACAATATTCTATTTCATATATATATATATATATATATATATATATATATATATATGGATTGAGTTCATCACCCTTATATATGTTATATTGTGTGTGTGTGTGTGTGTGTGTGTGTGTGTGTGTGTGTGTGTGTGTGTGTGTGTGTGTGTGTGTGTGTGTGTGTGTGTGTGTGTGTGTGTGTGTGTGTGTGTGTGTGTGTGTGTGTGTGTGTGTGTGTGTGTGTGTGACTAATATCATCAATAAACCAATTTTCCTATTGGTTTATTAAGGAACAAAACTTAGAATCAATATTACTCCTTTTAGATTTAATAAGCCTAAAACCTCCTACCACAAGATCTTGATCAAAAAATCATTGAGATTGTTTACATTACTTATTTATGTATTCACCATTATTAAACAAAGAAAATGTAATAACATTAAATTTATATCTCAAATATTCAATCCAATCATTATGGATCTTCCATTTCTAGGCACCTTTTGATAACCAACTATAAGCAATTTTATGCACAGTCAATAGGCTTTGCTAATCTCCTTAATATTTGACCTTGTTGATGCTTTTAGGAAAAATTAATAAAGATATAATAGTATTTTTTTATGTGATTATAATTTTTTAATTCAAAAACACAACTTATTCCATGCTCAAGGATGTCATAACTTCAAAAACCCTACCTACCACTTTCAAGAATAACAAAACACATCACTTTTTACTACATTAGATGCTCACATGGGCCAAATATTAGTGTAATATTATGTAATATAAATAATAATTCCATTTAAGATCTAAAAATACCATTAATTTACATCCATTGACTTGACAACATGCTAAGATAATAAAAACCCTATGTGTGGGGTTTTAGGAGGGGTTTGGGCTACTTATTTTGTTAACAATTGTTCGTAAACCATATAACATTAATCCCAAAACTAATACATGTAATTTAAATGGAATAGGGGCCAATATACAACCCAAATATCACTATATAAAACTCTCTTTCCTATTCATGAACTAGGCACTTGAAAATGGTCTTCACTAGCTTACAAGGAGCTCGAAGGAGGAGATAAAATGTTATTTATCTTCTTTGGACATGCTAATGATTCCACAAGCATGACTTAACCATAAAAACATTAGAGTATCATGAAACCATCCATTTATGACCTGAAATAACCATATACACATTCAATTTTTTCTTAATAATCCCTTGGTAAGTGTAAATATATGTTATGTTTCACTTTCTTGACCTTTAGAAGGTCTTACCACTTATTGCATGTTGAAATTGACCTATAATGAACATGTGTAAATAAAAAAACGCCCTTAAAAATATTATAAATGTGTTATAAGCATAAAAATTCACTTGATATTTCTTATTTGAAAATGTAACCATTATGTTAATTTATTCAAAACTATCTTAACCTTTCCTAAACATGAAATAACAATATTTTCATCTTGTCATACCTTGCATCTAGAATTTCTCATCCACCGTAATACATAATAACACCTTGGAAGGTTAATAAACCAATAATTATTCATTTATCAATGTATCTTAACCTTTTATACGTAGCTTTAAACTTGGTTAAGATACCTTAATCTCTCCAAAACCTAAACAAGACCTTTATGAAGGAGATCAATGGCAAGAATAGGATCTTGACTCACTCTCCTAGACCTTTTAAAATAACTTAATATGACCAAAAACTTGAGAATACATCCTTATATAATTAGGGTTGACCTATAAGATATGAAAAAACTTATCAAAAGATCATTAACAAGGTTAAATAGGACTAGAAGCAATGTTTTGAATTGTCCTTACCTATGGTATTCAATTTTGGATAATGGTTACTATAAGAATGACTTAGGTAGTATTAGTCAATGGTATGATTCTCACTTATGTGAAGACATTGATCCATGAAAAGATTCATGATAAAGTAATTAGATCTTAGTGTTAAATTGTTTGATTAAAATTAAAAGTGGTAATACATAGTACGATGATCCCTAGAAACTTATAGATATGGTATAATGATCTAAATAAGGATAATAAAACAATGGGCTCTTTAATTATCTAAAATTTAGTAAATTCATATTATAATTTTAGGGATTATATAAGTATATTTCCCATTTGTTAACCTATCAGATGAACATCATTGATTGAGCCAAATAGAACAATGTTACTTTTATATTATGAATCATGGCTTCTAAAAGAAGGTTGTAACTCCTAAACTTAATAAAAATAAATAAATCCAATTTTTTTGAAATATCCCTAACATCTAAATGTCATTATTAACCTAATAATTTCAAGTATGAATAATGGGTAGATAAGTTACTCTAGACTATACCCAGATTTCTATAGATGTGAGTCTCTTAGGATAAAAACACATAGGTGGTCCTAGTGGGAAGCTATTTTATCCGATACATTTTAGATATTATTGATATGTTATACCTATTAATACACCACAAAATACATGTATATTTTATAGGGAAATAATATTTCTCATAGAATCTTATAGGGGTAATTAACCTAATTAAGGGTGTCATGTAAATAAATTTTGTTATGGGGTTTGTCGGTATGTTACAAAAAAACTAAAATATGTGTAGTGGACCCTATTCATGATTATATTTTTTACTCTGAATGAGTTGATGCTCAAGCATTTATTTTGGGGTCATTTCACATAGTATCAAAACCTCTTATACTTTTATCAAATCATAAACACAACTCTAATTAAGAATCTATAAGGGTTTCATTCTACTAACACTAATGTTATCACTCAGAAATTCACCCTAAAAGGAGGTTGTTTAGATCTAATTCCAAGTTTAGGGTAACATGGGATTAGCCCAAGGCTATGAGTGACCTATGGTTAGGCTAAGACTCTAGTTTATGGGGATATCTCACTTGGTACATCCATTATAGCTCAAATCTAAAACTTATTGATTTATTGGGGTGAAAAGGAATAAGAGGGGAAAATAAAATTAAACCTATACTATTGGAGGTGATGTACCAATATTCTTTATCCTCTCTATTTGACCTTTTAACAACACTAATGAATAATACATGAATTGAACACTCTTTTCAAAGACTTATATGCATTAGTAGATCACATAAAGCTTATGGTATATGGATACAAATTGGAGGTGATGGATGAGAGGTATATTTTGAGACACTTATAACCATTTTACACTTCAAGTATAGTCACTAGTGTTTGACACAACATATGACCTACATAAAATAACCTACTAGCATCTAGGCGAGGTACAAAGTAGAAAGGGAGAAAAGATACCACTTATCCAAATCAAACAAGTTTATAACACACTAGAAACTAAAATAGAGAAGCTATAAAAATTTGTATATCATCTCAAGAGGTTTACAAGATACAAATCTAGGTATATTTTCTTCATACCCAATTGAGGGATAAATTAAATGGCCTTCAATCTTGATTTTATAAGACATGAGCAAGAGAAACAAGAAGAGTCTTGGTGTGGGAGTGTATATAAGAGGTAAAAACATATATAATTCCATATATTTATCTTAAAACCTCTTATATGTTGTTGAGGACTCCAAGATGGTTCTCCACATGTATTTTTAAGCTGACGTCACTTGTATGGATTGCTCAAAATACCCTATTTTTCATGTTTTTAATTGTTTTTTAGGTGTTACAAGAAGGGGATAATTTACCAATCATTATATGAGGTCATTTGGGATTTTTTTATAGATATTAAATCTTAAAAACATGCATAGTAAATTCATGGAGTGCTCAAATTAGGCCCATTTCCCAAGGTAACCCTAGATAGACTCATAATAAAGCTTGGTTTAGTGTATTTTATAGTTTTTTGATATATGATAGTCATATTTCATGCTTCATATAATATTTTCCTTTCATATTTACCTATTTTTAGGTGTTATATCATCCTTATAGGCTACATGGTTTGCTCTAGTCATCATGTATGTTTGGTAAGTGCAACCACTATTGACTACTCGACTTTCACCCTTATGAAGGTAGTTTTAGGCCTTCATAGTTTGAAGTAACGTGGAGATAATTATATTTTTTTTGTGGAATAATAGGTGTATTTAATATCTATATTATAATGGATATCTCCCCTTGATGTATCCTTTAGGATCCCTACTCTACACTACCAACTTCTAATGGAAAAGGGAAGAAAATATATTGAAAGGAAAACCTATCTAACTGGGGTGATGCACCAAAATATTAACTCCACTTGTGTAATATGAACTAATAAGGATTAATAATAACATAACATAATTTCACTTTCCAAATGAGAGTTTTCAAATAATAATATTTCACATAGAGGCTCAGACTTGATGCATGATCTAAGGTTACATTCAATAGGTCTCTCAAAGATACTTAAGGAAATATTACACTTTCCAAACATAAAAGATGATTAGAGAACACCATAAAACCTATAATAATGAGATAAAACCTATAAATAGGTAAATAGGAAATGAAAATATGATAGGAATCAAGAATTATCACTGTCATCTATCAATAAACCATGAAAATACACTAAACCAAGCTTTGAGGAGGCATTAATTCTATTTTATTCATTAAAAATAAGAAATTACATGTGTTTCCTGATAATGGACTTTAAAAAAAAAATGTTAAGTTTTGTTTAAAATTCTAGAAATTGGATTACAATAGAGAGAATGAGATAGGAGAGAGAAAGATGCATGACAACCCCAAAACCTAGGAGATGTGACCTTTATTTAGTCCTCCTCAATTCCAATGTAGTATATATTGATTAATATATCCTAAACCTCTTTAAAATGGAATAGAGGTTAAGGTGAGACATTTTTTTGAAGTTTGAAAGAGTCTTGAGCAATTATCTTTGGTCTTTGACCCATATAACCTCCTAGATTTTTGCTTGCACACCCTTATATCCTTAGTCAAGAGGAGCCATTTCCTTAAAAATAGGCTTTAATTAATGATATTAGGTCATAATTACTTGATAAATTATTAATTTTAAACCTCATTTAGACCATTAATGAGGTCTTTCCATCTTCTTTGGGCTGTTAGAGCTCTTTTAGTGCAAATTTGACTTTGTCTTCCTTGATTAGGAATTTTAAGGAAAAGATCTTTTCAAATTTGTTTAGGATACTTTAAAGAAATTTAAAACTTCTTAAAATCAACCTAATACTTTTTCATACTATTAAACTAGCTTAGAAACTAGGATAAAACTCAATAAATTCTTTTGAAATGTTTTTATACACCAACTTGGTGCTTTGCTCACTTGACTCTTCCTTGTGCAAAAGTGGTGTAGGAGAGAGAAAATTGGTTTTTTAAATGTTAAAATAAAAATTAAACCATTTATTGGTTATTTTAATTACATAAATATTTAAAAAAGTCATTTGGTTTCATCAAGCAATCCACAAGATTCAATTTTCCTCATTTTGCTTGTTAAAGCACCCATTTTTTAGATCCCTAAAAACCTGTAAAACTCTTTGTGTAGTAAATTTTATAAAATAACATGAAAACATGGGATATTTTTTTATTATCCTATATCCTATTACATCTCCACAAAAAATTTAATGAGCCAAATCCAAGTGGAAGTACTCATTTTCCTTTATTTTCTTCTCCAATTAGGCCTAATTAGGCCTCCTAGGCCTAGAAAGAGAAAATTGGCCCAAATGACCACCCAAATTTGTGAAAATATCCAAAAGTATTTTTTTCACTTTAAATAGTCCATCACCAAACTCCATATCAAATTTTGGGTCTTAGGACCCTATGAAAGTATGCAAACCATGAAACCACCTTGACAACTAGCCTTATTTTGAGCCTATTTGGGACTACCTTGGAAAACGGGCCTAATTTTAGAATTTTTATAATATAATATGAATTTTTTTTGTCTATTATATATATAAGAAATCCCAAAGTACCTCATCCAATGATTGGGAAGTTATCCCCTTCTTAGGGCACCTTAAAAAAAATAAAAACCATGAAAAATAGGTTATTTAGAGTAATACATGCAAGTGATGTCAACATAAAAATACATGTGGATAAACTTAATGTAATCATAAAAAAACATAAAATAGGTTTCAAGATAAATATGTTGAATTATATTTGAATTTTATGTACATTTCCCTTGACTAGTCACAATCAAGGTTTTAGAAGGGTTTAAGACCTGTCTGGGGTCTTAATGATTTTTCATAAAGAATAGATATAGAAATAACCTCCTTATACTTGTAAAAACTTCTTGAATTACCTTATCACCTATCCTTAATGGATCATCTCCCCTAAAAAGTGTGAGAGATAGTACAAGTATGCAAATTTACTCCACAGGTGGCTTGCTTAACATTCTTAAGGATTAAGAGAGGTCAAATATCAATTTTGGGTCTCAAAAATCATTACCACTGATGGTAGGAGTTCATAAACCTATGAAAAACCATCTCCATGATTCTAAATTACCTTTAGGTCCTTTTTACCCCATTTTATTCTCATGGTGTATTGGTCAGGGAATTTGGGGCTTAAGCTTGTCTCTCCTTTGCTAGCTCTCAAGGGCATTGGATGGAAAAATAACTATTTAAATAATTTAAGTGTATTGAAACATTTTTAATTAATTTTTATCACCTCCAATACCCTCCATGAATTTTTAAAATATTGTTTTGTGATTAGACTTCAAAGAGGTCTCTTGGTCTCTTCACTACCCCTTGTTAAAGAGTAGGCTAAGTCTAAGAAAAAATAGTGGGTATATCCCCTATTTATATGACATTTAAATTACCATTAACATATTAATCCATTTATTATAACCATATGTAAAAATTTATAGAGTTTTATTATACCTATAAAGGTCTCAAAACTCAAACTTATCCCCTAAATGGCTGTAACATGTGTGTGTCCTAACATTAGGTCTAAACTAATTTTTTTACCTTTTATCCTTCATGATAATGTATTAGGTATCAATTTTTTTTAATTAATTATTTAAAATAATCACCAAGAAACCTTCAGCTTACTAGACCCTTCCACAGTCCTTTATCCTTTCTTTTGTGAATAAAAAACCTCAATAGGCAGTAAACTTGTAACTTACCTCTTAACTTTGTTTAGGGGTCTTGAAACTAGTTTAGTTAATCATTCCATGATTCATTTGGTCTTAAAACTACCTAATTAACCTTTTATTAAACATATGTAAACCTTATAGCTTCCATATCATCTTTGTTCTCCCTTTAGCCTTAAGGTCTGCCTATTGCTTATGTATCATATAGATGAATTCTTAAGTATCTTAATTATGTTTTCATTTACTTGAGGTGGAGACATATATATGTTAATATATTTTTAGGTCATGAAATTATATAAAACTCCTAGTATATTATTATAATACTTCAATCTCCTTACTTATTTCTTCAACCTAAGACAACATAGGCTGATTGATAGTGTTGTCTCCTTGATTGATAGTGTATTTTCACCAAGCTAACTATAGGTGCTTAAGAGGAAATCCCACATAATTTTAAAAATCCTTGACCTAATGAAAAACTAAAAAATATTATATTACTCTTCTTTATCCTGTATATAAACTTCTAATCAGACCCTTGCACTCTTGGTATCCACATTATCCTTAAAACATAATTAGGCTTAATTAGGTGGGACGGTGGTTTCATGGTTTGCATACTTCCATAGGGTCCTAGGACCCAAAAATTGACATGTAGTTTTTTATGTCCCATTAAAATTTAATCAAACACTTTTGGATATTTTTACACATGTGATGGTCATTTGGGCCAATTTTCTCTTTCTATGACTAGGAGGCCTAATTAGGCCTAATTAGAGAAGAAAATGAAGGAAATTGAGTACTTTCACTTGGAGTTGTCTCATGAAATTTTATTTTTATATGTAAGGATATATAGGTTACTCACAAAATTTCCCATTTGTTCAATTTATTTCATAAAATTTTCTAGACAAGGAGCTTTACAATTTTTAGGGCTATATGTAATGAGTGCTTTAGTAAGCAAAATAAGCAAAATATAATAGTTTGGGCTACTTGATGACTTTAAATTCATAGTAGGATTTATGTCATGATAATAATCCATAAATGGTGTAATTTTTCCTGGAACATTTCAAAAACCAATTTTTTCTCTCTTACACCACTTTTACACAAGGAAGATTCAAATAAGCAAAGCAACAAGTTGGTACATAAAAACATTTCAAAAGATGTTATTAAGGTTTATACATATTTTCACACAAATTTAAGAGTATGAACAGTTAATAGTTTTATTTTAATAAGTTTTAAAATTCTTTTAAGAGTCCTAAACAACTTTGAAAAGACTTTTTTCTGCCAATGCCTAGTTAAGGAAGACAAAGTCAAATTTGCACTCAAAGAGCTCTAACAACCCAAAAAAGAGATATAATAACCCAAGGAGGATGGAAATAACTCATTAATATTATTAATAATGTTTAAAATTAATAATTTATCAATTCATTATGACCTAATCTCATGGATCAAAGCCTATTTTCAAGGAAATGACTCCTCTTGACCAAGGATATAGGAGTGTGCAAGCAAAGATCTAGGAGGTTGTATGGGTCACAAACTAGAAATAAATGCTCAAGACTTTTTCATACTTCCAAACAATGTCTCACCTTAACCTCTAAATTTTTTTCCAAATTTGGACGAGATATTAATCAAGATATACTATGTTGGAATTGAGGAGGACTATGTAAAGGTCACATTTCCTAGTTTTGGGGCTAACTTTCCTCTTTCTCTCTCCTCTATCATTATTTATATAATTAAGAAAATTTTTGGAATTTGAAAAAATACTTAACCTTATTTTTGGAAATAAAATGCTCATAAAACACTTTTACTTTCCTATTTTTAATGATTAAAATAGAATTCATCCTCCTCAAAACTTGGTTTAGTGTATTTTCATGGTTTGTTGATAGATGACAGTGATAGTTCATGTTTCCTCTCATCTTGTCCTTTCATATTTACCTAGTTTTAGGTGTTATATCATCCATATATTTTTCATGGTGTGTTATAATCATCTTATATGTTTGTAAAGTGCAAGCTTTCCTTTAGTGTCTGTGAGAGACCTATTGAATAGTAGCCTTAGATTATGCATCAAGCCTGAGTCTCTGTGCGAAACATTATTATCTAGATACTCTCCTTTTTTAAGTTTAATTAGGTTATGTTATTATTTATACTTATTAGTGATATTACACAAGCATAGGTCATATTTTGGTGTATCACCCTAGTCAAATAGGTTTTCCTGTTAGTTTACCTTCTTCCCTTTTCACTTGCAAGCTAATAGTGTAGAGGAGGGATCCTAATTTATACATCAATGAGAGATATAAATTATAATATATGTATTCAATCCACCTATTAGTCCACCTATAGCCTAGGATTGTCTCCATGTTACTTTAGACTATGAAGGCCTAAAACTACCTTCATAAAGATGCAAGTCTAGTAGTCAACAACTAATAAAAGACACTTGAAATTACTTATCTTTGTATTTTTTTTTACTCAAAGCAATCTCATAGTTTATGGGGTTATAATTTTTTTTTAAATATATATTATATATGAAATTTTAATTTTTTTTTAATGTAATGTACACATATATACTAGAGTATAATTTCACTAGCTTTATTCCCTTAAATTTATTATAAACCAAGGTGGGATTATGTGAACCAATATTCCCTTTCTCCTTAGTATCTTGTTATTTTTTATTTATTTTGTTATTTTTTAGTTTTGTATATTAAGATCCATTGGAATTTTTTTCAAGTATAATGAGTGGAGGATCACTAACTTATTTTGGTTGACTAATATTTAAACAAGTAGGTTTCATGAATTTCTTTATTTATTTGTAACAATCATATATACTACTGGTGAGAAAGGTCACCCATATTGTTTGGTAATACAATACCAAATGTGTTCATGTCATTTAGATATTATCCTTGTCTAGTACATGTAAATCCAATGTTTGATAAATTTTCATCTATTTGATCATGACTAGAGGTATAATTTGGATAATCATTATGATCATGAGTATCATCGGTCATCTCAATAGATTCACCCACAACATAAGTATGTAATTTTTTATTGGAATAAATATATTAGGTGTTACAAATTTTTATTAAGGTGTAGGGAGGTGTGGTATAACAATTTCCATAAGTTTAACATGTCTACAATATCAAAAAATGAACATCATCTAAAATAATGGTATATACATAATTCTTATGTAATCATTTTATTCACTTATCTAATTAATGGTACCCCTAATAAAATGTTATAGTTAACATAGTTAGACATGACTTGGAACCTTGTGGGTAGCATTTCAAGTCCTATAGTTATGTTTAATATGACTATTTGTAAGCAAATTTGTTCTTGATTATATAATCCTTTGATTAAGGTACAAAGGGACTTATGATCAATTCCTATGAGATTAAAAAATTCCATGTTAAAAATATTCAATACAACACCATTTTAAATGTATAGATGTATGTTTCGATCTATAATGTCTCTAGGAGGAGTATCCTCAATATCAAATGACAAATTATGTTTATTATTTTTTAATGTTCATAAAAGAGGAAAAATAATTAAGTTCAGTGTTAGTAAACAAAGTGATATCACACAAAGCTTCTCATAATATTCATTTAAAAATATATGATGTTTTAAGTAATTATATAATAGATTTTCTTGCTTGTTTATTTTTAACTCAAGTTATATGTCTTGTTGATCTTGATCCTATAAGGAAGAGATAAAATATTTTGGGTGCTTTGATATATCCTAAATTAGGAATTAATCCTACCTCTTTAGGTTGTTACACCATTAATCTCATAATGACTCATCATACATTAAAATATATATTAAACACTTCTATAGTCACAAGAAAGGCCATCAATGACTAGGATATTATAATATAAAGAATGTTAAACCAAACTATCACATTTTAATCCACATGTTAATATTTTATGATAGATATTAGGAAATAAACGTGTAATCAATGATAAAAAGTTATTAACAACCATGAAATAAAAAATTTGTATGATAAAAATAACCCTAATGAATTTTTAGAAACAAACATATCACATAGATATAGGTTACCCATAATGTGAAATTGTAGCATAATCCTATGTATGAACCATAAAATAAAAATAAGACAATATGTTACATAATTATCAAGGTTGGAGAAAAAAATATGTTTGACATAAGGAAAAAGTAGTGGAAATGGTATTTTTGAAACCTAATATAAGAATCTAATATGAAACTAAATTAGTAAATCCAAAGGGAAAATGGCATACACCCTTGGTTAATATCATAATGGTAGGTTTACCTATGTGATTCACCCTAATTTTTTAAAATGTTATATTATGAGAAAAAAAAAATTAAAACTAATACACTATGAAGATATACCATTCAATAATGTAAAATAATAATTTTATCTCTTCCCTAGTGGATAAAAATAGTAGATAATTCAGTTTAGAAATTTTAAGTAAATAATTGAAAATATGAAATTAAGATTTATACAATAGACACACATTAATGATTTATAATTTTATCAATGTAGATTTGGATTGTGCAAGTCTATAACTTAATTTTTGAAAAAAAATTATTGACTTACAATGTATGGATGGGATATAGACTTATGTAATTTGTGTCATAGGTAAAATCATCAGTCTATCATATTGTTACAATGATTGTGTCATGTATTTCCTTCTATATTATAATATCTTATATGATTATGTAACACTGGATGTCATACCTTCTTTCACCTGTACTTTTTTGAAGTGGTAGATATAACTAATTGATTTTTTAATTTCAATACCTTTTACCTATCTTACCACAATATGTTAGATAAAAATAAAAATGAATAATTAGTTGGGTTTGGTAAAAACCAAGGTGGGGTTACACTACATATATTACATGCCAAAATTATACCCCTCCTAGTTCATGTGTAGTGTGAATGGAAAATTGAGAGATGAAACTCACCTTTTATCTCTATCATTTTAAGTTATAATAATTTTATGTTGTGACTTCATGTATTTAAAAAAATGATACATATTATATATTACTTTGATTCCTATGGCATAATTAAATTAGATAAATAACGTCCAACTTACATTAATGTCTAAAATGTGTGTATAATAAAAAAGTGATTAATACTCAAGGAAATCCTTATTAATCACCCATACAACCAAAAAATTAGGTGATACCTAAATAAAAAATAATATTACCTCAATTGAAAACATAGATAGTTTAATTACCTACTCATCCATTCACTAATGTAGCCTTATGATAATCTATTATGCATATTTATGCTAAATAACTTAGAAAGATTTAAAGTATACATTATAGAACAAGTTATTCATTACATGAGGATAAATCACCTAATATAAATAATTTACATGATAATTATAACACTCCTAACTATGATGATTTAATTACAATATAGATTTGAATTACATTTATGATACTATTGGGAATGCATTATACTCCTTACATTCAAGGTCATTAGTTTATAAGTATATTTAGAATGAATAAAAATTGGTATATTATTATGTACATTTATATTCTATTATTCATTAGTATTTATAGCCTATCTCATTAGTTTCAATAAAAAAAATATATTATTTATTATTTATTTTCTATCTTTCTACAATTTTTTATGTATCTCCCTAGTGCTTGTTTTATCTCCCCAACATCATGTATGGTTTCTCAATTCATTATGCTTCTTTTTATATTTTCATGTTTTTTATTTGATTGAGTAAATAACTTGGTTTTAAAAGGATCCAATAACCATGAAAGTATTATATAAAAAGAGCAACAAACCAATCCATGGCCGAATATTAAAAACAACAAAAGTTAACTATAACATATCAAAAGTAGGGAAAAATAACATAAAAGATTAGGAGGGGGGCCTTTGTTGTTTCCTTATCCTCCTCTAGTGTTTTCTCTAGAATACCCCACATGATTTTGGATAAATTTTCCCTCATATGATTTCTAGGTCCTTCTCCTACATCACCTATAATAATCATGTGCAGCCTCTTCTAGCCTTGAACATGTAGGGGTGTCTTCTTAATGGGGGTAAATTTAAGGGAATCAGGCAGGGCAGGTTCCATGATCTTTGGTAAATAGTAAATAGAGTTTTGATTAAGATTTATTTATTTTAAAAATGACTTCATAGTCAATTTAACCTACCTATGTAGGGTGTTCCACTCTTGTATAAGGTTAGTAAGGGTCAGACTAGCCTCTTGCACCTTATTAATAAAATTCTCAAATTGCTCATTATTTTTTATATCTTTAGACATAATAAATTTGTCTTTATCTATATCATCTTTAGAATTTACCTCATTTAGGATAACTGACTTGGGTTTGGGGAAAAATATCTTGAGGGGAAGGTTTTCTTTAGACATTTTAGATAGACTAGCTTAGGGAGTGCTCATAGATATGTGGTAGGTCCCCAAGGTGGGGTCTTCCTTCAATAAGTCCTCCTAAGATTCATCCTCAGTGGAGGATCCCCACTAGGGTACCTCCATCCCTTCAAAAGTTTTAATATGCTTGAAAATAAGGAGAATAATCCCTTGGTATAGAATGGGGTTGGACTCATTAACTTGGTGAGCCAAGGCAGTACATTCAAGTGACTTTAGCAAGTAAAATGATAGGATGATATTATATCCTAGAAGGTTGTTTAATAATAAAAATGATGATAAAATATTAGGGTATATTTACCCTTTAAGGTCATGTATCTCATTGCCTAAAGACATATTTTTGGCCAATGTCATGGAAGGTCCACCTAGGGAAAGCCTTCTTAT
Source organism: Torreya grandis (assembly GCA_037957365.1). Classification (NCBI taxonomy): domain Eukaryota; kingdom Viridiplantae; phylum Streptophyta; class Pinopsida; order Cupressales; family Taxaceae; genus Torreya; species Torreya grandis. The sequence goes on from JARHVA010004695.1 coordinate 1,119,516, forward strand.
TGGTCTTCAATAACTCATTCATGGAAAAAAGTGCTAAAGGAGTTATTTATTATTTTATTAATCCTTGAATTCCTTTGTCCCTTCATAGGACATTTCATTATCCTCCCTAATAACATCCTCTATGACTATGATCTTTATTCCCTGAATTACCACCATGTGCTTGTTAAATGTAGTGATGAAATATTGAGCCACATCAATGTCATGCTAAATAATTATCACCATTATTTCTATGAAATCCCTTTACCTAAGCTTTTTCTTAACCTTCTTCTTCCCCCACACTTATGCACATCAGATAGGCTCTAGCCATTCTCTATCTCCTCCCATTGGCATAGTGACAGTAGATATGAGGTAAATGGTTCTAAAGAGAATGGGTTTGAATAATGTAAATAAGTCTTGGTATGTCTATCATTTTCATCCTATAATAATTAGAACACCTCATATGCTCATAATGGTGGATCATCATATTTAAATTCCATCCCTTGATAGAAATATTTAGCATGTGTGATGACATTATATCCCATTCAACTTGTGGTAATTTCATCCTATATGGCCTTTAAGATATTATTGGGGGCATGGACTCTTTCATGCTGATTAGTTAAAATGTGGAGTTCTACTCCTATGTTGGCAAGTAAATCCACCATCCTATTTCCTTGCCAGTAAGCATGCACAATTTAAATTTATGCCATATGCCTCAAGAGTTTCTTAGCATCATCCATGATGTCTTTAATAGTGTGAGAGGAGGTTATATTACCTTCTAATGCATTTAAAATATATAAAGAATCACCCTCCATAATGATTATTTTTAGTTTAAGTCTAGAATCTAATTAGATACACTATAGGTCCACCTTCGATTTGGCAAGGTGGTTTGTTTGATTTAATAGAGGTCCCCTATATGTAGGAAACAACTCTCTTTTTGAGTTCCTTATGACTCATCCCCTACCTAAAAGGCCTAGGTTGCCTTTAGATGTACCATAAAAGTTCAATTTCACCCATCCTTTTAGGGGATCCTTCCATTTTATATGTTTATGAATAATATCTGTATAAGGGGAGCTTAAATTTTAGACTATGTCCTCATTACTAAATATCTATTGTGTTAAAGGAGGTATAAAGTTTTTGTCTTTAGGGGGAAAATCTTTCCAATTTTCATAGATAGCTTCGTAGAGATGGATGAAGGACCCTTTAGGCTAGTGCATTTTGTTTAAAAAGAGGCTATCATTGTGGGATTTCAAATACACTAGAAGCAATGTGAAAGAGCTAGGTGCCATAAGAATTCTAGGGATGGGAGATTTCAAGGTGGTTTCAATTGTATTATGAGGTAAAGTACCATATTCAGTTTGACCTAAATTAGGTTAAATTTATTTAGCATGTAATGAAATAGTGTCAAGCTAAAGAAGCACTCTAGAAATAGGTGATGAACTGAGTCCTATGAATTTTAGCATATAGGGCATCTATTGTAGACTATCATTCCTCTTTTAGCTAGGTTATCCACAGTTAGGATTTTGTCCTACTTCACTAGCCAAAGAAAAAATTAACTTTAGGAGTCAAATGCTTAACCCAAAGATTTTTCCATAAATTCCGTTCACTTGCCAGATTAAGGTATGTGGCAAATCCTAAGGCCATTGAGTATGATCCACTATCTTTACCAACCCATATAAAGTGGTATTCCTTTTTAAATATAGGAATATGGATCCAACTCATCAGATAGTTGAGGGTATGTATTGCATGTGCCTCTTCCACTGAGATCCCATCATGAAGGAGAATTTTATAACTTTTTAAACATTCATTCACCACTTATTACATTTAATTTTTGATCCCCATCTTTGCTTGAGATCTTTATACCAGTTAACATAAATTTGTTGTGAGGAAAAGGGAGTGGAGGATAACTAGGCATCTTCCTGGAATTCAATTTTCTCATCATTGCCAATTTTCTATATGATGCCTTTATTTAAGAGGTCCTTGTAGTTAGTGATGGCCTTCCAAAAATTAGATCGATCCATAAGACCTTTTTCCCATAAGAAATTGTCTACTTCTATTTCTTCTAGGTATTTAAGTTTAATAATTCTTTCCTATTCGTTATCTTCTTTCATAAGCCTCCAATCCATTTTTGTCAGTAGGGCCCTATTCATATATTTTATGCTTCTAAGGCCCAAAATTATATTTGCTTTGGGAATACAAGATTTTTCCCATGCAATTAGGTTATATTTGAATATTTATTCATTACCCGTCCATAAGAAGTTTTTTTGTATTTATTCAATTTTAGTGGCCACTTTGTAGGGAATTTTACAAATAGACATTTGGTAAAAAAGGATTCTTTGGATCAAGGCTTTGAGAAGTTGGTACTTCAATACCTGAGTAATTAGGTGACCCTTCCATCCCACCAACTTTATTTGAAGTTTATTAATAAGAGGGTCCCAAATCTCAGAATCCATTTTTATTTCAAAGAGTGGGATGCCTAAATGAATTTCCATAAGTTTTCCCACTTGACAATCTAAGCATTTGGAAATTCCTTTTTTCTAAAAGAAAGAAGTGTTAATGAAACATAAAGAACTCTTTCGAAACTTTATCACTAATTTGATACATATTCATATTTTTTTAGGATGAGTTTCATATGCTTGGATTCCTCCATATAGGCTTAACCTAGGATGATGGTATCATCAACAAGCTATTGATGCATGATAGGTTCTACATTTAAAGCCACTGAGATTCATTTTATTAGTCACTAAAAGTTGGATTTTAGTAGACTCTTGTCCAATGTTTCTTCTAAAATGATGAAGAGGTAAAGAGAGATAGAGATTTTCACCTTGCTTAGTCCTATTTAATCAGGTAAGAAACCTTTGGTAATACCATTTATGATGATAGAAAATTTAGGAGTGGAAATGTAGTTCTAGATGATCTTCCTAGTATCTTGATTAAATCCCATCCTATCTAAGATCAACATGAGGAATTGCTAGGAGACTTGATCATAGGCTTTTGACATATATAATTTAAGAAACATTACCTATCTTAAGGATCTAGAGATGGAATGAATGGCCTCATGAACCAGGATAATACTTTCTATTATTTGTTTACCATCCATAAAAGGCCCATGTTTTTCCCCTATGACTTTATCTAAAAGATGTTACATTCACTTTACCAAGATAGATGAGCATATTTTATACGTGGTATTGAAAATACTAATGGGGAGGAAGTATTGAGCTTTGTTATCACCCTAATGTTTTAGGATCAGTAATAAGAAGGTGTTATTGATTTTTTTGAGAGTAATTTTAGATTGGAATAATGCTTTAGCAACTACCTCGACCTCCTTATGGAAAATATCACATAATTTTTGGAATAAGAGTGGAGGGAAACCATGAAGTCCCAAGGATTTGGATCCCTCCATTTCAAATACCACACTTTTTATCTCCTCTTTATAAGGAACATTAGTGATGGAGACATTATAATCTTTAGAGAAGACTTAATCAAAGTTGTTCAGTGTGGTGGCTACTAGATGATCATCTAGTAATAATTCTTTCGAGAGGATATCTTTGAAAAAATTGATTGCATGATGGTAAATCTTGTCTTCATATTTAATCATATCCCCATTTTCTATTTTCAATTGAGATATTATATTAATGTTAATGTGTCTTGCTATTGAGTGATGAAGGAAATTTATATTCCTATCACCCTCCAACCATGAGGATCTATAATTTTGTCTCCAATAGGCTTCCTCTCTTGCTTCAAGGTTGTTAAATTAATAAAGAAGTTATTTTTCCCTAAAATGCTTTTGATCATTGTTATCTCCCATAACACAAATATATTCAATAACCAAAAGTTCCACTTTGAGAGCCATATTTTGTAGGAAAATATCACTGAGGACTTCTTTATTTCAAATCTTTAACTTCATTTTGAGAAAGATTTTTTTTTAGTAAGAATAACATGGTAGAGATAGAGAAAGGCTTTTTACACCAAGCTCTTAGGGACTCCATGATATTAGGATGAAGGAGCCACATGCTTTCGCATATAAAGGGATAACATTTGGATTTTGAGAATTTGTCTCCTTTAAAAACTAAGGGATTTTGATCAGACCTGATTTTGGGGAGGGAAGAAAGCCTTATAGATAAATGAATATCCTATTTTAGAGAAATCATAACTTTATCGAGTCAGACCTAGATCAAGTTTTCACCTAATATTCTATTCGACCACATAAAAGGATTGTCATTCAAGTCCACATCCACTAATCTTACATTTGAAATGAAATCATTAAATTCCATCATGTTGTTAGTGAAGTCTATATGACCACCTTTTTTCCCTAGGAGTGAAAGGGTATTTAATTCCCTAGAAACAATCCAATTCTAACTTAAATAGATGCTTTAGAGAGACAACAAGTTTTACTAAAGAAATTTTCTGATGGATTTAGCATTTGGAGTATAAAAATTGGATATGATCCATATTTTATTGCTATCTAAATCTATGAACAATACAAAAATATGATAATTTGTCTTCCATAAAAGAATTCCTCCCAAGAAATTAGGTTCCAAAAATTTTATAGGCCTCTTGAGACACCTTCAGAGTCTGAGGTTAAAACTTGAGCATACCTCCATATTTTTGTAGCAAAGTTATATAAATGTCAACCCTTTTTATGATATTATAGATGGTCCTCTATTTATTTGGGTTATTTAAACCATTGATGTTACAATAAAATATTTTAATTTCTTATCCTGTTGGATTTTAAGAATATGTTGGGAGCCCTTAGAAATATAATTGGTTATTTCTAAGTTCCTTGTAACCATCCTCAGAGACCTTCCCATAGGTTTTGGGGTAACACTAATGTTGTATTTTTTCCTTTCTCTTATACTTTTGGAGTTTATGGCAAATCCTTCTTTTGGGAGGTCTTGGGGGTGAGAAAGAGTCTCTAAAATTTATATTTTCAGTTTTATTCTATATTGATTTTTTATTTTCCTCTTGATTATTATATCTTTTTTGAGTTATAAATTTTCCTTATTGTTTCACATTTTAGTTATATATGGCTTTCTTCTAGTCCCTCCATTTTTATATATGTAATTCTTTTTTGGCCCTTGTCTTTGATTTTTTTCTCTGAATATACTTATTTTTCCTCTCTTGTGAACACTAAAAAATAGTGAGCATATTTTTTCATTTGATATTGAGGATATTCCTCCTAAAGACATTATATAACAAAATTTATATCTATACATTTTATCTCATTCGGTTACATTTTATCAAATTATGAAGACATTGAGATACTTATACACATTCATGTATTTTTTAGATAGACTCAATATGTTTACATTGGAAAATTTGTATATCCTTAAGGGGACACAATTTTCCATTTTTTAGGTTTCCTAATTTGGACTTTGATAAAATGTAATATCACATATTCTTGAATTTTATATAACTTTCATATTAGGAACTATATTTGAGCATAACTCAAAGGTAGTAAGGTGACCAAATTAAAAACATTGTCCACCTTTTTTTGCTTTTTTTAGTGTCTATGCACATACACATTAATGTGGGGCATTATTTAGACACCTAATCTTGATATAATTATTTTTAGTTGTAGTGATTTTATTAACCCCTTTAGGTCCTTTTTTGGCATAAATATACTCAAAAATAATCCTAAAGACTCATTTCTCTTTTTTTACTAAAATATTATCGCCTTGATTGTTTCCAAATAATATAAAAGTGGTCATGGCCTTTTTAACTATATAATTTTATTCACATTAGTTAGGGCTCCTCAATTATATCATGTTATGTTTTCTCATGTCTTAATTTTTAGATTTCAAAAATTTATAATATTAGATTGCATACAAATGTTGAAATTTCCAAATGCATATAGAAACAAATTTAACTTAATACATTTTATATAAATCTAAACTCACACATAAGTTATCAATTCTTATCAGTTCACACATCGATCATACTATGGCCTTATTCCACTTTATATTTATTTAATTCTTTTGGTTTCATAATTGTACCCAAAATAATATTTTTTTAATAAATATTATATAATATTATTTTACAAACCTACTTATTATAATGTATAGGAAAAGGATGGGAACTAATCATACACACAAACTTATCAATTACATGTATGAGTGGTGAATGCCAAACTATAACATTTTTTAAATGGAATAATTGGGAATATCTAAGGTAGTCCTACTAAACCTAAAAAATAATTATTTATTTCTTTTTACTATGGATTAATATCAAGTTAAATATGAGAAATGATCAAATCTATGTGTATTTAACTATTTAATTGAAAGATTTTTCTATACATCATCAACCGAGCAAAGGTTTAAAAAAAATTTAAGATAGGAGGATATACACATAATTTTTTTTTTAAATGGACAATTTTGTAAGGATTGACACTATCAATCCATATTATTATGGTAACTATCTCATATCACTATCTACTTTTTGATGATTTATTTCTCACTTCCAAATCCCATTATTCATCATGTACAATCTATTTCATAACTTATATAAGTCAAATATGAGGCATGCATCTCTAATTTCCTTTTAAATTATCAATTTATCAAGGTAAAATCATTCAATCATAAATTTAGGAATTTATTTACTAATTTATGTATTTATACCAAACCTATCTTACACCTCACTTTCTATTTATGTTGTTGTTGTAGTGATTTTAACACTTATGCACCCTAAATATAAAATATACCATGAGAGGCCTAAAGATAGGATCTTTTTGTTGAGAACCCACTTGACCTTGAGAGGTCAAATAGTGTTCTCTCATGATCAAATAGGTGGTTGACCATAAGATGCCAAAAATTGGTCTTTCATAGTCAAGCAATTATTTGACCATAATAAATCAAATTTTATATATATTGCTCAAGCGTGCACTTAACCATCAGTGGAAATTTTTGGGCCGCTCATGGTAAAGTGGGAACTTGTAAATGAGTAAAAAGTTTGTTGCCTCTAATTATAATGTGGGAACTTGACCATGAGAAAATATTTTTTGGCTTGACCATTGGAGGATAGGTTTTTTCCACTTGACCATTAGTGAAAAATGTTGAGAATTTATTATAGTCTTTTTTATTCTATATTATTCAAACACTAAATAATTCACATAATACATATTTTCACTATAATAAATGAATTTTTTTTGAATTTTTATAAATTCATTGGGCTAATTATATATTCTATTTCAAAAAATAATGATGTTTCACAATGATGTTAATGTTACTTCTATTTACATATGTTCGATTGAAAATGATATTAAAATGCATATGAATGATGATGTCATGAATAAATATAAAATTGATAACTATTATGATATTGATCAACATAAATAAAATTATAGATAAATTTTTAGAATAGATATCACATCTAACCACAAGGAAATAGATGAATTGGTGTATGTGTTGGAAATGTATAACTTCTACTATGCCCTTCACCTATAGTGTGTCTAAGGATATGTGTGGTTGACTTGTGGTTCATAAAATTCCATATTAGCTTATTCAATTTCATTATGTTCTTATTATGGTTAGCCTATAGATAGAAATGGTTAATTATAGTATATATAAGAGGTATTGGTTAGTATTTTATCATCATATTGTGAATTGAGTTCTTATTGCATTATTATGGAGGTTACCCACTCCAAGTGGCTCAATCATAATATTCAAATATTATGCTCTTTTCTAATTGTTATTGTGAATATGTTTTTTTTACTCTTAATTCTACCATATATAATTCTATTTTTGTGAATTATCTAAGTAATTTCATTATAAGTGGTATTAGATCTTTGGTTTGGGAAAGTTTCTACAATAGTTTTTTTTGATCTAGTGTCTTAAACACTAGAAGGCCAAAAATATGGTATAGGAGATGTTGGAGGAAATAATAATCTGACATAATCAAATCAAATATTCCTCACCATTATTCATGGTGCAAAGGAATGATGATAGTTGGGTGATGTGTTTAGACTATAAAGAACTCAACAAGCACACTATCAAAGATAAGTTTCCTATTCTAATAATTTATGATTTATTAGAGGAATTGCATGGTGATATTTATTTTACCATGTCATATATTCACTCTAGATATCATTATATTTGTATCCATGATGAAGACATACCTAAAACATCTTTTAGAACTCATGAATGCCATTATAAATCTATGGTCATGCCTTTTAGACTCATAAATACACCATCTACATTTCAAAGTTGAAGGAATACTATTTTTAGGCCATTTTTTTAGAAATTTTATATTAGTGTTTTCTAATGTTATCCTCATCTACACAAAAATTGGGAAAACCATTTTAAGCATATAAAATAGGTACTTTCTATTCTAGAACAACATCAACTTTATACCAAACCCTCCAAATGTGATTTTAGTGTCCAATAGATGGAGTACATGGGTCATATTGTTTCACACGAAGAAGTGAAATTTTATCCTAATAAAATCCAAGTGATGATGGAGTGGCAAGTTCCCAAGGCATTTTAAGTCTTCATATTACCTTGGTTGAGTTATAATCTAAACCACATTTCAATTTTCACTCTATAAATTATAAAAATAAGGACAATTTTATAGAGAGAGAATGATTGTTTATTTGTATCTTAAGGGAGTGATAGATTTAGTATTGACATAAATAATGCATACATAATACTTCATCCTTTTTGTTTTCATATTTTAGGTTCTTTCTTGAATTGGTATCATGATATGTTGTTCATGTTATATTCTTTAGTGTCTTAATATGTACATATGGAGTGTATGTAAATTAACACTAGTTTATTTTTTAATTTAATAATTATCTCATAAATTAAAATGATTTTCTTAAACATCAATTAAAAATATGAATTTTTTATGATCCTAATGGGTGGATTTCACTAACACCTCAAGGTTTTGGTGTAGTGGTTCATTACATGTGGTATCAGAGACTCCACCTGGGTTTAAGTCATAGAGCAGGTGGCTACGCTGGTATGGTAGTGTTCATCTAGGGCTCATACATGTAGGGATCCTATGGTATGGGTGCAAATCCAACCTAGAGTCTAGGCTTTAGAAGCATGGTGGGATGTTATGATCCTGATGGGTAGATTTCAGTAACACCTCGAGGTTTTAGTGTAGCATTTTATTACAAAATTTTTGAGAAAACATTAACATGCTAATTTGACACATTTTGATCTAATAAAATTGGCATCTTATTTTAATCCCCTCTATTATCATGGGTACATGGGAGCAAGGAGGAGTCAAATATAATTTGGGATACAAGGTGAGGAAGTGGGAATAATGACATGTCACTCCATTGAGTTAAATAAGTGAAAGTCAGAGGAGTGAGGTGTAGTAGAGGGGGAAACAATGTAAATAGAAAAAAGTGATGTAGTGTAGGAAGAATGCATGTGGGGGAAAATACCTACCAAGTAAGTCATTCAAAAATAATTAAACTAACCCATGAATGTTAAAATATTTTATTTTGTCATCCTACCTACCTACCCAGCAAGCTCAAAACTACCAAATGAATTTAATGCACAATTCAAATTTGAAATTAAAACAATATTTGAATTTTTTTATTGGGAAAATGATAGTAGGTGAGAATCCTAGTATTAGAAGAGAAAAATAGAAAAATATAATGCGAGGGATAAGAATAAAAGTTAGTGCAACAATAACAAAAGGAGACAAGAAGAGAAGTAGGAAGAGAATATTGGTGCATGAGTAGAGAGAGAGAGAGAGAGAGAGAGAGAGAGAGAGAGAGAGAGAGAGAGAGAGAGAGAGAGAGAGAGAGAGAGAGAGGAGAGAGAGAGAGAGAGAGAGAGAGAGAGAGAGAGAGAGAGAGAGCAACCAAGATACAATATATCTTGGTGAAAATAGGTAGAGAAGAGTAGAGTAGTAGTTGAAAAAATAAATAAAAGGTAGAATAGAATAAAGGATAATAATATCTTATTTAAAATAGTTACATATTGAAAGTGTTAGCATTGAAAGAATAAAAATATAATTTTCTAATCATCTACAATAGTAGAGTAATCAACTAATAAAAATCAAAGTACAGGTTTTTTATAAGAGTTTATTAATAGTTGTAGTTATAGGTATTTGTTTTTAATAACTATTTTTAGAAACATTCAGTATATGAAATTGAGTTTGTTTTATTTCTTATGCTCTGCCCATCCCCTATTTCATCTCTTGTTGCATGTTTATTTAATGCATTTTTAACACTATTGTTTAGCTCCAAACTATCCCCACAGTTTTAGTCTTTCATTTTATTTTGTATTGTCGATAACTAACCATTTGGGCCTACACATTTTAATTTTATTCCAACAATTTATACCATATGAATTAGGTTGTAATCCCATTAAGACATGAAAACAATTAGTTCTAGTTCATGGAAGTAACACTTACATTTTATGGAAATAACTATGATGTGTGGAACATTAAAATGAAGACCATATTTGATTCTCAAGTGCTATGGGATTTAGTTGAAGGTAGATATAATTAGTTTTTATAAATAACACCCTTGAATGCATTAACCCAAGCATAAATTAATGCATTAAAATAGAATAAAAGAAAATATTCCAAGGCACTTAGTTGTATACAAATGGCCCTAGCTAATTCAATCATTCCTAGGATAGCAGTAGCTATCCATTATAAACAATCGTAGGATATTCATCAAAATACCTATCAAGGGAGTGACAAGGTGAAGATTTTCAAGTTGTATCTCTTAAGAATGGACTTTGAGACCCTAAAAAAGAAGGATAATGAGTTTATCAATGGCTTCTTCATAAACATAATGAATATTTTCAATTAAATGAAGACATGTGGTGATACCCTTGAATATCATAGGATCATAAAGGTATTGAGGAGATTCCAATCATAATTGAACCTATAATGGTTGAAATTTAAGATTCAAAGGAATTTATGCAAATTATAATAGATGAGCTAATGGGTTCCTTGAAAACTAATGAATAAAGGATGAATAGGTCATCCAAATCCTCCTATGAGAAATCATTTAAGACCAATATTATTGTGAGATAAAGGAGGAGAGGATAAAAAATAGAAGAAGAGGAAGAACTTGTAGCAGTCAAGAAGGTGGAAGGAATATCTATCAAGAGTCATATGGAAGAGGAAGATGAAGGAACAACAACACTTTGAGAGGAGGATATATACAAATGTATGATAAGTCTAATATCCAATGTTATTAGTAAAAAAGCTATGGAAACTATTTTAGTCAGTGTAGAAATAAGGTATATTACATGAATAGGCAAATTTGAAATTTATCCAAAACACAAGAGGCTAAACCTAATGGGGACAATAAAGGTGTAAACTTGTTCATAACATGTAACATTGTCAAGCAAAGTGGTAAAGAGACATGGTACATGGATATTGGTTGTACAAACCACATGAGTGGGAACACAAAGATACTCAACCACATTTATGAGTCAATAAAATAATAGGTAAAAATGAGAAATAATGAGAATTTTCCCATCATGGGTAACAACATATCTATTTACACCAAACAAGATGACAAAATTCAAATTGAATATGTTTACTATGTGCCCAATTTGAAGCACAACCTTATTAGCATTGGGTAGCTTGTCTAAAAGGGATATAAGGTTAGTTTTTATAATGTTGAAGGCATAATTTTTTATAAGAGTGGATACAATAATAAGATTTCATTAGTTAAAATGACAAGCAATCAAATGTTTATGTTGAGAATGCAAAGTGAGATCACAATAATGTTTAAAACTATGAGAGTAGATGAGTCTGCCCTTTGGCATCTAGGGTATGGTAATTTGATATTTGGAGGGTTCAACCTTCTTTACAATAAATAAATGGTGAGAGGGTTTCTATTATCAGAGGTTCTTGAATCATTAATAATATTAAGGATGAGGATCATTATGATATAAATCATGTGCACATAGTAGTTGTATCATAAAAAGATAGGGGTTTAGATGAAAGGAGCATAAGAATCATTAATTATTATACATTATTGAGGAATTAAGAGCAACCAATATGGTATAAACTAAAAGAAACTTTTATAATAGTTCAAATAGAAAGTAACCAAAACATTACACACAAGAATGCATGCAAGGAACATAATAATAAATCACATAGGTAACCATAAATAGATAATCTCTATCAATCTCTTCTAGAAAGTAAACCCCCTTCTCCTTAAAAATAAACATGTATATAGACATTTATAGTCTATGGTTATTAATTTTCTTCTTCTCATACTTTGTGCTAAAATTGGAGTATCTTCATATTCTAGCCTCTTAAAAGTCATGAGATAAGACAAAATAGACTATACAATTATAAAATGAGTGCATAATGCATGAATAAAAGACAAATATCTTGTATATATTTATAATTTTTGTTATTATACCAACACTTTATCAAATTTAAAAGGTTATCTCATCTTGATACAATGTCACACAATCTCTAATAATGCACAAGTGACTCCATGCTAAAGAAATTATTGGACCAATAAGATTCATATTAATCGCTCAAGGCACCATTTCCAATTTTCACCTCTTGCACACTACTTAGCCACCCTTTCAGGGTTTTAACTATGTAACATGATATCTTACTATGATTTATAGGTTTTTGATAAGATGGTGTAACTAAGTGGCTACTTTTTATAGGTTTTCTACTAACCTAGCCGCACTTGTCTTACTAAATCATCCCTAATACAAACTGTGTATACAAAATTTTATAATTTTTTACTCTATACAATACTTAAATTGATGGTGGTGGCATGGACATAAAAAAAGTTTGAGTGAAAGAGTCCTTAGACTAGGAATGATCATCCTTGCACCATGTGATGATATAATAAATCTCTAAAGGTGGCTTATACATAGGTGTATTGACAATCTAGGAAACTGCACTGGTGAAATGAGTTAGATCCATTTTGTATGCAGTCTAGTCCAATATCACTTCTTAGATCAAGTATAGTAGGGTGAAAAATAGAGCATGGTATCTAATTATTAGCCTAAGGTATACATCATTAGTTATGCTCAATGCTACCTTAATTTTTACAACCCTAGTCTGAATCTCTCCACTTAGTTGCTCCATCTTATCTATGTGTCTCTGAGCTTGGAAATTGGTGAAGGAATTATGTAATAGTTAGATCTACCAATTGAGAAGGTTATTGTGCACATTATCCATAGAGTTTAGTGATTATTGGAGTGTTTTCCTTCTCCATAATTTTATTGTTTTTCACCATGGTTTCTTTGTTGGCAACAATCTTTGCAAATTCTACACTATAATTGGTGAAGGTTTTATCTAATAATTTCTTCTAATACAACAAGATTCATGAAACCTATTGAGCTTGAAGTCTAGCATCAGCAATAATTCTTTGGTATTCTTCCTGCTAAGTGATGAGATTGGTAGCCTTATCCTTGACATCTTGGCCCAATGTTACCATTGCACAAAGTTTCTATGTTATGCACTATTCCTTTGTTAACTTAGAGATAAGTGTCTTGAGTCTATACCAGTTAGACATAACCTAGTCCTAAATTGCTTGAGTGACCAAATCAAAACAAGTATCCTTGATAATATTCATAGCTTCATATAGTTGAGCCTTCAACTCAATGTTTTTAGCCTTAGATTGATCAACCTCCTACTCTAGAGAGGTGTCCTTATATGTAATGGACTCTTAGAATGTCACAATGCCCTCTAACTACTTCTTCAATGGTAATCTAGAAACATCTAATGATATTTCCTTATAGAGTGGGAATGATACTAATGTTCCCATGATAGCTAAAGGATTAGGTCATGGCATGGTCACAAGTGGAAGTGATAAGGTGGTGCATCGAGCACCCACATTTAGAACATCCCATAACTAGACTCCTCCTAGAGGAAAATATGGTTGTTAGTCACTTGCTGTAGCTATAGATGTATCTTCTTTTTACCCTGACTACTCTGATCCACCTATGTATTATACATGAACTTATTTTTTTATGTCATATCATCTTCTATAGTATTTAATTACTGTGCAACATCTTCATCTTGTCTTCTCTTTGTGTCCTCTACTAATTTCTTGTTGAAATTTTCATCTGCAACTTTATTTTTCTCTTGTTCCTCTTCTTGTAGATTCTACACATGCTCTTCTTCATTTTTTATTACTTAATCAAAAAAACCTTGTCTTATTCAGCCTTAGCCTAAGCCTATGCTACTAGGTTAGCCTTTGCCTTGGATAATTTATTTTCTATACTTGAGACTACTATTTATATAGGGATTTATCCTTTTCTTCTTTCTTCTTCTTTGTAACTTCATCAACTTTTTATTGTGTGAGAGTGGCATCCTCTAGATCCTCCTTTACTTATTCCACTACAACTTGTTATTGCTTATTTTCCTCTCACTTAACCTTGGTAGTGATCACAACCTATTTATTCCTCCTCTCTTCATGCATGTTCTTCTGGTGTCCCTCTTTTATGTAATTTATTGGACTAGTATCCTATTTCACCTTCTTTTCCTACTCAATAGCCTTTTATCATTTAGACTCTATGTCTTTGGATTTTGGCATGGCCCCAGATTCTTTACTTTGATGATGTGTGTGTTAATATTTCTATTGTTGGGCCTACTCCTTCTGATACTTCTTTTATTCTTGATTAACTCATCATTTAGCTATGTGAATTAATTACTCCTATGAATCTTATTGTTCTTTAGTTTTAGGCTAATGTGGCATGATTTTTTTAACATCTGGGTCTTTTATTAAAGGTGGTGAATCATTTGGATAGACCACAAAGATGGAGACAGATGCTTTTTTGTGATCTAAAGTTACCAATATACTTTAGAGTGGTGGTGGAGTGGAAGATGGAGAAGGTTGTACTTCTTACAAAGTGATCATCCTTCTAAATATTTATTCTTTAATGGTAGGATAAACCTTAGCTTCTAACTTGGTTGTAGGTCTATGCACTAGAAACTCCTATGAACTTTCTAGTAGTGGCACAAAGATATCAATGATTGTGAAAGTGATATAAGGTTGATGCTCAAAGAGGGTATTTTTTCTTTGTATTTGTTCGACCTCATCATGCAAAGTGTCGACAACAGTGGATGTAGGGCATGGTGGTATTTCCACCCCAAGACTTGGAGGGACCTTCTTATGCACATAAATAATGTGCACTACCTTCCAAAAGAAAAAATCCTTCTCCTCCTCATAGAAGTTGCCTACCATATCTATGATCACAACCTGGTAGACATCCTACTCATCCATTCCCATATAAGCTAGGTCATAGGAGCTTTTGATATAAAGTACCTTAGGGTCATATATCTAGGTTATTATGATGCTCATCTTGCACTTTAAAGAAGGTGATAGTGGTTTTTTTTTAGTAGAGATATTTCATTTACCATTTTATTACTATGAAGTGGCTTTTTATTGTGACTATGCTTAAGGGACTACTGCACCAGGTGGTATGTCTTGGAGAGTTGTGACATGCTTGGATACATATGATTTTTATTTGGTGACCTTAGAATGTGCCATGGGTATGGTAAAAAAACATGGTAGGGGTCCAAATGGTGACCTAGGTAGCTTGTGAATGTGAATAGAAAGATATGTTGGGAGTAAAGTGATAATAACAGGTTATCCTAAGTACTTCATGACATCTAGTGGAACTCATAGATGTGTATTGATCATATCTAAACACTCCTCCCACTATGTCTTTAATTTACCCTCATGAGTTAGGGCACCATGCTCAATTATCCATATTAGATTATAAAATTGCTATGCTAACCAATAATTAGTGTTGGGATGTACCTCATCTTCAAGAGACTTCCACTGGGTGAAATAGAGTAAAAGGATGAGAAATTGGTACTATAATGTCTACTTAGAAGTAGTGTGGTACTTTTTATATTTATAAAAATCTCCTATACAAAATATTCTATCCAATTGAGTTGATCATTATGGTGGATCATATGATGTGAACTATCAACCACTCCTTTGAGGATTTGCTTTGTAAAATTGGTGGTCTACCAAAATCTCCTCATGATTCACTCAACCAAGATGCACACTAGTTCATCTTATATTTCTTCAATTAGGATTCCTATGGATCCTCAAACATATAAGTCTCTGATCTCTTGAAGGATAGGATGCATTCTTGTCTTATATGGAGTAAGATAATCACTCCGCACAGACATGCCCAAAGCTCTAGCCATTACTTAAGTGTTGATGACTATAGTGGTGTCAAGGATAATATAAATGTTGTCATAATTATAGCAATTGAATAGGATTTGTATAATCTCCTCCAATTTTCCAAAGGTGGGCATGTGAAGCAAGTGCTTGATGACTATATTATAGAATCTATGCGGGGCTACAAGAGTAAGTGGATATGCAACATCTATGAGATTTGGTTAGAAGTTTTTTTCTATGCCACTTATAGGTAATCAAATTACTTAGGATCAATATATTTGGTTTGTTAAAGTGTAAAATCAATGCCTAATGCTCCCTTCTAAGCATTTTTTATGTTCTTGATGAGCTATAAATGATCCATGGTAGTGAAATACTTAAAATGAGAAAAAAAATTCTTATTATGCAGTATAAATTAGCTTAGCTCTAAAACTTCATCTTGTAAAATATTTAAAAGAATGAAATGTAAACTTGGTTTGTAACCTTGTGCCTCTATAAATTTCATACATGATGGTTTCTACAAAAAATCCATGCTGAGTTATCCCTTCGATATCAATGTGAATGTTGATATGGAAAATATTATCTGATCTAGAAATTAAGGTAGTTAGTTGTTAGTACATGCATAGAGATATGCCATTGTATTCTTTATCATCTATACTAGAGTACAAATGGATTATGATTATTTATCATTCATTTGGTGAAGATTAGATCAATAGAACCTTGTATTTGACATTAAATTATTTAGGATGAATATTATACGACTAATGTGACTTGATCATACATTTATTGAAATTAATTGTCTATTCTCATTCCTACTAACATAAAAAATGGCACACCTAAATTATTTTATTCATGGGTGGTGCATGCTATACTTCTTATCATGGTTCCAAAATCTAATGAAGAGATCATCTATAAACACACACACACACACATGCACATAAACAAAAATAAACACACAAGAAAACATATAGGAATGGGAAATCCTAATCTACTCAATGCTACTCAAACCCCACTTATTTTTTAGAAAGAGATGAATTAAGACTATTGGCAGTAGGGATTAAGGCTACAACCATTCACCCACCATGATAAAATGGTTTCATGTGGATATGTAAATATAATAGTTCCTTGCTATGATATTTCATGTATAATGTAAGGCCCTTTCCACTTGATCTATAATTTACCCATAAATGCTCTAAAATAACTATCATATAATAAAATTAGTTGATCTTTATGAAATTACTTATGGTTTAAGTTCCTATCTTGTCATGCTTTTTAGCTCTAATTATGAACTTCCTACATTCAAGATGCTCTACATCAATACTCATCCATCCTATTCAAATTGAGAAGAACTCACTATCCCTTAGTCTCATAACCATTGCAATACATAGACTGGGTACTGAGTATTCCATCAACATTACTACTTCAAGCCCATAGACCAACTAAAATGGAATAAAACTTGTAGCCCTGTTATAGTGCATTTTATAGGCCTAAATAATTTTAGGAATGTGATATTCCCAATCATCCCTTTTAATATCATAGATATTTGTTAACATCTTGCCCAACACTTCATTAGAAGCATCAACTTCTCCATTATCTTGTGGATGATACGTAGTACTTTTATGATGGAAAATCATGAATTATTTATTAAGAGATTTGATAGTATTATTCAAGAAGTGTGTCACTTAATCACTGATGATATTGATGGGGCATCCAAACTTGTGATGATATTCTCATAAAGGATATTTTTTGCATCATTTGCCCCATAACTAGGTGTCATAGTAGTTTTAACCCATTTGGTAAAGTAATTGATCACAATGATAATATATCGAGCTTTGATATGTTTACTTAAGGGATTGATAGGTCCTATAAAATTAATGCCCCATTATTCAAAAGGTTGTCTAGATAATAAAATATGCAAATGAATTTCATCCTTCTAGAGTGGCTTACCCATTCATTGACATACATTATAATATTGCACTATTCTATGGGCATCTTAAAAAAGGTTTAGCCACCATAATCCAATCTATAACTATTTACATGCAATATATTATCTATCAAAATGACCTCATGTTATTCCTTGGTGTGATTCATATATGATTTGTAGGCATTCATGTTTTAGAACTAACCTACATAGTACTTCACCCTTCCCTAAATGATAAAAGAGACCATTTTTAATCGTATATGGAAAAGCTCTAGTGACAAACTACTACTTGTCTCTTTCTTGGTAGTACACATGGAATACCCCTTATTCTAGGAAAGTAGAAATTGCCTTAAAATTCTCAAGTATCACAAAATCTTGAAATATATGGGAATTGAGAGAATATTCCTATAGTTCTTTTGGTTACTCCACATTTGTGATGTTACTAAAATGATCTGACCTACCATTTTATTTTCTTGGCTTAACATTGATGAAAAATTGAAATTCTTGAAAGATCACCAACCATATTGAAATGCATCCTTTGAGCATATGATTATTAACTAGGTAGTGTAAATATTGATGATTTGTGAAAACTTCAAATGGTGTTCTAAGAAGATAATGTTGATATTTTGTAGTGCAAACACTATAGTTAGTACTTTAATTTTAGTTGTGTAGTTATTTTTTGCATCAAAAAACTTTCAAATTATAAAATGTATGGGGTGGTCCAGTCCACCATCTCATAGCTATACAATCACAACACTAACTATGATACCATAAGCATCAATGTGCACATGAAAGGACTTGTTCAAATCTAGAAAGATGAGAATAAGCATAGTTACTAGCCAATGCTTCAGTTCTATAAAGATTTCTTGACACTTAATAGTGTGGACAAACTTCATACCTTTGCATAATAATTATTCCCATAGGGACAAAATGGATACATATCCCTTGATAAAAAATTTATAGTAACCTATGTGGCCTAGAAGGAATCACACTTCTATAGAATTGATTGGTGGAGGCATAGTAAGAATGATTATAATTTAGCTTGGTCTACCAAAATCCCTTTAGTACACATCATATGACATAGTAAGACACCAAAAGGTGTAAAAAAAACACTTTTTCAAATTCAAGGTAATGCATAAAGCTCAAAAACATTCTAACATGAGGCAAAACTTGGAAAAGTACTCTTTAAATAAAGAAAATACTATCTAATGATCTAAACAGACTTCTAAGAAGTCATGAATAACATCCTCAAACATAGTCACCACTACTCTAGAAAAAATTACAGGTGTGTTGTTTATGCCAAAAGGCATTACTATATATGCAAAGGATCCATATTCTATGTCAAAAAAATTCTTATCTATGTCTTCTTCATTGATGGGTATTTGATGATAGTCACTAAACCCATCTTTGAAATAGTAAACTTCATGACCTACGATAGATTCCATAACTTCATTTATGAAGGGAATAATAAATGAATCACTCACACATGCATCATTCAAAATTTTATAATCACTAGATACTCTAATCTCCCTTATTTTATTAGGTTGCACTACCATGGGACTAAACCAATTTTCCTTATTTATGGGATAAATTATACCTACTTCTTATATTCTATCCAGTTCAACCTTTACTTTAAACTTCATATTTGGATTCAACTTGTATGGATTTTTTAGGATGGGTCATGCACACTCCTTGAGTTTGATATGAATTTCACATAGGGAGGGATCTACTCCTTTTAATTATAATTTTTTTGTGAGAAATACATCTTAATAATCCCATAGGAGTTTCATAAATTATGAAACTTTAGATTCAGTCTAATAGTCACCTATATGTGCTAGTTTAGGAATATCCTAATTTTCAATGTTTTAAACATGCTTTATAATAGGTTTTTGATTAATATTCCACTTTTCCTTAGCAAAATATTCCTATATCATTATTTTCCCTTCATTCTTTTGAATTTGTATGTTTTGTAACACTTTTTATTCAGTGGGTTCTATGACTCGAGCCTTCAATGGTTATACCAATCTTTTAGGTTAAAATAAATTTTAGATTAGTTTCACAATTAATATCTAAATATATATATTCCTCCTCTTCATTCTATATTTGGTGGAAAAAATGCTTAATTTATTATTCTTCCATCTTGGAAGCTTTATATCTTTGTAATGATTTCCTTAGATCACAAACTACATTCTTTTAAACAATAAACTCTATCATGGTGCTTAAATATTCTACACACCCATGTCATAGTAAATTTTTTATTTTCATTAGTAAATTATACTCCATAAGATTATTATCTTCAAACACAAAATTTTGTATGAATTCACTCTATGCCTACACCTAATGCTTTGTCTACTTCCTACATTCTTGATGTATATACCAAGTTGATGTTAAAGTGGTAAGTGTATAATCAAAGATATGAACCCATTACTTAGGTGTCACACATTCTTCAATCTAAACCTCAACATAATTATCAATATGGATTTTAGGGTACTCACCTTCTTGAAAGTAAGGCCAATTACTTTTGATGACCAGTGGTAGTTTAAATCTACTAATCATAAGTTTGCATGCATCATCCCAATTGATTGGATCATCTCTATGAATTATCCACCATATTACTAAAATTCCATTTAAATAATAATTCAAGGCATTAACTTATTTATTAATTAGTCACATAAAATTTTAGGAACAAAATGACTTGGTTGATATCCTAGGTTGCATATTAAAAAGGAAGTTATCTTTTGGTGGTGAAGACCATTCTCATAGACTAGAGTTCATGATCATAATGAGCCTAGTTTAGTAGATGCATATTTAAGTATCCACTTATAGTTGAATATATTTTCCAAAGTAAGGTGCCTTATCTATTTGGATCTATATAATACTACATAAGATCATCTACTTGATAGAGAAAATCAACTTCTGAATGAATAGGAAATTTAGCAGACATGGTTGTACAATATTCTATGATAAATTTAGGTACCAATGGTTGAGTAACTACTAGTTTGGGATTCCATTATTCAGATGTATTTAACTATTGAGTGATTTAATACTACACTTGAGGTTTAGTATGATCATATAATATATTACATGTAATTGCATTTAGAGCTTTTAGATTCTCCTTAGAGTTTACCTTCATCTACCTAGTTTCTTGTGCAACATAAGGAGAGTTTGGTTCAGTCAAAATGGTGTAGATTTTTTGAACCTTACTTAAAGGAATGACTAAAATGTTATCTCTTGATGCACCTCTATCTAATTTTACATAGTATTTATAGTCATTTGACCATCATATGCCCATTTCTTTCCAATCAATGCATGGTAATAATGTACTACTATCTTTATATCGATGACTTCAAAATCACCTTGCAGTGTCAATTCTATGACTTTGATCTCAACATGTTCTAACTAGACAATGGGTTTGACTCTTCCATAATCTACTAATCTCAGAGTCAGTAGGATATAACTAACAATTGGCCATCTAATCTCCTCCCACGTAGACCTAGGAATCATGTTAACCATGCTGCCAAAACCAAAGACAATATTTGATTTTTCATATCCTACAACTTCAATGTTGATTCACTCAAATACATCTAATGGATTTTTTTTTGTTTTTACATACTAAACAAGTTTTTTTTAATTCTTTTGTTTCCCTTTCTACACACACTCTAGTAAATTATGTAGTAATTTTGTGATGTTTTGAGAAATGTCTTCATTGTGTAGTATACTTATCAACTTTAATAAATATGTCAGTGTTATAAAAAATTCATCTTGGCACATAACACACACAATCTGACCATATATTTGAGCATCTATTGCTATAACATATCCTTCACTAATGTCTTATCATATTCCAAGGTGTTGATTGTTGGTATTTTGCTGATGGTGGTGTCTACCTCAATGAATTATGGGTTCATCTCACTAGACTCTAAGGCTACTATTGAGGTAAATTGGGAATCCATTATGGACCTGTTTGGTTTATACAACCTTATCAAACTCTGGGCATGGAATCATCTTCTTCACTAAAGACACTTGTTGCATAAAAATGGAAAATACATTCTTTGTGATATCTTATTTGAGCTCTTATAAATTCATACAATTCTTTTCATCATGATTGTATGATTTTAAAAAATTACAATAAAAACTCTATGGGATTTTTACATACTATTACAAGATATGGAACTACATTATGGCATGCCCTACTACTCTATACATTTCACAAAACCTTGTCTTGATCTTAGGTAAATAATTCTTATGATGTCATTATTTCCCACATTCTATGCACCATATAATTAGCTTAGGTTTATCTTATTCATGATATTGTCCCATCCTCTTCATAAAATATTGTAATGTATTTTCAATCTTAGAACCCATTGTGAGAGCTTCCCCATAATATTCAATTTTCTTCACCCAAAGAGCAGTAGTTCTAGCATCTACCTTAGTAGCATATTAGGTTTTCAATATAGAAAACCTAATCCTAGACCATAGTCCTTTGATAAACCATGTAGCTTTATCTTTATCTTCCAAATCAAACACTACCTTATTCATAACATTTGAGAACCTATGATCATAATCATAGATTGATTATCCTAACTTCTACCTAATCTCTTTTAGATCTTGAATAGTCTAACTTATACTTTTATTGATTTTAAATTTTGTGATGGGCCACTCCTTAACCTATTATATATTTTTTCAAGTTATATCTCTATAATAAATAAATTCAATGGCTCTTCCATTCAATATCATTATTAATTTTCACTTCTTTAGAGCCTCATTAGTAATACCCTTAGTTTGCCATCTTCTTTCACATATTAATAGGTATTTTTTAGGGTCCATAGACCCATTATATGTTGCCAGGTTGATAAATTCTCCTAAATCACCCATATCATAAATTGGTGTCAAAGGGATATGTTATGCTACTATTATAGTGGGAAGCTACATTCTATGTGATCTTACCTGTGCACTAATTGAGTTTGTCTATGCACTCTACTTTTTTGATTTTCTTGCTTTTCTCAGCTTGGTTTCAATGAACCCTACAGCCTTTAAATCCTTATGAATTGATTTTATTTAAAATTTAGTACCCCATTGATGCACTTTTTCTAAAAATGGACCTTTCTAACTACTATCTTCCTATCCTAAGTGAAAAATTTTACTAGAATATAACAAATTGGGTTATGGGGACATATGCTCTTATAGTGATTGATTATTTCCTATTACTTCTTCTCATTCCAATAGTGAACCTATGATTACTCTATAACTTTGTCCTACTTCATGTCCTTCTTCTAATAATACCCATTCTTGTAGATGCACACTACATCTATCATCTAACTGATCTACCTCTACACTATTCTTATCCTCATCTTCGAACATCTTTTCTCCCTCTCATTATTTGTCACTTCTTTCTTTCTTTCTACATCCTTTTTTCTTCTTCTTTCATTTCAACTTCATTCATCCATCGATCTTCAATTACATGTTTTCATTCATCCATCAATCTTCACTTATTTCTTTTCATTCATCACATCTTCCTATTCATTCTTTATCTATTTTACTGCTACTCTTAACTCTAATCATAGATACTTAGGTATTTTTCTATTTACTTCATCTATTATGTTATCATATCTCACATTCTAATTTTAAAATCTTCTTTTGACTCTTTTTCCCTTATGTCTCCATTTTGTATTCATGATCAAGCCTTATTTTCTCTTGTAATCATCATTCACTATCATGTTGTACACCCCCCATATGCTTAAAGTGACTAATCCATATTATCTAGAGTGGGTACCATGGTTTTGTCCACAACCAACATATACACTAGGATAGGTAGTTGTTACAAAAAAATTCCTCAAATTTCTCCAACAAACAAGTCCTTCACAGGTTCAAAATCTATGTATCCCTACACTACAAACTTTTTTATATATTTGTGTACTATAATATCAACCCAATGATATATTGTTCTTATCCAATTAGTTTTCAATTCCTATAACCAGTCTATCTTTTCTTCAATATAGATTATAGTTTCTTCCATCTTTGAGTTAAATCAATAATATTCCAACTATGATAACTAGTTAGCTAACAATTCAAACAACTTGTAATATAAAATTTCATTAAATCTTTCCATATATATGCTCTTGAATGATCTCCTAAATAGTAAGACCAGTACTTTTTATTCTTCTTCTACAAAATTACATATCCTTTGGTCTAAGCATATCTCAATATCTCTCTATCCTAGTAACCATCTTAGAATAATTTCCTCCAAAAGGAGTTCCATTCTCATTGCACCATTGTTAGTAGAGGGACCTAAAGCATCAAAACATGCTAATGATGAGGATAGTTATTAGATAAATCATGTCTGTAGAGTATTTTTATCATAAAAAGTAGGAATTTAGATGACAGGAACATAAGAAGCATTAATTATTCTGCATGATTGAGGAATCAAGATTAACTAGTATGGTATAGACTAAATAATATGTTTAGAATTGTTCAAATAAAAAGTAACCAAAAAATTACACAAAATAATGCACACAAAGAACATAATAAGAAATCACATAGGTAACAATAACCAAATAATATTTATTGATTTATTCTAAAAAGCAAAACCCCCTTCTTACAAATAAAAGTATATATAGATGTTTATAGTCCATGGTTCTTCATATTCTTCTTGTACATGGTGACAAAACTAGAGTCTCTTTATATTCTAGCCTATTAAAAATCATGAAGATAAGACAAAATAGACTATATAGTAACAAACTGAATGCATAAGGCATGCATATCAGATAAATATCCCGCATAGATTTATAATTTATGTTATTCTACTAATAGTTTCCCTTTACAGAACAACCAAATAAAGTGTGTGAAGGATGTATATTAAGGAAGCAACATAAGAGTACATTTCCCATGGGTAAAGCATGGAGATCTAGATCTCCTTTAGATCTAATCCATTTAGACTTGTTTTGTCTAATGAAGACCCCCTCCCTATCTAAACATATCTAATTCATGACATTCATAGATGATTTTAGCTAGAGGACATGGGTGTATTTTTTAAATAACAAATCGAATGCATTTGAGACCTTCAAACAATTCAAGACCATGGTGGAGAAACAAAGTAGACATTACATCAATATTTTGAAGATGGATAGAGGGGGATATTATATCTCTAATGAGTTCATGATTTTTTTAAGGATCATGGCATCAAGAATTAATTTATAGCCAGGTATACACCATAGAAAATTGGTGTGGCTAAGAGGAAGAATATAACCATCTATGAGATGGAAAATTTTAAGATAAAGGAAAAGGGTTTGCCTAATTAATTTGGGATAAGACTATAACAACACCTATATACTTGTTGAATATGTGTCCAATAAAGAGAATTAGGGATATGATTCCTCAAAAATAATGGAGTAGCCAAAATCATAGTGTTGAACACGTTAAAGTGTTTAGATGTGTTGCATATTCACATGTACCCAAGCAAAGAAGGACAAAATGAGATGACAAAGGTGAGAAGTGTATTTTCATAGGGTATAGTTATTAATTAAAGCTTTCCTATTATAAAATTCCATCACCAAATAAATCATAATCAGTCATGATTTTTAATTCAATAATCATGAAGCTTGGGAGGAGAGACAAGAAGAAGAACAAGAAAAAATAAGGGCTAGTGGACCTTTAATTGAAATTGAAACAATAGGTGGTACAACCACTAATACACCAAGTTGGACCCCTATTTAATAAAAGGGTTGATTCATCTAGTGGAAATAGATATCAAGGAGGTCAAGGAGTTGTTCATGAGTCAACTTTATCCTCCTCCAACTCAAATCAGTGCCTAGCAAGGAGAAGGAGCTTGCAATAAGTCTATGAGTACTCAATTTATAAGAAAAGTGAAGATGAAACAATGAATTATGCTCTCTTTTTCTCATATAATCCTATCTAATTTGAATAATTAGTCAAGGATAACAATTGGTGTGAGAAAATAGATGAAGAAATGCATGTAATAGAGAGAAATCAGACTTGGGAGTTAGTTGACCTACTAAAAGGAAAAGAGGTCATAAGAATCAAGTGAGAATACAAGACCAAAACCACTCCCAAAGGAAAGATAAAGAGGCACAAGGAAAGAATAATGGTGAAGGGATATAATTAATGGCCTAAACATGAATATAATGAGACATTTTAACCCATAACAAGGCTAGAAATGATAAGGACAATTATAGCCATTGGTTCTCAACACAAGTGGAAGGTGTATCAAATGGATGTTAAGTCAAACTTCTTGAATAGAGTGCAAGAAGAAGAGGATTATGTGGGACAGTCATCTAGATATGAGATTCTCAATCATGAGAATAAGGTATACATGTTAAAAAAGGCATTTTATGAGTTCAAACAAGCCCCAAGAGCATGGTATAGTCATATAGATTCTCACTTGTTGAGAAATGACTTTAGCAAAAGCTCTAGTGAGACCAAACTCTACATCAAAGTAAGAAAATGTGATATTTTTATTATAGTTTTATATTTTTATGATTTAATATTAATTAGAAATACAAATAAATCAATATAAGAGTTTAAAACAACCATGAATAAGGAGTTTAAAATGACGGATTTAGGCTTATTGAAGTAATTTTTTGAGATAGAAGTCAAGAAAATGGATAGTGGAATATCCATATGCCAATATAAATATGCAAATGATGTTTTGAAGAGGTTTAGGATGTTGGACAATAAGTTGGTATCTACACTAGGTGAGACAAGTTTAAATTTGTGTAAGGATGATTGTAGTAGCAATGTAGACCCCACATGGTATAAGAGCTTAGTAGGAGGCTTCATGTATTTAATTGAAACTAGGAAAAACATTACTTATGAAGTCATCCTCATATCTAAATTCATGGATATGCCAAAGGAGACACATTGACAAGCGGGCAAGAGGATAATGAGGTATCTGCATGGAACAAGAGTTTATGGAGTTTTATATGCATCAGTAGATGAGTTTCAACTTGTGGTTTATATGGATAGTTATTGGTCCAATATATCTGATTAAAAAAAGAGAACTTTAGGGTATGTATTTCATCTTGGGTTAGGATCCATATCTTTGGATTCAAAGAAGTAACCTATAGTTTTACTTTCTACAACTGAAGTAGAGTACATAGTAGCCAATATAATAACATGCCAGACTATATGGTTAAGAAGGATTATTTAAAAATTTTTTAAGGAGGAGAAAGGATATTTTATGGTCTATTGTGAAAATATATCCTCCAGAGCATTGTCAAACAACCCCATCTTTTATAGTAGGAGCAAGCATATTGCAATCAAGAATCACTTCATTCAAGAGTTAGATGAGAAATGCATGATAGAGATTATATTTTAAAAATTAGATCAATAAATGGATGATATTAATAATAAGCTATTATCAAAAGTCATTTTTTTCCACTTAAGTGGAAGGTTAGGGGTTATTAATGCATAAAATTTGAGCCTACAAGGTTTTATGTTGGCTCTAGAGTCCTATAGTAGAGGTATAAACTTCTACAACAAATCTACTAACTCCAGCAAGGTAGCTATGAACTTTGACAATCCAAATATATACTCCAACAGGGTAGCTACATGCTTTGATATTCCATCTATGAACTTCAATAGGGTAGCTACAGACTTAAATAGTCTAGCTATAGACCTCAATAGTCTAGTTGTGGACTTCAATAGGGTAGCTATAGACTCTAATAGTCTATATTTGAACTCCTAAAACCAAGTTAAAAACTTCAATAGGGTGGTTATATAATTCATTAGTCCATCTATGAAGTTCAACAATCCAACTACAAACTTTAATAGTCCAACTATAGACATCAATAGTCAAGCTATGAACTTCAATAGTGAAACTTTAGACATGTATAGAATAATTTAAGATGGATATAGGTAGGTAAAGAAAAGTTACAAGGATGGTTTGAAGGATGATAAAAGTCCAATTGACCATATTAATAAGGTCAAGAATTAGTGGAAGTGTTAAAATATTTTATTCAACCTTCCTACCTACCCACCTAGCAAGCTCCAAACTACTAAATAAATTTAATGCACAATTCAAATTTAAAAACAGCTAACCATTTAAATTCTTTTGGGAGAAAAATAATGGTAGGAGAGAAGCCTAGAAGTAGAAGACAAAAAGATAAAAACATAATGTTAGGGAGAAGAATATAAATTAGCATAATAATAACAAAAAGAGATAAGGGGAGAAATGGGCAGAGAATATTGATGCAATACCAATCAAAGAGAGAGTATCCAAGAGAGAATATATCATAGTGAAAATAGGTAGAGAGGAATAGAGCATCAAACTCCACAAATATAAAAAAGGTAGAATAAAACAAATTAGAATATATTATTGACAAAAGTTAGAGACTGAAAGTGTCAGTATTGAAAAAAGAAAATTGTAGTTTTCTGATCATCTACATCATTAGAGTAATCATTCAATAGAAAAATAAAAGAGAGGTTTTTTGTAAGAGTTTATAGATAGTTGTAGTTTTAGGTATTTATTTGTAATATATATTTTTATAATCATTTAATATATGAAAGTGTGTGTGTTTTATTTCTTATGCTCTACCCATCCCATATTTCATCTCTTCTTGCATGTTTATTTAGTGTATTTCCATCACTATTGTTTAGCTCTAGACTATCCTTGTAGTTTTAGTATTTTAGTTTATTTTGTGTTGTTTGTTACTACCCATATAATCTTGTACATTTTATATTTATAAAAATAATGATTTGAACTTTCTAACTTGCTTTAATACTACCAAAAAATGCACCACATTTAGAGGTTTGAATAAAATTGACATCCATAGAACATTCATCATACCCAAGAGAAATTTGTTGTAATTAGAGGAATAAAGATGCTTGACACCTAACCATTATGCTTAAATCCTTCTCCAAGAAGTACACCATTATTAGACTAAGGAATCAACTACTGACTTATTAGAGGAGAATTAGATAGAAGGGAACCCAAGGGTGTGGATGACATTATAAGCCATGCAAGTGAATTTCGTTCACAATCACCATTCTATTATTATCATAATGAATCACCTAATTTATTTTATTTATATATTACCTTTCTTGATCAAGAAACAAAATTACTTACTTATTATTAGATTTCAATTATTTAACATTGTATTACTAGTTTAAATTCTCCTTAAATCCTATCTACAATTTATGTTTGCCTAATTTGTAACTTTAGCTAGTAATATATTAACGTGATATCTTAATACTCTTATGGTGGGCATATTGGGTGAATTAGATCAACAAGGGGGGAGGGGTGATTATTACATTGAGTTGGAATAATTATGGGCATATGAATATATATTGTAGGCCACTTAGTGATTGTATCCCCTTTCTTCTTAATCAATTCTTGCCTTAAAACTTGGTCAGAAGTCCCAACCTTTAGTTTCCCTTGTGTTGCATTGTTCATAAATAAATCAATTATTATCAAGTAAAGGAAAGATAATAATATGGCTGTACATGTATCAATTGAAAAATAATACAAATCAATAAACATGGGACTATGTTTTATTTTAATAAAACATATTTATGTTAAAATATTATTATTATTGACCCTTTACCAACTCACCTAACAACTCTAAAAATTAATAGTTGTAGTCATTTAATGCAGTGCTTTTCAAATTTAAAATCTGGAGATCATTTTTTTTGTTTTTAAGGGAAAGCTATGAGTTAGGTGAGTAGCTATAAAATATTAAAATAAGAAGGGAATGTATAGTTGTAGATGAAACTCAATGAAGCATCAATAGTTTGAGAGAAGTGTATGTGCAGTAGCAAAAAGAAACATTCCACACAACAATAGGAGAGATAACAAATCAGAAACATGTATGTGAAGAGTAAGAAGCAGATTTGAATAGATGAGATCTAAGAAATAGAATAAATCAGTATATATAAAGAGAAGAGAGTAGAATAATAGATAAAAATATAGTAGTAACACTAAAATATATGCACTTTGTTGATAGTAGCAAAAGAGAACAAGGAAAGTCCTTTTGAGGTTATTTTGTGAGTTATTTATATATAGTTGTAGTTATTATTTTAGAATTAATTTTTCAAACTTATATATATGCAATTTTAATTATTTTCAGCTACATTCTCTTCCCTTCCCTTATTTTAATTTTTTTGTTATTTATTTGCTACCCACTTGGGCCTTTTAAATTTGGCATAATGTTCTTGCATATACTTTTGGTATTTCTCTCTCTTCCATAGACATTAGTGTTTTAAGAATTTCTAAAAATTTGTATAAGAGTAGCCAGGTTGTGAGTCAATTTAAACATGATAGCAGGAAGTTTAGAGTCATGGCAGTAGCCCCTATGTTTGATGGGAAAAACTATAGTGTGTGGAACATCAAAATGAAAACTATATTCAACTCTCAAGAGCTATGAAAATTTGTTAAATTTGGCTATAATGAGGTTATATACATGATATACTTCAATGCCTTAACCCAAGCATAAAGGATTGTGCTGAAAGAGAATAAGAGAAAGAATGCCAAGGCACTTGGCTACATACAAATGGCCTTGTCTGATTCAATCTTTCCTAGGATATCAATAGTTTTCCATTCTAAACAAGCATGGGACATTTTGAAAAATACCTATCAAGGGAGTGACAAGGTGGATCTTTTCAAGTTTCAGCTCTTGAAAAGAGACTTTGAGACCCTATAAATGAAGGATAATGAGTCTACCAACAAATTCTTCACAAAAATAATGAACATTATCAATCAAGTGAAAACATGTGGTGATACCATTAAAGATCATAGGATCATTGAGAAGATGTTTAGGAGCCTTCCAATTAGATTTGAACCTATACTAGTTGAAATAGAAGAGTCAAATGATTTGAAGTAAATGATAGTGGATGTGTTAATAGGTTCTTTGTAAATCCATGAACAAAGATTGAATAGGTCAGCCACCTCTTCCCATGAACAAGCATTCAAAATCAATGTGAATGTAAAAGGAAGGGGGAGAGGATCAAAAAATAGAGAAAGATGAAGAACTTACAAGAGTCAAGAAACATAAAGATGAAGAACTTACATGGAAGAGGATGAAGAAGGATCAGTAACAATTCTAGAGGTGGATCTACACAAAGATATGATAAATATAGTATCCAATGTTATTATTTCAAGAGGTATAGACATTATGATAGAAAGTGTAAAAGAAAGAGTATGAAATTAATAGGTAGAATTCTAATTTCTCTCATATACAAGAGGTTGAACCTAATAGGAGTGAAAAAGGTGGAATATTGTTTATAACTTGAAACTTTATTGAGCAAAGTAGTAAAGAAACATGGTACTTGGATAGTGGTTATAGTAACCACATGATTGGGAACAAAGATATGTTTAACACATTGATGACTCAATAAAATCAGAGGTGAATATGGTAAATAATGATAAGGTTCCTATAATTGGCAAAGCTAGCATATCTATTCACACCACGTAAGGTGATAAAAGGCAGATTCATGATGTTTACTATGTACCCAGGTTGAAACATAACCTTATTGGTATTGGGAAGCTTGTACAAAAGGGGTATAAGGTCATATTTAAGAATAGTGAGTGCATCCTCTTTGATAGCAGTGGATACAATAAAAATATTTTAGCAGTCAATATGCCCAGCAATTGGATGTTTCCATTGAGAATGCAAAGTGAACTCACAACATTGTTCAAAATAGTGATGTTAGATGAGCCTACTCCTTGGAATTTTAGGTATGAGATTTTGAGATTTGGAGGGTTGAATCTTACTCATAAGAAATACATGGTGAAGGGACTACCCCTTATAGAATAGCCAAACAAGGTATGTGAAGGTTGTATATTAGAGAAGCAACATACGAGTGCATTTCCCATGGGTAAGGCATAGAGAGATAACGCTCCTTTAGATTTGATACATTCATACTTGTGTGGTCTAATGAAGACCCCATCTCTATCCAATAATTTATACTTCATGATATTCATAGATGACTATATCTATAAGATTTGGATGTACTTCTTAAAGAATAAATTGGAAGCATTTGAGACCTTCAAGAATTTTAAGGCCATGGTGGAGAATGAAAACAACAAATATATCAATATTTTGAGGATGCATAAAGGGAGAGAGTATATATTTAATAAGTTCATGAATTTTTTCAAGGATCATGGCATAAATAAGCAATTTATATCTAGGCATACACCACAACAAAATGGTGTGGCTGAGAGGAAGAATAGGACCATTCCAGAGATGGAAAGGAGCATGATAAAGGTAAAGGGTTTACCTAATGATTTTTGGGTTGAGGCCATAGTAAAATTGTGTACTAGTTTAACATTTATCTAGTAAATAGTGTTAGGCATGTGAAACCTAAAAAAACATGGAGCAATCAAAATTCAAGTGTAGAACACCATAGACTGTTATATTGTGTGGCATATTCACACCTGCCCAAGCAAAGAAGAATGAAATGGGATGACAAAAGTGAGAAGTTTATTTTCATAGGGTATAGTGAACAATCAAAGGCTTACCGATTACACAATCCCATCACCAAAGAACTCTTAATCAATTGAGATGTTTAATTCATTGAGCATGAAGCTTGGGAAGAGAGACAAGAAGAAGAGCATGTTAAAATAAGGGTTGATGGACCCTTTATTAAATATAAAACAACAAGTTGTATAGGCACCAATGCACCAAGTTAGACCCATATTTCATAAAGGGCTGAATTATCTAGTGGTAGAATCCATCATAGAGGTTAAGGAGTTTTTCAAGAGACAACATCATCCTCCTCTAACTCAAATCAATGCCAAGCAAGGACAAGAAGCTTTCAAGAAGTCTATAAGTAGTAAAGGTATGAGCAAAATGAGATGAAACTATGAATTATGCACTATGTTATCAATTGATCCTATCTACTTTGAATAAGTAATCAAGAACAACAAATGGTGTAAGGCTATAGATGAATAAATACATGCCATATACAGAAATGAGACATGGAAGTTATTTGACCTACCAAAAGGAAAAGAGGTCAGGATTTAAGTGGGTGTATAAGACAAAAA